>OV884013.1:45948136-46454477 GCA_930367205.1 Acanthosoma haemorrhoidale
GGATCGGCTGTATTATTAACCTTACCATTATTATTTGAATTTTCCGAAATTTGTGGTTTAATATTTTCATCAAGTCTATATTGGTTACTTTCTATTTCGAATGGTAGGCTAGTATCATTTCTTAAGTGTATTCTATTACGCGTCAATAAGGAGCCTCCCTCTGTCTTAATTTGATAAGCCCTATTGTTTATGTTTCTATCTATTATTACAGCCCGATCCCACATTCCTTGTTTGTTTCTAACTCTAACGTTTTCTCCTTTTTCGTATTTTTTCAAATCTTTGGCTCGTTGATCATGAAAAATTTTTTGTTTCCTTTGTCTTTGTAACAATTCACCTTTTATATATGAATTTTCTTCACTTTTAAACTTTGGTATATCATATAGAACACCATTCACATTTTTACCTTGCATTATCACATTTGGAGAAGGTATTGTATTAGATATTGGTGTGTTGTTTAATTCTAGTATTGCTAAGTACACATCTTTTTTATCAAAATGAGCTTTTCTAATTACATTTTTCACAGTTTGTATGTGCCGCTCCACCATTCCGTTACTTTGTGGATATGTTGGACTCGACGTAACATGCTTAAATTTCCATTCTCTTGTAAACGTTTTAAATAGAAAACTCGAAAATTGTGGGCCATTATCTGATCTGAATTCTTCTGGTATACCCCAGTGTACAAAACAAGACTTTAATGCTTTTATAACTGTTACACTAGTTTCATCCTTCAATGGTAAAACATCTACATATTTAGAAAAATAATCCACAACTAACATGTTTGGTTTTCTATCAATGTAAAAAATATCAGCTCCTACTGTTGCCCATGTTTTATCTGGTATTAATGTTGGTATTAGACTTTCTTTCTGATTTGATCGTTGGAACGTTAAGCATATTTTACAGTTGTTTATTTTGTTTTCTATATCTTTATTCATATTGGGCCAAAATACTATTTCTCTCGCTCTAGCTTTTGTTTTTTCAATGCCTAAATGATTATAATGTAACTTACTCAAAACTTCTTCTCTTAATTTGTTTGGTACTATTACACAATTATTTTTAAACAGTAAGTCATCATATTCATAAATATCGGCATGGTAAGTATGATAATATTTAACTATATTTGGTACATCTTTTATTTCTTTTGGCCAACCTTTTTTTATTGTATTTTTCAATGTCTGCAATTCTATGTCATTTTTTGTTGCTTCTATATATTTTTGTTTCTTTTGATTACTCATCTCGCTTGCTAACGTAAGTTCTAATATATACATTCTGGAATCTCCATCCTCTTTAGTTTCTTTTAAATGAGCTCTCGATAGTAAATCTGCTATTATTAAATTTTTACCACTTGTATAAGTTACTTTAATATCATATGGTTGTAACCGCATTCGCATTTTTTGTAGTCTCATTGGTATATCAGTTATCTTTCGTCTTAAAATAGGGATCAGCGGTTTATGATCTGATTCTACTCCAAAAGGTTTACCGATTACATACTGTCTGAAACGCTCACATCCAAACACTATGGCATATAATTCTTTCTCTATTTGAGCCCACGATTTTTGACATTCAGTGAATGCTTGTGATGCATATGCTACTGGCAAATCATTTTGTAACAGAACTGCCCCTACTCCGGTACTACTAGCGTCTACACTAATTTTGCACTCCTTATTTACATCGTATAATTGTAGAATAGGAGTTTTGCTTAAGCATATTTTTATCTTTTTAAAACAATTTTCATGTTCACTTGTCCAGTTGAAAATTGTACCTTTTTTAATTAGATTACGCAATGGTTCCGTTAACTGAGCTGAGTTTTCTACAAATTTACCCACGTAGGTTATCAATCCTAATAATCGTTCTACTGCTTTAACATCTTTTGGTCTTTCCATTTCACTAATTGCTTTGACTTTGTCATCATCAATTTCTATCCCTTTGCTACTGAAGTAATGACCTAAAAATTTAATTCTTTCTTCTTTAAACTTACATTTGTTTTTATTAAATTTAATCCCATGCTCATAAGCTCTTTTCATTACTAATTCTAAAATTTCTAATAATTCTTTTTCATTTTCTGCCCATATCATTATATCATCGATATACACAGCTACGTTTTTTATGCCTTCAAAAATCTCTGAATAAGTTTTATGGAACACTTCTGGTGCAATACTAACCCCGAAAGGCATTCTTAAAAATCTAAATGGACCATATGGCGTTTGAAAAGCCGTCATTAACGAACTCCTATGTGTGAGTTCTAAATGCCAAAACCCATTTGATGCGTCTAGCACTGCAAACATTTTTGCCCCCGCCATTTTACTAGATATTTCCTCAAATGTAGGTAAAGGACAATGTTCTCTTAGTAAACAAGTGTTAAGATGCTGTGGGTCTAAGCAAATACGTAATGATTTATCAGGTTTGCTGGTAATTACGATTGGGTTCATAAATTCAGTAGGTTCGTTAACCTCTGTAACAATTTTATTGTCTTTCATTCTGTATAATGTTTCTTTGAAAAGATCTAATAATTTAAAAGGTATTCTACGACATGGTTCAATTTTTCCTTCATATCCTTCTTTTAATTTGAA
This sequence comes from Acanthosoma haemorrhoidale, assembly GCA_930367205.1. NCBI lineage: Eukaryota > Metazoa > Arthropoda > Insecta > Hemiptera > Acanthosomatidae > Acanthosoma > Acanthosoma haemorrhoidale. Next base: position 45,950,704 of record OV884013.1, read on the forward strand.
ATCATATATTTTTGAGATTTTTCCTATACCTTCGTATAGTTCTTTATATCTGCTAAGCAATTTCGTGAGACCATTATTTGTATTCATATTTATATTTTCAACTCTGGTAATTAATTTCAGTTTTTTAATTGTATCTAATCCCAACACAGAGCTTGAGCTATTACAGTTTACTAAATAAAATTTTATTGGTTCTATTTTACCCTTGATTACACAATCTAATATAACAGTTCCTATAACCGGTATTTCAGAACCACTGTAATTTGCCAATTTGTTATCAGTTTTATTTATTTTCTCTTTAATTTTCAAATTTTCATAGTCGCTTTTTTTTAAAACATTGCAATCCGCCCCTGTATCGAGCTTGACTGAAAGTGAAGTATTGCTTTCCAATATATTTATAGATAATTCCCAACCCTTTTGAACATTATTTATTTTTAGAATTCTCCCTAAAGTGTACATTTCAGCATCCTCTCCCTCAATCATACTTACATTATTTATATTTCGAGTTATTCTACACATTTTTGCAAAATGATTTATCCTATTACATTTAATACAAATTTTACCGTAGGCTGGGCAATTTCTATACCCATGGACGTTGCCGCATTTATTGCACCTCAATCGCTGCTGGCTTCCATGCTGCTCTAGTTGTAGTGATGTCTTGCTGCTATCGCTGGTACTTGGTTTCGACGTCCACGGCTGCGTACTCACTCTCAGATTACTCGTCGCTGCTTTGGTTCTGCTCCTTTGCTGTATTATATTTATTTCCTCTTCTTCTGTACCTCGTAACGTCTCTATTCTTTGTTTTGCTAACTCCGCCACTTTGCATAAATTAGTACATTTATCTAGTGTTAGATCATCTTCCCGCAACAATCTATCTTTCACTTGTTCATCCTGTATACCACTTACAATTTGATCTTTTATAAGGCTATCCTTCAATGTTTCAAATGCACAATCAACACTTAACTTTTTCAAATCTGTAATGAAATCACCGAATGACTCACCCTTTCTCTGTTTACGTTGAAAAAAATTAAATCTTGCCACCGTCTCGTTTTTTTTAGGTATGCAATAATCTTCAAAAGCTTTAACTACAATTGCGTATTCCTTCTGTTCTTCTGCCGTTAAATTAAAGGTTTCATATTTATCTTGTGCATCTTCTCCTAATACGCTCAACAGTATACCAACTTTTACTTCATCTTTTTTATCTTGTGCTTCGATAGCCGACAAGTAATGATTAAACTTTCTATACCACCTTTTCCATGCTTCTGCTATATTTCCTTCGAAAATAAATTGTTCTGGCGGTTTCAAATTCACATGTCCTACCGACTGTGCCATGTCAGAATGAAAGACATAGGTTGATTGAATATAAGTAACAATTTATTAACCATAAAATAAGTACATCTAGCTCACAAGTTATATAGGTTAGATTAATATTGTCAGCCGGCTTTGTTAATTTAATAGAGATAATCCAACCATATGACACCCTCAAATCAAATTTGACGTCCGTATAATCAAAATAACCCACTATTTAACGTTCTAGAACCACATCCAAAACCCACTTCTTAGAATTCAAAAGCTAACAGCAAACCAACTTCATGAAATTTGAATGATCCAATAGTCAACCAATTTACTAAGTTTCCCTATTTTCTATTTATCTAGTTTCCAATAATTTCCTTCCTAATTATATCTTACATTTCTTCCTGCAAGTAAGTAATATACATTGTCCACTCACACAATATTTTTATTCTTATGTTAATATATATTTGCTTAAACTGTGCCTGATATTCGATAGATTCATCTGAGGATCTATAATTATCTGTAAATTTAAAGGGAGTATGAAAGAAAAAAAAACTCATTGTATCAACGGAAGAAAAAAATGCTTCTTAATTTATAAGTAATTAATAAAAATAAAGATTATTTAAAAATTGATAGTGAAAAGCAAAATTGAAAAGCAATCTAGTAATGTGTGATACATTAAGGTTCGGTTTTAATGACTTACATACGTAATTACAATCCATTTAACTAACCCTAATAAACACTATACACATTACTGTTAAGGACGTCAAACTCTTTAATTTGATACCAACCAAATATTAAAAAAAATTAATTTTTAATACCGACTAATTATGTAACGACACTTAATCATGTTTTACGGATATGTCTGTATTTTCCTCCATATGGAATTTCATGTCACTGGTTTTAACAAGGACTTACATACATATGGGTAAAAACTTTAAGATTTCTGTTGTCACTTTTCTTTGGGGTAGAGATCCCCCACTATTATTAAATATTGCCACCTGGATAGTATTTGTTGAAAAGTGAGATTTATACCACAACTGGGAGGGGCTATATAAAACGAAATACGTTAAAGGTCTGATATTTTCCTATCAGGCCATCATGCCAGACGGTGTTGAAATGCTTTTGCTATGCCTAGGTGGACTCCAGTAATGTACTCTCTATTATCGAATCCGTTGTGAATAGATTCGGACATCCGGTGAATCAATTTGATGACGGAGTGAAAGACTAACTGTTGCGTTGTAATTATATTATTGAGACGTTCTTCCAAGCGAGTTTCGATCGTTTTTTCTTACAAATTTTAGGTTTTGTTGAGTAGGATTTTGTATCAGTTTACTAGTGACTATTTAAAAATACATATGTTAAATATCTTATATCTTCTATATAAGATGTAGAAAGTATATTCATGCCGCTACATAGGCTAGCTGTCGGTAACTTTAAGTTATGGCGTTTTGGTCAAAGAGAGTTCTTATTGGCTAGGTACTCAATAGTGTAGTAACAGCTCATTTGATACATTACCCCGCAGGATGGAAAGGAAGAACCCGGGCTTATGTCCCGATACCGCTAGTACATTATATATAATGTGTATTCGTCTAATAATTATTGATACTATTTCTGTTTTCGAAAAAAAAACAACGATACCTCAAAAAAAGAAGAAAAAAGAGACCAAAGATTAAAAAAAAATTGCAAAAAGAATTAGATTGATTGCATTGAAAGATATCCAAATTTGGCCAGTTAAAAGTCTTGACATGACGGGGGTGGTGGTCCTTAACTTATTCCAACTTAGTATAAACTATTTTTTTAGTTAATATATGTAGCTTTTTATGCAAATTGCATTATCCAATATGGGCCAAATATAGGGTGTCCGAGAATTAATGCAAGATTTTAATTTGCCACCATTTGTGCAGTGAAGTGCTGCCAACCCTAAAAAAATAACAATTTGACAGCTGACAGTTTAGGGTTAGTAAAAATGGAGCGTTACACGATAGAACAACGTGTCTTTATTGCTAAATATTACCTCAAAAATAATGAAAGTTTGGCGGCCGCAGTTCGAAAATTTCATAAAAAATATGGTCGGAATAGTGTTTTGACTTCATCAACTGTGAAGGGATTAATTGAAAAAATTAGGGAGACTGGATCAGTTGGAGACACCAAACACACTGGTCGTCAAAAAACAAGCCGTTCAAATGTCAATATCGAAGCAGTGCGTGAGAGTGTTGTTAAAAATCCAGGAACATTAATCCGGCGTCGTAGACAAGAATTGCAAATTTTAAGAAGCTCTCTACAGCGTACACCACAGGGTGGTCTGAAAAGCTTCTGACCTAACAAAGCTTTTATTTTAGCTTTTATTTATTTTATTATCATCTTCATGTTGAGGTCGGAAACTTTTCAGACCACCTGTGTATACTCACTAAAGATCTGGGTCTCCATGCTTACAAAATTCAGTTGTTAACACAACAATTTCCTAATCCTACAGTCCTACCTTTCAAACCGCTTCTTCCAAGTGTGGTTTAGAATACTCTAACTACTATCTCATAAGTGCAGGAGTTCCACAGGGCAGTGTCCTGGGCCCCATCCTCTATAACCTATACACTGCTGATGTCCCCTCTACTCCCAATACCTTCTTGGCCACATTTGCAGATGTCACTGCAGTCTTGTCATCCCATCCAGACCCCGACATAGCATCCCATAACCTTCAAAAACACCTTGACGAGATCGAGTATTGGTGCAATCAATGGCGGATCAAAGTTAATGAAGCAAAATGCTCCCACATTACCTTCACCTTTTGTCGTAAGTCTTGTCCACTAGTTTATTTTAATTCTATTCCTCTCCCTATATCCGAGACAGTACGGTACTTAGGCTTCCATCTTGACAAACGACTGACCTGGAACCCACATACGAGACTAAAAAGACAAGAACTAAACAGGCGCTTTGGACAACTGTACAGACTACTTCAAAGGACATCCCATCTCTCAATAGAAAATAAACTACTAATCTACAAAGTTATACTTAAACCAATCTGGACATACGGAATAGAGCTATGGGGGACAGCAAAAAAGTCGAACATCAAGTGTATCCAATCCTTTCAATCAAAAGTCCTGAGAACAATAGTAAATGCCCCTTATTATGTCAGCAACAAAACCCTTCATAACGACCTTAATAAACCCTACATTCTAGAACTCATCCCTTCCAAGTTGACGAAATTCCACAGTAGCCTTTCCAACCAACCTAATCCTGTAGCACAGTCATTGCACTGCGCCACTCATCCCTATAATCCTCCTCGGAGACTGAAACGGCAGTGGCCTCGTGACCTGCTATAGACGCGTGACAGTGGGAGTCCTGGCAATGGCCAGTCTCTCCAATCATGTCCGGAGCGTCTGTGGCTCTCGCGCTCTTGGTCAGCCTCCACTGGCTAGTATCCGGTGACGCCGCTTTCTCTTCGCGGTGGATTTGGGGGGCTCTGGGCTGTCTGTAAATATTGTATGAATGAGCGAGTGAATGATGAACTGTAAATATTGTATGAATGAGAGCATATATCTTAATTACTTATTGCCTTATAAAAGGCAGATTGTAATTATTGCACAATAAAGGAATAAAAAAAATAAAAAAACACAACAATTGAAGCCTATGACCATACACAGCGAAGAGAGTTCGTTGAATGGATTATTGAACATCAACAAGTGGATGCTGATTTTTTTAGCCAAATTATCCTAAGTGTTGAAGCACATTTTCATCTTGATGGCTTTGTTAATTGACAAAATTGTCGATATTTCCAAAACGTATTACTGTCTAGTGTGGATTTTGGGTTGGAGGCATCATTGGACCATACCTTTTTGAAAATGAGGCTGGTCAAGCAGTGACTGTTACTGGTGCTCGATATCACGACATGATAACACAGTCCTTTGTGCCGAAATTGGATGATATTGATGTGGCCAATATGTGGTTTCAACAAGATGGCGCCACAGCCCATAAAACAATTCAAATACTGCATGAGACATTTCCATTGTCTTGTACTCTCTCGTTTTGGTGATCGGAATTGGCCCCCTAGATCCTGTGATTTAACACCTTTAGATTTCTTTTATGGTGTAATTTGAAGTCAAAGGTGTATGTCAATAAGGCCACATCCACCCGTGCATTAAAACAGGAAATTCAACCACATTTATGCCAAATGGTCATGGAAAATTTTGACAAAAGAGTGCGTGTGTGCCAGTAAAGTCGTGGAGGCCATTTGCCCGATGTGTTATTCCATAAATAATCCTATCCTATTTACTTTATAACTCAATAAAAAAATAACAACAAAAATACTAAAAACTGTGTTTTTTATTTGAATCAAATCTTGCGTTAATTCTGGGACACCCTATATATAGTCATTCAGTACGCTAAACCTATCGCCCATACGAGCACGGTGTAAATATGTCTCCCTATTGACATTGTGGCCGAATTGCTCACTCCCGTTAAGTAGGAACCGACGATTGAGAAGTGGACGCACGACTGTAGTAGCCAGATCGGACAAGTTGCATCTAATGGACACAGAACCTGTGATTTGCTGTCCTCTCTCCGGATAATCATAGCTCCTCCTTCGTCCCTCGGGATCGTCATAGTTGATCACGAACTACTACTGCGCGCAGGACAGTAGCTGTAGCTACTGTCAACAGTCTTGCAACACAGGACTACACTTAGTAACAATAAACATAAATTTTCACACTTAGATGGGCATGTAAAAACGCATTGTTTAATAAATAATAAGCTTGTCAGCAATAAAAAGAGTATAACTACCTGTGATTGATATTATCTTTTCAATTTTTACTAAGCTATATATATATAGATATATTTGTATAAGGAATATGTATACAAAAACTAATTAAAATTTATGAATAGTAAATCAATATTGTATTAACAGATAATTCTCTCAAAACAAATAATATTTTACAATTCATAGGTATATAAATATTCACTTGAATAATTCAAAATGGAAAACATAATTTGCATATATTAGAAGCAAAATGAACAACACTGTGTTGGGGATGGTTATATAACTTAAGAAGAAATATTAACCCTATAAGGCTATACTTATTGAGATCTTATATTAATAGGTGATATAAAAAATTGGCGTATCAAGTGAAATTTTCATGTAAGATATAAGCCTCTGCATGGATGTGGACTGGAAAACAATATTCGATACACTTTTGAATATTATTAATTGGGAACGAAATTTTTAATTTATTATTATACACTACTCAATATGATAGATTTATATATATTTTATTATCAAGTAATTAATTAATAATCGTTAAATATATTTTACTGATTTGAAAATATTTTTAACAGAATTTCAAGGTCACTATGGAGGGTTTTATACGTGGCATATAAGGGAGCATTAATTGATGCTTCTAGTCCGACTGCCTAAAAAGTTCAGAATGTTTTTAGTATGATTTCATTTGATTAGTATGAGTATTTGGTTTTATAGTGTGAGGTGGGATTTGTTTTTAAGCAGTCTACACAGGTACCCAAAAACCTTCTCCTGAGTTCCTGTCTTTTAAGACTCCTGTGAGGGTTCCAGGTTAATGTTTTGTCAATGGGGAATCATAAGTTTCCACTGTGTCCGGGTGGAGTAGTATTGTTGAAGAGGACTTGTGTTGCAGGATCTACGTCTTAGGGTTAATGCGATGTACATTTTCCATCATTTACTTTTACCCTCTATCGGAGAGGCAAATCTACTGGTTTTGGGAACATACGATGAAAGTTACCAAAAGTAGCGATAAGTCAAAGTTAGCGGTATAGACGGTGTAGAGAAGATGGCCACGAATACTCCGTTGGGGAACACCAGCCTCGACTGGGAAGTGGTTTGATTGTTTCATCGGACATGGAAGTCCGTAGATATATTTCAGTTTAAAGTGCAACCCGGGGTGGCAATCCCGGTCAAATGCCTGAGCCACATCAAGAAATCTGTCAGTGCAGAGACTATTTGAAAAAATGTCATTTTAAAAAATTTTAATTTTACTATTAACAAATTTAAGAATAAATCACGAATAAACACTATTTTTTTCATACATATCTTATTTAACTTTTATTTGACTATTTTATTAAAAAGGAATTAACATAAGTTCAACAAACGTTAATTTTGGCAATAACTGTCACTTAGGTGACCTGACAATTAAATTAAATATAATACATCGTTTCCTTACTATCAGAGCAAATAACCTGCCTGTGGTACCGCTCGTATAAATACCGATACGACTATACAATTATGGTATGTAGAGTATATTTTTCCCCGAAAAACTCCCAGATTTATGTTAGCTGAGGCATGTATGAATTGAAAAATCGCATATGATTGTGAAAATTGTAACCCCATGAATTTATACGCTTCTTTATAACTTTTAAGTTCTCACAGATTACTACTCAGAAATTGTTCAATATTTAAAGACTTTATATTTTATGCTTTCTTTGGTTCGACTGCGACTGATGAAATGAAAAATATTTAAAACTCCATAGAACATAATTAAGGGTTGTCAATTAATTATTTAATTGCCAATAATAAATGTAATATTTCCATATTGTATTGTAGTATCAAATTAAAGAATTAGTCTGCCTGATTAATTATAGGTAATTTTTTTTTTCCGTTTTCATTTTGGGATGACTAATAAAATAGATTATTTTTGGTCGAAAATACCGAGTAGCAATTAAAAGAAAACTGACGCGGTACTTTCACATTCCTGGAAGAGTAATACTAAAACACTTTTGCATGGCTGTGGACTTATAGATAGCCTATAAGTATTATTCTGCCACAGTATCGAATGACACCTGAAACATATGACTAGAACTGAAAGAAATTCTATAAAACATATGAGTCGGCACTCAGTGAGTTGACTTGCGCACCATCGAGGCGCCACCCAGCTCTACATCAGAAATGTTGTGAGCAAACATCACGTATCTGGGGCAATGAACCCCCGAACCATCTTTTCTAATTTTAAAACATGAATGAATTATAACCATCTGTAGACCAGTTGTATCGTTCGCTAACACAATGAGATCTGATTAGAATCAAGTCAAACATACCGAGGTAGGTTCAGACTGGGCCTTGAACAACTGTTCAACTTGATTATTCGATGCAGAAGTCCTGTATATGTATCGTTATATGTAAATAATTCATTAAGTAAGACAATTTTCGTATAATTGGTAACTATCATAAGTTAATATGTCACACAACATAACAAAATTTCAATTGTTAAGTTAAAGTCGCACTTTGAAATATGCTGAGTATGTATGGGTTCTTTGTCTAAAGCTGCAAGATTTCTTTTTCGCTGTGGTTTAGGACACTACAGGAACGGGACATAAAAATGTCGCAAAAAAAATATTTTGCAAAGTTTTTTTATTGTGGTTTTAGGGTTTTATTGATTTTTTTTTTTTTTTCAAAATCAGAGACCCTTATGTTTTGACCCATGAGTCTGTCTGTGTGTTCTAGTCTTTGTAAGTACCCTACTCAAAATAGAGAAATGAAATTATACATAGAGCCACGGTATCATATTGAGAAGTCATATAAGAAATAGGCATCACTATCAAACTTAAGTGTCAAAACAATTCTATAATTTTGAGCAGAATACAAAAGATAACAATGGTCTGATTATCAATACATAATTTGTTTTTTGAATCTAAAATATAATTGAAAGAAGTTATTAATACCATTTGTCGGGTTGCCACTAGGGGAGTGCCTAATCACCCTAGCCCTGGTGACAAGTGCGGATTGTTCGAGTTTATAACATGGACAATCGTTCCATGTCGGCGTTAATATCTGACTCCATTTATGATAGGTATGTGCCCCGACAATGCACTATGTTCAAGAGAAGAGGTACATAGGTTTCATAAAGAATAAGGCGTTTTCAGAGTTCGAGCGGAAGCCCGGCAGCGTCACAAGTACAAGTCGTCAGAGGGTCTGCAAGGAGACTAAAATACGGGGGGACAGACTCAGAGGCGATGAGGAGAGATTAGATGCGGAGAGACTAAGAGACTGACGAGGAGTCTAAGAGACTGACTTCCAGGGCCAGTAGCCCTGGTGTAAAGTGTCACCGAGTAAAAGCGGATGAGGTGACTCAGAGGCTGATGAAGAGACTAGACTAGCAGGGCCAGGAGCCCTGGTTTAAATATTGTTCCTGCTTGGGGGGGGGGGGAGCCTAGGCCGGCGTGAGGAAATGCGCACACCTGTGACGAGGTACGTGACCCCTCGTCCCCTAAAGGACTGTTTATGGCCTGGCTTTTAGGCCGGTGGTACCTGCTGTTTATGGCTGCCCTCTGCCGACCCTTTTTTAGTTTTGTGACTTGTTTATGACTGCCGTCTTCCGCGCATTTTTTATTGCTTAAAACTTTTACAGTGATTTACATTATATATGCACCAGAGTATAGGGTGATTTAACTTATGTAGTTAGTGGTCGCTACACCATCGTTAACATAGTTCGCTACTTAAACTCAACCTGTGATGTCGTAGGAGGAATAATATTTTACACAATAGGTCCAATTGATAAGCCAATGGTGCTAAAACTAAAACCAGCCCCTTGAACAATAATGTAGGGTCCAAGCGGTGAAAAAAAACGTTCTGTCCTACTGTTTAGGGCATCAAATTAAAGATCTCGGAGTCCTGATTAATAAGAATATGTTTTTTGGTTAAAGTGATCTAAAATTACAAAACGTGTTCAAATCAAAAGTATATTCACAATCGGTTTGAAACCTCACATTTATGCTGAGATATCATATTTTGTGTAGAAGGTTCACTTGATCCCCAAAGATAATAAACGCTCCCCTTATTAAAAATTAATCAATTATTTGGTAATAAAACAATAAACATTATCATAGTAAATATGGTACCAAATTAAAGGTCTCGAAGTCTTGATTAATACTATGGGTGATTTGTTGCGGCTTCGGGGGACTATTCATAGAGAAAGTCATTAAAATTGTTTCTACAACCATAACGAAACCGGCCATTTTTTACCGGCATCACACTTGATGAGATTTTTTTTTTTTCAATATTAGACACTTATATTTTGTAAAAAATGCATACAAGTTTGTTCCTAATCAGTTCAAGCGACCTGTTATTTTATATTACTTTCAACGTTCTTAGTTTCGTATACATACCTCAATATATAAACCTCTTATCTCACAATACTATATTAAATATAAATATTAAGGAGTTAGAATGAAGCATACATGCAGAGAAAGTTTCCCCTCTTATTTACCCTTACAGTAAAAGGATGCCCTTTTTTTACGACCTTACCTGACTGACAACTACTGATAATTTCCGTACCTTTAAAAAAAAGGATTTTACCCAGGTTCAACAATTAGGGAAGAGACCAATAAACGTTTCTCACTCGGAGCCGTCAAGAGTTGTGACATCAATTGGTATTTACCGGCATACAACAAAGACCACCTAGAAATAAAAAATAAGAAAGTGGACAGTGGTGTCGAGATATCTGTTCCTGCAGTCTCTATCCAGTAAGCTTGGCTCATTGCTCCTAGGGTATCCAGTCTCTAGCCACTGCGAGTTGATTCATGCTTTGTCTTCAGTCATCATTCCACGACGAGGATGCAATGTTGGGGTAATCAAATATTTGGGTATTAATGTACACATCAGTAAAACAATTGTATGTATTCTTTTATTAACATGTATTTTATCTAATAATAAATCATACCACTATAGACAGATAGGATAGTCTATATTATTTAATCAGGAATGTAATTATTTAATTATTTAAAATTAGATTTAGTTAACGCACGCAATCACTTTATTTTGGATTTTACATCAGTGGCAATCTCTGTTGGTAAATCCTAATATAAGCGTTTTGGATGTGAGCGCCACATCAAAATGGCGCCACGAACCTTGGATTATTTGAATTAATGATTTAAAATTTAATACTGGTTCGAACGCAACAATATATATACATACATATACACTGACAGGCAAAAAACTCCACCCACTTGTAAAAAAAATTGTATTTGTATATAATACATGGTAATTGTAATTGTGGTAATACTTATTATTTATAAAATCTTTTTTACCTTAATAAGGTTTTTAACGTTTATTAAATGAGTCTTTGTTTAAAAATTGAAAATCAAAATGTGAACTGCTAAGAAACATGAAAAATAACCATTTTTATCCTAAAAGAAATTAATGACAGGATCATTTAATAGCGCGTATTTCCTCCTCTTGCCTTTATTACTTCTTGAAGACGCTTCGGCATACTTTCCACCTGTCGGAAAATGTCCCTTTGCTGGAGCTTAGCCCATTCTTCCCGAAGAGCCCTTTCAATGTCCTGCAGTGTATCAGGAAGTGCTGAACGCGCTCTTAATCGTCTTCCGAGGTTATCCCATAAATGCTCGACAGGGTTCAAATCTGGAGAACGTGCTGGCCAGGCTAAGACCTCAATGTTGTGCTGATGAAGGAACGTCTGTACTATGCGAGCGACATGTGGACAAGCATTATCGTGCAATAGAAATGAATGACCACTGATTTCGATGAGGATAGGCAACACATGAGGTTCCAAAATCTCATCTACATAGCGAGTGGCCGTCAAAAACCCTCCACGAACAACAACCAATTCTGTGCGGCACTCCATTGAAATCCCAGCCCACACCATTAAGGAACCACGTTGAAAAGGTTGGCTCTGGTTGAAATTACAGGCTGCATACCTTTCATTTCTTCTTCTCCACACCCTTTCACGCCCGTCTGGAGATCGTAGAGCAAATCTAGATTTATCTGTAAAAAGTACAGCACACCATTCGTCCATAGTCCAATGACTGTGTTCTCGAGCAAAAGCCAGCCGTGTAACTCTGTGAGTTCTGGTCAATTCTGCCCCTCTTACTGGGCGAAAAACCATTAGTCCATACTCATTTAATCTTCTCCAAACAGTACGTTCAGAAATTTGCACACCTCGAACTTCTTGGAGCTGAAGAATCGCTTGAACAACGGTAAGGTGCCGGTTTCGTAAAATTCTTAAAGTAAGAAACCGGTCATCCTGTGGTTCTGTTGCCCTAGGCCGTCCAGAACCGGCCCTTCTATGGTGAGACCCAGTTTCTCGAAAACGCCTGACGGCGTCGCGTAGAGTTTCATAGGGAACTCCGATGGCATTAGCTGCATATCTAATGGAACGTCCATCATCAATAAGTGCCACACCACGTGCAACAACATCCTCAGCACGAAGAGGCATTTTTAAACTTAAAATTGAGAAAATTAAAATATCGAAGCCGAAAACTAAGAAATTCGCTACACCAGAACGCAAATGACACTGAATAAACATTTTTAATTCCATGAAAAGTAAACATTGGGAACGACGGTCCTTTAATTGAATTAAGGATTATGGGTTACTATCCTCTATATTGACATTTCTAATTGAAAAAAAATACATATTTATTCATAAAAAAATTGACCAATCCAAAGCAGAAATATTTTGAGATGAAAACATGAAAAAATCAGGTGGGTGGAATTTTTCGCCTGTCAGTGTATATATATTTCAAGCTAGAAAAATGTTAGGTGGTGATAATTAGGAACAAATATCATTTAAATAAACAACGAAACCCAAGGAGACTCTAAATAAAATAGTCTAACCATTAACTCAACTATGTTCAGGGACTCGTCTATAGAGGACAGTGCTGTATGAATGCCTGGAACATTTTTATCGTTGGTCCAGTTCATAGTGGCGTGTTCAAAGTGCATGCCCCTTTTAAACCTTTGAAACTCATGGATCCTTGGAGTCGTGGTGGAGGGAGCCAGCAGCCATAACGGATAAGCATACCTTATGATCTAATGCTAACTATTTGCTTAATAACAAATATTATCAGATTTCCTGTTTTATGTCATTATTGTATTAATGTGTAAAAGTTTCATATATTAAGCTTGCTTTGATTGTTCTTCAACCTTAGTGCTGCCATCTTGTGATAACCCAATAGGACTATCTTCCACTTTCAGCTCGTTTAAAATTTTCAAAATTTCTTCTTCTTTTTGTTTCTGTTCTTGTTTGTCTGTTTAAAATAAATATAAATATAATAGACACAATAATAAACTTATACTATATTCATCGTTCTTAATTGGAAATAAAATCTTCATTGAATTACATATAAATTTTAATGTAGAAAAAATATAAATAAAAAAGTCCTGAAGATAAAAAAATAATGAAATTTAAACTATCATAGATTAAATTATAACATTTCTTCATAATTTATTAAGCCCTAACCTCTTATGTTTGTGTAATTTATCTATGTCAGCAATATTTTGAACTAATCAGTTCTAATTGTTTACATTTTTCTATAAATTTTGTGTTTATCGCTTTTTATCTAGAATATAATCAATTTGGGATGTTTTTTGCAACTTAGCTATTGCAGTTCATCATGGTTTGTGAAATATTGTTCTTACTGACTAAGAACTCTCCTAATGGCTCCTAATATGTACTGCGTAAGTTTATATGGCCTTTATTAATAAATTATAAATGAGTAGTTTAGTCCTGGCCTGAATTTCTATTTATAAATGGTTAAAAGCATAGATATCGCTGATTTTCCGTTTGTGCTCTTTGTGATTTTTTTTTGATGATTATTTTTATATGAAAATTTCAGGGCTCTTACATAAGAATACGAGAAACACTGCTTTTTTTTTTTTTTTTATATGAAAATTGTAACGAGGTACAGGATTTCTCAGTTTGCTGGGTCCTTACGTACATGGGATGTCGTTTTCATTGTCTCGCTCAACGTAGAGAGATGAGTTGAGGCAAGGCTGCTGCTGCTAATTCAGGAGGACAGTCTCCCTCGGAGGAAGGATCGTCCATACACTTTACTGTCTAGTAACATAGCTTTTTATTTTATTTTTTGAAAATTAAGGAATTTGATTCTACTGATTAAGACAGTGTTGACATGGCATATTTTTATCATTAACACTTCCCCCAAAAATATATAATGCCAACATACTCACTGACTCTACACCAATATACACAACGAATGACCACACACAACTAATCACTTCCGCACTGCATAGCACACACTCCAAGAGGACTGCGAAGAGCTTCAAATTGTGGCCGAGGCAAAGGTTTCGTCAAGATGTCCGCCAACTGCTCCGATGATGAAATAGCTTCCACTGAGATCTGTCCTGACTCCACCTTTTCCCTGGCAAACTTCATCTGGATATCGATGTGCTTTGTCCGACTGTGGAATAAAGTGTTTTTAAGAAGTTGAATAGCACAATGTTTGTCCACTCGAAGTACAGGTGGTTTCTTCAGCAATCCAATCTCACTGTAGATTCGTACCAGCCAAACAGCTTCCCCCACAGCCAAACTCGCTGCAACAAATTCTGCCTCCGTCGTAGACTTGGCGACACTCCTTTGTTTCTTACTCATCCAAGAAACAGGTCCTCCGGAATATCGAAAGAGAACACCAGAGGTTGATCTTCTCGTAACCACATCACCAGCGTAATCCGAATCAGAAAATCCTTCAAGGCAGGCCTCTCCTTTGCCATAGTATATTCCATAATTTTGTGTCCCTTTCAAATACCTGAACACTCTCTTCACCATCTCCCAATCTTTCACAGTTGGAGACTCCACCCTTTGAGAGAGACTGATGACAGAAAAGGAGATGTCCGGTCTAGTTCCAATCGAGAGATAAAGTAAAGAACCAATAGCTTCACGGTATGGCACATTTTCCTCTAATTTCTTGCTAGAACTAATAAATTCACCCTTTTTCATTGGTGTTGAAACCGGGTGCGAATTTTCCATCCGAAATCTGCTTAGAATTTTACGAGTGTAAGCCTCTTGATTTATAAAAATGGTTCCATCCTTGAAATGTTTAATCTCGATTCCAAGATAATGTTTGGCTTCAGTGATATTTACTTTAAAAGTTTTACGCAAAGCATTTAAAAATTTCTCCAACTGTGAAATACTTCTCGATGCTACCAAGCCGTCATCCACATGAATTGTTACAATAAGTGATTTATTGGTACTTACAAAAAGACAGGGATCATTCTCACTTTGCTTGAGATCACATTCCTCGAGAAAATTTGTGAATTTCTTGTTCCAACAACGGGATGCCTGTCGTAGACCGTATAGACTTTTGCGTAGGAGACACACCCTACCAGAACCATCATCAAACCCTTCGGGTTGTTTCATATAAATTTGTTCGTTCAGTTCTCCATACAGAAAGGCACTCTTGATATCAAACTGCTTCAAGTGAAGTCCGTCCTGTGCACTGGCACTAAGCACAACCCTGATAGTATCCCATCTAATGGTTGGACTAAAGGTTTCAGAGAAATCAACTCCTGGTTGTTGAGAAAAACCTTTTGCGGCTAATCGAGCCTTGTAACGCTCTACAATATCATCAGGATCATATTTTACCTTGTAGACCCAACGACAATCTATTATCTTCTTCCCCTCAGGCCTATCCACCAGTGTCCAAGTATCATTTTCCTTTAGAGCATTCATCTCTTCTCTCATAGCCTTGTGCCAGTCCTCAGCTTGAATAGAATAGGTGGCTTCGTTGTAAGACCCAGGTTCATTGCAAAATGCTAACATAGCATAGTCCACTGCTAATCTTGTTGGTGCCCTTAATTCATCCCTATTCCGTAGACTATAACCACCTTTATTAGTAGGGGTGCTGTCAATTTTATCCTGAACCTTCTTAGTATTTTTATTTTCATCATGCTGTTTTTCCATGTGATCTTGAACTTCTTCCGAGTTTGCTTGTTCCCCAACTTCCCTTGAAATACCTTCTTCCTTACCTGAAATAGGCGCTAAGTACTCAAAGACGGCAGTTGATGTATTTTCTTCCTTGAAGACAACATCCCTTGACAGCACAACTTCGGAATCTTCAGGAATCCATACTCGATAACCATCTTGATCACCGCAGTACCCAACAAGGAAACCTTTCTTTACTTTATTGTCAAATTTTCTCCTTTTCTCCTTAGGAATATGCACAAAGCACTCAGTGCCAAATATTTTAAGATGCTTTATTGAGGCTTTTTTACCGCACCAAACTTCATAAGGTGAATCACCACTAGTGGAGGATGGACCTGTCCTATTTATGACATAAGCAGCAGTCATAACTGCCTCCGCCCACAGTTTTTCTGGGAGGCCCGATGCATGCAGCATAGTTCTTGCTGACTCCACAAGGGTTCGGTTTTCCCTCTCTGCCGAACCATTTTGCTCCGGTGTATAGGGCATAGAGGTGCGATGGTACATGCCATGGTCCCTAGTTATTATTTGTACATCCCTATTTATGAATTCTTTTCCATTATCGGTTAATAATTCCTTGACAGTATGTCCAATAGTTTTCACCTCCGCCGAGAATTGCTGTAATTTATCCTTCACTTCAGATTTCTCTTTTAGAAAATAGACCGTCCGATACTTAGAAAATTCATCCTTTAAGACTAAAAAGTATCTACTTCCACCCGCTGACAGAGTGGGCATAGGTCCACAGATTCACAGCATTTATTCTATCCCCCGGACTGGAGACTTGTTCCTTTCTCTTACCAAAGCTTAACCTATGCATCTTTCCAATTATGCATGCATCACAAAAGTCTGAAGATACTTGGCCGCCAAAGTTTACACCACTACGTTTTAAAAATTCTGCGACATACCTCTTATTCTGGTGGCCCATCCGTTCGTGCCAGGTCTGCAATGTATCTCCAACCGCAAGTTGAGCCTCTGCCGAGTAGACTGGGATAACCCTCATGTTCATGGTAAATAAACCACTTTTTTTGTCAATTGTGATTGTGTTGCCAGTCGACCATCCTTTAACAATGAACATTTATTATTACTAAATGTTGTTACATATCCTTTATCGAGAGCTGATGTAAGGGAAAACAAATTTTTATCAGCATCTGGCACGTACCATACATCCTGCAAATAACCACCAATCCATTTACCATCAATAAACATTTCAACATTAATGTTACCTTGTCCATAAGCCTTCATGGTCTGTCCGTTACAGACTTGGACATATTTCTCCGCTGGAAAGGATTCGAAAGTAGCAAACCAATCCTTCCTCATGGACATATGATGAGTAGCACCGGAATCAGTAATCCATGCAGCGTTCAAGTCACCCTCAGCTATACTACAGACAAAAGCACCACCACTCGTACCTTTACCCTTTTCAGGTACCGAATGTACACCACCATTTTTATGAAATGAATGTTTCTTTGGGCAATCCTTTTTAAAATGACCTTGCTGGTGACAATGATAGCATTTCAGTGTTACATTACTGTCCTTAGGTGGAATTTTGTCTTTATTATAATGTTGACTTTTATAATTGTGAAAATAGGACTTACCCGCATTACTATGCTTCACATAAAAGGCAGCTGACGTACCACTAGCACCTTCCGACCTCTCATTCATTCTCATTTCCACAACACAGAGCCTTTCTCTCAGTAGATTTAAGTTCCTCTGCTCCTTGGGGACAGATTCCCAAGCATTTATAAACTCATGGTATTCTGAAGGCATAGTATTTAGAACCCTATTTAAGAACAGAGAGTCCGGCAATTTAACTTTGTCTTCTTTCCAGGTTTCATCGCATAACTCCTGCCATAATTTTTCTAGCTTTGCAATATGCTTGGCTATAGAGTCACCAGATTCCTTCTCCTTAATACCAAAAAATTGATTAAATAGTCTGTCTTGCCTTTGCTCTGTCCTCTGCTCATAAACACTATGAAGTTTTTCCCACATAGATTTGGCGTTTGTACACATATTAACAAGTTGTCTTACCTGACTTGATAATGAAGAAACTATTGTATTTTGCGCCATATACTCCAATTTGTTTAAAGCCTCAACCTTCTTATTGTAGTCCGTTTGATCATCAGTAGGAATTGGCTTCTCCGGGTATACAAGTTTTCCTTCCACAGCGTCCATAACTCCATGAACCTGAAGCTGTATTTTAACCTGGAATTTCCAGTCTATCCAATTGGACTGTCCCTCCAATTTATCAATAGCAACCCTCGATGTTTCCATTTCGTCTGAGAAGTCCAATCCCACTAACTTTTATAACACTTCAACAAACTATCAGAACACTTCAAATGTTCACGTTCCCGTTACTGGGCCCATAACCTGATAAAGGATCAGGAAGGTGGCTTTAGGAATACTCATTATAATCACAGCTTGAATATAAACTCATATTTAATAAAGAACTGTACAGAATACATGTGGTTAGATGAAACGACAGTAGCTAACAACAAGGAGAGGTTACAGACAGTGTTGCCGCCAAAGACAAACATAATCGACAGTGTTGACATGGCATATTTTTATCATTAACAATGCCAACATTTTCCTTTGGGCCCCGAATCAGTCTCACAGTCTCTGGTAATCATCAGTTTATAATGGCGGTTTGTACGTAGCCTACCCAAATCTCTTCTTCCCTGATCCTTAATTCCACCCAAACTGAACTTCAGACTTTTTATCATCTTTACCAGAAACATCAAGCTAAGCTTTATAAGTTGCATAAATTTGATGTCTTACCTGAACCTAAAGTGAAACTCAGGACATTATATTTTTCTGTTCTTTTATTTTATAGAGTTATCTATCACTTACCTTCTGCTATTATAGACCGGAAGGAAGTGGAAGAAGCGTCCACTATGTTGTTGTTCATGTCTCTTGCTGGGCTAGAATGAGCAGCCAACACGGACTTCTTGGCGGCGGCGATGATCTGGAGTGCCTCGTCGTCCTGGAGTCCTTCTGCCAGCTGCCGCAGTGCCTCGATCCAGTTCTTCTCGTAGTTGTCCTCTGAAGACCCCATTGTCTGTAACCAATGCCAGTAATTATAAAGTTACTATGGTTAAACACAATAACAAGACTTTTTCTATTGAATAGTTTTATTTAAGTTGTAAGAAGCCAATTTCTACTTGTCTAAAATAATTTAATCGTTAATGGCACATGGAGATCACGTTGAAGGGATGAGTTTGTAATGTAAAAGGGTGCGTTGCCCTCAGTTCTAAGCACTTTGGATTGGATTGTTTGGATTTGTGTGATGTTTGAAGGTCAGGATGTTTTCAGGTAGTTCTAGTCCGTAAATTCAAATTGTTTTTTTTTAAATACAATAAAAAGAGGAGATCACCAATCCAAGTATCTGCTGGTGTGGGTGATTGTATATGTGTGCCTGCAGGATAGTCGATCAAATGTGCAAAGCTAAAAGCTGACAACTTTTTTTTTATACCCGAAGTATGGTTGTATACAGCAGCACGTGCAGTAAATAGTGTTCTTTCAGATATAGTTGGTGCTATGGTGAAGACTGACCATGGATGAAGGTGCGAAGGTTGTCCTCTTTACGGTGTCTATAAACTGATACTCTCTGTCCGGGGATAGCCCGAAGGAGCGGATCTTCCTCTGGACCTCCTCTTCAGAGCATTGCCTCCCCAGGGTACTGCGCAGGGCTTCTAGCAGCTCTTTCGTATGAATGTTCGTATTTTCTTTGCATTCTAAATTCTCTTCGGATGACATTAAAACTAAACTGAGTCTGAGTTAATAATTTCGATGTTATTGGGATAAAAATATGATGTCTATGTGCTAATCACATGTTTTATCAACTATTTCCGTAACAACAGGCTTATCATTATAATTAATGTAATATTATTTTGTAAATCGGATAGTAAGGTAGAGCTAAAAA
This sequence comes from Acanthosoma haemorrhoidale, assembly GCA_930367205.1. Taxonomy (NCBI): domain Eukaryota; kingdom Metazoa; phylum Arthropoda; class Insecta; order Hemiptera; family Acanthosomatidae; genus Acanthosoma; species Acanthosoma haemorrhoidale. The sequence continues at coordinate 45,970,603 of OV884013.1, forward strand.
TAAAACGACATTCAACTATGACACAACCAAGCATACAACTTACAACTCTAACATAAACCCAGTTTGAGTCTTACGGGGATCACTTTACTTTTGAGGGACCAGCCTCCAAATCCAACGGAAAAAAATACAGACAATACACTAAACATTTCCTGAAATAACAAAGGTCACCCCATCTCGTTCCAATTCAAACAGTGGCATTCAAATACTTATAAAGATGAAATCAAACATGAACACTTCCAAACCCATAGGAAACTACAAACAAATCCCATGACACCTTGTCATTAGAGACTTTCCCTCTAAACCCCTAGTGGCATAATGAGGAGTTGGCAGCAGACCAGACCACATAAAAACCTTAGTAGTACAGCCGTGACTCAATCAGCCCTACAATGCCATGTCACTCACTAGGGGCATATTAGCTGTAGTTGTGCAAATTTTGTATGAACGAAACTATTATTAATGCTTTTGGTATCTGCACTTAAGTAGCGTTAGTGCATTGATGTTACTTCAAATATATAAAAAAATTTCAAAGACGAATCACTTCAAAGATATTTGTTGTTTAGTCCGCCCAGTTCAAATTAAAATACTCTTATAATTTATTTTTGTTAACTGTTTTAGAAAAAAAATACAATCTGCCTCACTATGGCTATATGCATCTGTGCTACATAGTATCATTCGTACCATGTATACAATTCACTCTCTCAGTAATACAGTAATACAGTATTTACAATATAGATACATAAAATATACTAATCACACGTTGCCCAGGAATCCCCCTGCGGAATTGTTACCTCCCCAAAGGAGAAGGAAGCAGGTATCTGAAAGATTCTTCACCTGCACCCACATCATTACTTAATAGTGATAACGCCCCGGACGTGCGGGTAGAAAACTGGCCAGTGCCAAAACTCCTATTGATGAGTGTATTGTAGGAAACCTACAGCCAATTTCCACTTCTTCGGTGAAAATTATAGGGACGAATGATACTAGAAAGCGATCTTGCTATGGGGTAGTTTTTCATGAAAAATGTTAGTGATATTTAAAGTGTTCGGGGGTAATGGATAATGACTGCATGAATAATTCGTGACGTAGAAAAAGGCATTTATTGTAGTGTGGAAATATTTTGATTTGAAGGATTGGACCTACTTGGTGTTTGTGTGCAGAAAGGTTTAAGGATGGTTTTAGATTTTTCATTTTTATTTCTCTTGATATCCACATAACGAGACGTGGAATCAAACTATCTTTCCTTGGAGCATCTTTATCGCTTATAATGTGTCCTTGACCTTAGGAAATCAATCAAAAACTTAAATATGTTCATAGAGTTTCCAAGCTGTGACTTGAAGAAGCTTAAAAGTATACCTTGACCTAATGAATCAAACTATATTATAATCAACCTACTTCGAGATGTAATGGAGCCATTAAATTTTACGATGTATTGGATTATTTGTACGCTGATTGCATATTGTGGACATACAAACAGACCGACAGACCAAAGAAGGTCGCCTCTAACCTACATGAAAGTTGAGTCTCTTCCTTCATACTCAGAGCTTAGTACCCAGCTCATCAGGGAGACCGGCAAGACAGCCTGCAAGATGCTCGGGTAATGCCGCCTGACATATGGTTCATGGCAGCGTGATGCCCATTAAACAGACTTTTTGTTACCGTCCTCTCTTTAATATAGCTTCTACGAAAAAGTTTGTCCAAAACAAAAAAAAACCAACATCACAGAGAATGAATCATTACTTCTTCTTCTTAAACAAAGAACACGTGATACTCCGTTTGCTTATTAGGATTTCTTGTCTCTAACTGAATACCGTCTCTACGAATTATATCAACATGAAAGGCAAAGAATCAGGCCTGAACTTTAATTACTATTGCAAATGTCTTGGCGACTTGGAAAAGGGTACAGCAACAGCTAACATGCTTAGAGTAATCCCTTTAAAAGGGCAGGGAAAATTTTAGGAAAAAAAATAATGTAGATATTATAAAAATGGACAATTTAAGATTAAAACTTTAAATGTAAGTGATGAAATGTATTTATTTTATTCCTCATTAACATCTTTCTAATTTTTAGTTACATCAACTTAAGAAAAAAATAGTTTGAAAAACTATAAATTTAAAGCAGCAAATAAGGTAGAATGAGCTCTGGGCCCAAAGATAATGATTTGGGCTTTAGGGAACGAGGCTTTGGGGCCGGCGTTTTGGCTCAGACAGTGTTGAAGTGGCGGCTGTACGAGAGTTCCCCTTGGAATTTGAAATCGCCAGATCGACTCTTTTGAATGGACCTCTCTAGTTCGCATTACTTATTTATTTTTTTTACATCCACTTAATTATAGCAGGTCACAATTTATTAAGATAAAATTACAATCTGCCTTTTAGGCAATAAGTAATTAAGATAAATGTTATCATTCATACCATATTTACAATTCATCATTCACTCGCTCATTCATACATACGTTATATTTTTCTGTTCGGTTCATTTTTGTGCCATAGAACCATCCTGAGTTTGAGTTATCACTTAAAGGATTTTAATTCTTTACGGATATCTCAGCGTAAACAAAAAGTAATTACTTAAACTAATGATCCGCCCCCCCCCCCTTATAGTCTGCAATATTACAATTAAAACACTCATCCAATAAAGCCAATAAAGATTGTTGCATAATATATTTAAGATCCTTTCATTTTTACAATTTGAGTTATTGTATTCCTGTTCAGAAAATTGCTCCATCTCTAGAATAGAGATAACTTCACCGAGTCCCATCACACAGCCCAGCATACATCTCACTTTACCTTCTTTATTTTTAACGCTTTAATAGCTTCATTAATTCGTAAGTTTCTAACAAGAAAGAAAAGGGAAGAGCTAATTAAAAAAAGGTAAATAAAAAAACTCAAAATAATCGAGACACAATGACACCGTTCCATTCGCATACGCACACAGTCATCCAATTGGTTTCATAAAATTTTAGTTTCTCCTTATTCTGTATGTGAAGGGGCCAAATAAAACATATATGAGCGAGAGTCAGTGGTTATAATCGACGTAAGTCTTAACTTTTATATCATGATAAACGATTGTACTTTAAGTAGCTACGCTTCGGTCTCTACAACCAGTCTGTTGCTATTTGACAGCCATTCCTCACGGAGACTACAAGAGGTAACTCCAGCTCCATATGGAGCCAGCACTACTGTCCGAGCTCTGCCAAATATAGCGCTCGCGGATAAGCGTCCGGTCTTAAGTGGCTTTTACTGTCAGCCGTCGGTGCGCGTGTCGCCGTGTGGGTGGTCGGCGGCATCTCGTATATATCACGCGTGACAAATGCCGGTCATGTAATCACCGCCAAAGAATACCGATGTAATTATACATAGTAGATATGATTAGAGAAAAAAATTCATAAATATTGTAAGGGTGAAGACGAGTACAGGTCTTCATTGTTTGAAGGCCTGTGAGATTGTTTTTTTAACCTGCTCAGAAGATGCGATGGGCATCTCATTGTCAGTGGTTACCTCGCCCTGCCTTGCTGCAGGGGCGAGGTAGGTGGGAGTGGCAGGATTTGGGAGGTCAGGGAAGAACAGGGCTATGGTTTTTGGTATCCAAAGGAATGGTTTTACTATCTAACAGGTGTTGGGCAGGTGTCTTTTATATGACTGTCTGCTTGTCCTGCGAATGCGGTCGTAAAGACGAATCAAACGATCTGAAATGTTAAAGCTTTATTTCACAACACATCAAAATATGCTGATTAGTTTTTTAATTATATTATTGCTTTTATACGTCCAAATAAGCGTGTTTTATAAAGTTTTTTTATGAACATCTTTTACTATGTGATACCCCATCGTTTATTTTTTTTTTTAAATTAAGTCTAATGGGTCGGCCATTTTAATAATCCCTACTAGTTACCCCACTCTGAAATATAATTGATCCAAAAGCAGCATTGGATATAAATTCCAAAATATTAAGAAAAAATGGTTATTATATATTTAAAATATTGATTAGGATGAATAGTAGAGGTAGTACAAACGTAATTTGTATTAAAACAAATTAAAGGAAACTAAGAACCAGATACAATAAACACTTCAGCAGAATCACTAGTAAGTTCTTCCAGCATGAAGAGAAACGCAAGAATGCACCCGCGGGATCTCATTGCTGCATTCGGAATCGAGGCAAAAGCATTAGACAATGAAGTGAAGTATGGAAAAGAATTAAACGTTAAAAAAGTCAGGCTCGTTTCTTTAAGCTACAAATTAAAGACTCGGCAACACTAATAAAAAATCGTGGTGATTTTCAGTGACCAAGATAATGTAAAAATTATAAGTAAGCATTTTTAGTAAAATTTTCCTAATGTTGTGATTGTAACTCTTCAACGGGTAACGCTATGGATTCTGTTCACATTTTTGGATAAAATGTCGAGTACTTGTATCGCTTACACTATATTTCTTACGATTACAGTTCCCGAGACATTGCAATACTAATTTTCTAAGAAATAACTTCACACCTATTAAACCATCCCATTAACCAGTATGTCATTGTAAGCTGAAGAAATAGCGTGGGTTTTAAATGGCCTTTAAAAAGAACGTTGTAGCACTTTCCCTTAAGAAGTTAGGAGGTAAACAGCGAAAAGATGTAGCAAAATCACAAAATTATGGCCTACTTTTTGCCCTTAAGAAAAACGAAGTTCAAAATAATTTTTACAGCGTTAGTTCCCGTTTGTTTTGATTGAATACTGTGCCAAATCCTTGCATAGCGAGAACAAGTACAGGTTTTTTTCATACTTATAGATGATCAAACGGGATAATTTAGTCAGAGTTGATAAAATATAATCTTATATTACTAAAAAACGACGAGTCGATAGATGGCATTTGTAATACTTTTGAAATTCTAAACCTGAGACTAATGTATTAGCCGGATTGCGGCACAGGGCTCCTGTCTGTGGCCTATGAAGCAAAAACGAGTTACCTGGGCACTGCAAGGCCCTTTAAACCGGAGATCGTTCCAGGACAAAGGATCCGAATACCATTTATCTATCCTTTGGACAGTCTAGCCTACAGCTGAGCTCCTGCCATTTCTTTTCCTCCTCCCCCGGAAGATCTCCTGCCACATAACTTTTACGGTCAACAGGCGAGATGCTTCGCCTCTTGATAGCATGCAGAAGGAGGGTGCGATCTACCTCAAAAGTTTATAACTCTTACATCTTCCAACTGTCATGTAAGGAATATTTAACGAAAACTAATATTAATAAAATATGACATTGATTATTATTACATTAATATTACTTTTGTGATAATTTGTCACTGTTGACCAGCCTGCTAACCTAAAGAGATGATGGCCATTGAAAATTGAAAGCTGTGCATTAACATCCTCACTACCAACTAGTTGAACTACAACTCCACAATTCCAAAACAGATCTCCCCACAAAAATTAAATCGATTATTTTAAACAAACGAGATCGAGTATTGGTGCAACCAATGGCGAATCAAAGTCAATGAAGGAAAATGTTCCCACATAACCTTTACCCTCTGCCGCAAGTCCTGTCCACCAGTCTTTTTAAATTCAATTCCTCTCCCTGTGTCTGAGACAGTACGGTATTTAGGCTTCCATCTCGACAAAAGACTGACATGGAACCCACACACGAGGCTAAAAAGACAAGAACTAAACAGACGCTTTGGACAACTGTACAGACTACTTCGAAGGACATCCCACCTCTCAATAGAAAACAAACTACTTATTTACAAGGTTATACTTAAGCCAATCTGGACATACGGAATAGAGCTATGGGGGACAGCAAAAAAGTCGAACATCAAGCGCATCCAATCCTTTCAATCAAAAGTCCTAAGAACAATAGTAAATGCCCCTTATTACGTCAGCAACAAAACCCTTCACAATGATCTGAATATACCCTATATTCTTGAACTCATCCCTTCCAAGCTCATAAAATTCCATAGTAACCTATCCAACCACCCTAATTCCCTAGCACAATCATTGCACTGCACCACTCACCCCTATAATCCTCTTCGGAGATTAAAACGGCAGTGGCCTCGTGACCTGCTATAACTAAGTGACAGTGGGAGTTCTGGCAATGGCCAGTTCCTCTAATCATGTCCTGAGCGTCTGTGGCTCTCGCGCTCTTGGTCAGCCTCCGCTGGCTTATCCAGTGACGCGGCTGACGTAGGAGCATGGGGGACTCCCCAAGACTCCGCTTCCTCCTTCGCATGCGAGGGAGGTGACCCTTGTGGACTTGGGGGGCCTCTGGGCTGTTTGTAAATATTGTATGAATGAGCGAGTGAATGATGAATTGTAAATATAGTATGAATGATGACATTTATCTCAATTACTCATTGCCTAATAAAAGGCAGATTGTAATTTTATCTTAATAAAATTGTTTGAAAACTGAAAAAAAAAAAAAAAAACTATTTTAAACAAATGTCTTTTGGTTAACCTAACTTTTTCATGATATTAAGGGTCTACAAAGGGAGTACTTTTCCACAGGCAAATGATTTTTATTCCAATCCCAATGTTTAATCTTTTTATTTAGTAAATTTAATCTCATTACATTATATTTCTTGTATTATGTCAGTTTCAAACGCATACAATTTCTATAATTCTTGTTCTAAAATGTAATTTTTACACATCTTGTAATCCTGATCCGTTGATTGTAGATTTTAGGCCTACAAAAGACTGTTTGAAAGACTGATCCTTAAATTACCTAAAATCTCTTTTTAAGTGTTAATACTCTGGTAAATATTATTATCGAAATAAATGGCTCACAATAACACAGCACGCCTTTCCTTATTTGGAGTACGTAAAAGAGTAATTTAAGTTGACAATACATCCTAAGACCGAATAAAAACATTCTGAAAATGATTGAAAAAGTTATAAGATGATATGATGACAGCTATAGGCAGAATTAAGAATGTACTTTACTCATACTTACTCTACGAATCCAAGTGGTGTGATCGCACAATTAAAAGTTTCCCCACGGTTAAGGAAACGCTTATATTGGAATTTTTATGACTTGTTAGTATAATAACCTCAGCTCAAAATACGTATAATCAATCAGGACATCGAACCCTATAATTATATGTCTTACTTGATTTGATAAGAAAATGTTTATTTTTTTATTACTACTAAATTTAATAATTGTCACTTCATTGTTTTTAAAGTTGATACATTTTTACATATGAGACGTCAAGTAAATATCCATGAAACTAGGATTACGAATACACTTTTGATGACAGTTATAACTACGTAATTAATGTTGACTTGGCCACAACATACATTGTGTTTTACTAATATATAGATAGAATATATCTAATTCGTATTTCATTTCGCTATACATTATAAATTTAAGTGAGGACTGAATTATTAAAGATTCCAAATCCTAGCAGGCCACCTTTCAGGCTTCAGGCTTTCAGGGTCCCTTTTGACAGGCCACCCCGCCTATATCCGATCAAGCCTTTTAACTTCCTTTCGCCACCACAGGTCTGCTCGTATGGCAGAGTCGTCAAAGGTATCGCCGCACATATGGAGCAGAATTACGGTGGAGCCGATCCCCACCATTCCCAAGGAAAGGTCTACGTCAAAAAATCAGACTGTCAAGACCTGGCAAGAAACGGTACCCCCAGATGTGATAAATGTCCCTTTAACTAAACGGCGCACTCTCCATCAAAGGAGGAAGGTATGCAATTTGCCCTAAACAACAACCGCCCGGACCAGAAAAGCTTCCACCTGCCAAATCCTACCTGGGGCTTGGAGTGGTCGTCTTGAGTGAATAATAGCAGTATAAGTGCTGCGTTGTTCTTGCCTACCTGGTCATCTTCCTCTGGATCTGTCTGGTGACTACAGTTTCTCAAATCTTCTCATCTTCTCTTCGAGCCGCAAAACTTCTTACCCAGGTAATTGGCTTTAGGGCAGTGGCCTTCCAAGAAAGTAAAGATCCTATCGCTTTTTTGGAAAAACTTGCTCCTAACATTTCCCCAATTACTGGAAAATGTTCTATTAGGAGGGAGGAAGAGATACAATCTTGGAGACCCTTACGGCCTTTTTCTAAAGATGCTAAGCCATATTTCAGCCAAAGAAGGAATGAATAAATTTATTGACCATAAATGGAACGCCTGATGGAGCATTAGACGTAATTTTTCGGAAGTAAAGGACGAAATATTGAAGCTAATTAAATAAGATTTTTAATTACCTTCATCAAAGTAGCGACGACACCAAAGTGAACACATGAACTTTCATTTAGTTACCTTGTATGACACTTCCACCGAGGGAGGTCTCATCGACCCGGTGAGCGTCAGAAAGTAAAAACCTGTGGTCTTTGACCTTTGCTGGCAGCCAAGTCGGTGGTTAGCTTGATTCGGGTTTGTTTATTGATCTGACTCCATAAAAACTTAGAAGGTGTGCCCTGACATTGTACTTTTTCAAGAGAAGAGCACAGGCTAACCAAGACCTTACGTGGTCTTGGAATAACCACTCGGTTATGAGGGTACACTCGGTATCTGAGGGTAGGTGAAATCCGCCCGGATCCCAAAGGTGAGTGTGAACTGGAAAGAAGCAGAATGTATCGCTGGGGATACGCTACTAGGTACGTTTGCAGGGACCCAGAAGCCAATGGATAGAAGGATATAATATTTAGGTGCCATTTGATATAAAGAGGAAATAAAAAATTAGTAAATGTAATTATTTTCAATATTTATACAAAATTATACATAAAATATGAATTTTCCAATTCCGAAGAACATGCGTATAATTTAGATGATGAGTAAGACAGACATGTTAATCTCCAGATTCGGAAGGTGGTTCCTCTACAGGGTTTTGCTGGGCGAGGGCGACTCCACCACCGATGTCCAGCAGATGGAGTTTCTCCTGAAGTGCATGCAAGATTTGGCTGCTCTTTGCTCCTTCTTCAGACTACAATCAAACATTAATTATGACTTATGTTTTTTAATTAAATAAATGTGAAAATATTAATATTATTCCTGATCCTCCCAGTTAATTTTTTTTTTGGCTGGGAATTATTAATAATAGTGGAATTTATATCACGAATGAAGTTGACATTATGTCAACACCAGGGCATGATTGTATAGTGAAAATTTCCAGATTTAAGATAAAAATGCAATCAAATTGTACAAACCCAAGGGCTGTCCCTATCAAGGAATTTGATAATTGATTAATTGATATAATTGTACAGAGACAATCATAAGAATTAGAGCATCTCTTAAATTACCGCTTCTGATTAGTAAACTATATTTAAAAGTAACTATATTTTGTGATATTTATAAAAACCTGGATTCTGCTAACTATATAAAATAAATTAATACATTTGAATATATGTTTTGAGAATGTATACATTTCTAATAAATATTAATTTCAAATGTTCACAGGCCTTTGTTGCAGTGAATATAATGTTCATAGTTATGCCCTTACAATTTTTATTTGACAGCTCTTACTCCACCATATGGGTGGTGGCATGTTGCAAAAGTGTGTTTTTCCTTCCCTGGATGTTGTCACTCGACTATTATGGGGAGGGGAGCCCCTCTCCTCCTCTTCGTACCTCTTTATTATTTCCAATTATTCAATTAGATCAAATATAAATAATGTCGGGGGGGGGTGTGATTTTCTCTGTTAGGTCACTATTTTATGATTGGTCCAGTGTACCTCTGGCTTTTTGAATATCCTTTATAAAAAAATACCTAACCTTGGGATGTTTCGACCTTAAAGCCCGCAAGTGTCTTATACATTACACTATGAACTATTGTATAGGATTTTTATACATTACAATACCTGGTCGAGCTGTGGTTCCTTTTTGAGCTGGAGGCTGAGCAGATCGGCAGCACACTTCCGTGCCTGGCCAATGAGCTGGCCGACATCCTCTTCGCTGATATTGAGGCCGAGGTTGGTGAGGATAGTCTTCCAGTCGGCAAGTCCTTTCACCAAGTCTGGAGAGTTCTCCAGGACGTCATACATGGCGGCAAGAGTCTCCTGAGGCCAATGGTTCAGGGAGAACGCCTCCATGAAGCCCTTCCAAAACAGAAAAATATGACATATATAAATGAAATGTATGGGTACCATGCCTTTAACATCACATAATTTTTACCCATAAGACAATAATAACTAAACATTAGTTTACAGCATATTGAAGGACAGTTTTGGAAATATTTATTAAATAAAAAAAGATAGACGTAAAGATTGAAATACTTTTAAAATATTCTTTACCAATATTACTTAATTTTAGATTTAGAACCATATCAGTTATTAAAAAAAAACTTCATAAAACTAAAATAATGGTTTAAATGTTAACCTGGAAAGAGCCTGTTGAAATCGTTTTAACGAAGATATTAAACTATTACTATTTTAAACTTATTGTAAATTTAATTATCTTATTAATAGATGGATTGACGCCCAAGAGGTAGCCTTGGGTGATGGCAGAAGGCATTGAGATCTTACACCTTACTAAATACTTGCTAGGGAGTATTGCCCCAACATTCATAAATTCGGAAAAAAATTAATATTTGTTTATTGAATCATATTTTTAATATTCCTTCCAAGACTGAATAGACCCGATTTAAACATGTCCACATCAGACATCCCTTCGCAGGGAAGCAGTACAGGACAACATTTACAAACACTTACTTACATGAAAAGCACAGTCTATAAAACCGATATAAAGGTCGGCATAATTACCTAGTATTGACTTGCATACTTATAATATATACATGTACTTAATAAGTTCATGAGTGCGATCTGCCAAACATCTTATCTCAAAACTAATATGTTTCAAAGCATAAGTGGTTAATAAAATCATTATAACTGATACAAAATCAATTACAAAAGAATTATACATCTACACTGATCATGCCATTATCGTCCGGTTTCATGTTGTCTATGATGTTCTTCGCCATTTCGTCGTCGAAGTGGCTGCCCAGGGTGTTGGCCAGGAAATTCTTCAGCGTATCCCTGTGTACCTTGCCATCCTCGTCCGGGGACAGCATCTGGAATGCTTGCCTGTACTTCTGGAGGGAGTCCGGCTCATCTTCCATAGTATCTAAAAACAACATTATACTAGAATAGAATAAAACAATTTTATCCTCTGACCTATGAATAATTACAATGCACAAATAAATAACACACAACTCTGCCCAACAAAAAATAAACAATACATCACATAGGGGAAACAAAAAAAATAAATAAAAGGTATACTTTAAATTAAAAACATCGCTGTACAATTTGTTTAAATACAAAATTATAATAAAAAAGTATTACTAACAATTAAATTAAAATAAATAATAAAAATTAAATACATAAATATTAGTGTGTACTATTATAAAAGGATGCATTTATGGGTTTATCGACATAATAGTTAAATGGTAGTATTAAAAAAAAAATTTATAAAATAAGTTAATAATATGTTTGAAGCAAGACGAATATTTAGAGGTAGAGACTTCCAGGGTTGGTGGAGAGAGTGGAAAAGGAATCCTGCAGTTCTGCTGGATTGGTTGCAAAAGACACAAATACGGAATCTTGTGCGTATTTATATCAATAACTTATATTAGATAAATAAATTATCTTGTGTGTAATAAGGAGTAGACTAAAACTGCAGACTGTTGTAAATGTAAAGATACGTATTGTCTCTGGAGGGAGGGGAAGAGCTGACTAGATATGTGATACGCGGTAACACCGCGTAGTTCCATAGACAAATCTACAAAAACTGTTCATTATTAGTTTCAACCTATCTCCCAGCCCTATACAGCACAGCCGTAGTCACAGTGATCACAGCTTCTCTTATAACATACAAGCGACTGAAGGCGCTACAGTACTCTACTACAGTCTCTACTCGGAGTAAGAGACTCATTTTTTCCCCGTTGCCTCCAAGTAATGAAAGTAAGTGAAAAAGTATTTTCCTTTCGTTATAGATACACATTTGAAGAATAAAAATCTAAAAAGTAGAATTTTACAGGCTTTTGTTGCAGTGAATATAATGTTCATAGTCATGTATTTTTTTTCAATTTTCAGCCACGTAGTTAAGTACAATGGCTCCAAGCCAGAATTACCCATCTGGAATAATTCAAACAAGGAGGCAATACAAGAAGACGATTAGACAACAAGAGAGAAGATGGGTAGAGGACGATACCTTTGATCGATGGCTAAGTGAGCAAGAGGAGAACGGCCCTCAATACAAATCTTCCAGGACGATCTCTCCCAGCTGGTCATCAACCTTGCAAGAATGGAATGCAAAAGGATCTAGGACAGCACACGGGCTCTGGCGGCGTTGCAGGTCTCCTTCTTGGCCCACCTTTCGACAATAGTTCCACCTGTCTGTTGTATTTAAGCAAAGAACACACTGCCGTTTATGTAAAACATTTTTACAAAAGACATACTGAGAACACAAAATGTCGAAATATCGATGTTCGTGGACGACACGCCAAATAAAACAGCTCAATGGCCGCACCGTTGGAAATTATTTAGCACAAATATGAGATAAATTATTTAGGACTTCCTGAAGAGAGACAATTGTACATCTTGTATGTTAAATTCACTTTTTAGCATACATAGGAGATATGTAGAGCCCCAAATAACGATATGGACAAATAATAAGGCTTAAGATAGTGGTTTTCCATTTCGACTACTCTCCGAATGTTTTATTCCAACCACGCTTTCAATAAAAAAGACAACCTTCGGAAAAAATTTTAACATATAACATAGAGGAGACGTTAGGGAATTGGAGATGGTTCGTTTGATGAAAAACAATATCTTCACGTTTTTATTTATTCAATTCTTGATGGCATGACTAAAACAAAAAACTAAAAGAAAAATGAAAATGGATATGGTAGTTTACGAAACGAGAAACGTTTGGATTCAAGACAGATATCTCTAACCATAAGATCTTCTTTAATTTTAATTTCGACTAGCAACTAACAGTTACGTCTTCATTCGGTGTTGTCGGTGTGCGTGTTTTATGATTGGAGTCGTAAAAATAATACAATCGATCAAATATTGTAAACACATATCCAACAAAATACCCAAAACAAGGCTGATTTAATTTGATAACAAGGCATGTTAATTTGGAAATCACTCAACAAAACAAATATCCAACACATTACAAAATAATTTTTGGCGAGGCCAATAATCGAAGTCATTCCTTTAACCGTTCCTGACCACTCAAAAGGGTTTTGTTTCACCGGTCTGTATATCTGGCTGACTTGGGAAAATTTGTGAGTACCCTCATCATCATTTTATATGCAGATCCTGTTTGATTTAAGGATGGTATGAAAAATTAAAATTGTCATTATATATGCGTGATTTCTGTATTTTTTTTAAGCCTATCAAATTAAAAATCCTGACTAACAATATTAGAGACTTTAATAGAGTGATATAATCTCTCATTAACATCGTCCTGGCGATTTTTTATCAACCGTTGTTATACGGCAGATTTGATATTTTACACGATAGCTTTATTTGATGACACGATGATGCTGAAACTGAAAGCAACCAAGTGTTTCCAAATAATAACGGGTCATTAAAATATGATTTAATAATTAAAATATAAATATTATTCTATTATATTGTGTACAGCATCAAATTAGAGATATGTAATACGTGTTGAGACTTGAGTGGACTGTAATTACAAGAATTCATTAAAGCTGTCTTTGAAATCGTTTTTGCAGCCGTAACGAAACGCTTAATTGTTTGACGTATCGCACATTTTGCGTGAATTCTAATAGTTAATTTTTTTATTTATGTTGTTTTTTAGGGCTTAATTAATTTCTTTTCTAAATCAGAAGCACTTATAGTTATAATTATAGCACTTATAGTATAATTATCAGCTGTGTGTCTGCCAGCCTGTCTTGGTGATAGTGAGTCCCCTGTTTAACCTATATTCGTTTTATGCCGAGAATCCACTTGATAACCCGAAGACATGAAAAAAAAATTTAACTACATAAAACATAATTATGCTCCATTAATTATTTCATTACATGGTAATAATTATTTTCCTATAATAATAAATAAATCAAATTAAAAATCTCGTCACCTTGAATGATTAATTTTTGACTTACAACCATACAAAGTCATGGTATCATTCTTTTGGAGGCATATTAAAAAATGAATGTAAATAAATGAAAAATAATAAGTATTATTTATCAGTTAAATTACTGAGTAATGCAGACATAAAGTTTTTCAATTAGAGTGGCAATAGTGAAAAATTCCCTTGTAATGTGACCACCAATGGGGCATGTTAGATAAAATGGTTTTTCATTTGTATGCTAATAAAAATAGTTCAGGAGTGATCAAGAGGAAGTAATTGGTAAGATCATTGGAACCAATAATTGTGTGATACTCCACACCCACTACTATTTTTATTCCCGAAAAAGGCTCTGTTTACAATAAGAGTTTTGGTTTCCTAAATAAAATAAACTAACCAGGGTCAAAAATGCTAAGTTTTCTCTGTAGTCGAACCCAGGAGTAAGAAATAACCTCCCATAGAAAACGAGAATAAGAATTGGAAGGATGACCTTGAGGTGTAGATAGGATCTTCATCCTTCATTCTTAGATAGGAGATGTGTCACGGATTTAATCTAACACATTCCACTTTTCACAGCCAGCCTAGTCGAACGCCTTAAGACGTCAAAGTAAAAACAAAAAGAACAAAATAAAGAATGAGTGACGGTTTGTATAGTTAGCTATTTGTACAAGCGGGAAAAGAGCCGACTGTGGGTGGTTCGGTACGTGCTGAAAAAGAAATGCAGGAGGCACTGGCAAAAAGGCGGGGGTGGGGAGCCACTCCCTTCCGGCGTGACGTCACACTCACAGCATCAATCCACCGCCTCTTCGATCGCCGCTGTCAATGGTACGTTGACCTATAATCACTTTCTCACGGATAGTCACAGCCTTCCTTATCTCAGATCGTTATGGTAGTGATTATTTATTCAACTTTTATTGATATACGTCCCTACCTAGAGGGGGGTACGATAAACCTTAACGGGAAATATTATCTGTCATTTATATGGAGTTTGACAGGTGTCTGGTGATGAGTCCGTGAATATTCGGAAATTTAAATTTTTTTTACGGCCACTGGCCCTTGTGGAGGATAAGTCTTGAAAATTCAACACCAAGTTTTTATTTATTAAACGTTTTTTTTTCGACTTAACATTTAGTTACATCTATGACGAACGTTTTTTTCACAAACCCTAATTTATTGCAGGGCTCGAAAAGAGAAGCTCAAAAGCCATTTTGATGCAAGTTTTAATGACTTTTTTTAAAATTGCAGTCCACTTAAGCCCCAACGCATATATTACTTACTAATGAGAACTCAAGATATTCAATTTGATGCTCAATTCTTTACGAAAGTGTGTAATTTTTTTTATTACTAAATGACTGCATTTCGTAGAATACATAAATGTTTATACAGGAAACAAATAACGTAAAAAGTGAATGAATGATGGTTTTGAGCCGGAGATTTTGCAAAAAGTGAAATGGCAAGCCGAGAGAAACTTATGAGTTTACTCATAAGTTTCGTCTATACTTATTAAAGCGTCATGAAAACACTATTCGTTCTTTTTATCAAACGTTATCATACGCTGAAGTAATCAGACATGAAAACTATGTTCAGAAATATGTTACTTGAATCGCCATATTTTACGAATGGTAATTGAAGTTATTTTAAAAAAAGAGCCATTTCCTTGTTAGCCTCTTGATCAGACCCACCGCCTGAAGTCGACATGGCCTTTGATAGTACCGGGTAACCCCTTAGCTTACATGATAAGGCACATTTGTAAAACCTTTTATGGTCTGTTAATCATCAACGTCTAATGAATTTAATTTCCAACCTCCGATTCCTGTTTCGGAAGTTTCTATTCCGTTAAATAAGAATCGGCTGCCACCGATTTTGGGTATAATGTATTATAAAATGTAAGATTAGTAGAGAGCACATGTTATTCTATTCCGTCAGATTCTTCCATCTATCATTTATAGATATTATTAACCCCCAATACCTTCTTGGTCACACTTGCAGATGACACTGCAGTCTTGTCAACCTATTCAGACCCTGATATAGCATCCCAAAACCTTCAAAAACACCTTGCTGAGATCGAGTATTGGTGCAACCAATGGCGAATCAAGGTCAATGAAGCAAAATGTTCCCGCATAACCTTTACCCTCTGCCGCAAGTCTTGTCCCCTAGTTTTTTCTAATTCCATTCCTCTCCCTTTATCCAAGATAGTACGGTACTTAAGCTTCCATCTCGACAAACGGCTGGCCTGAACCCACATACGAGGCTAAAAAGACAAGAGCTAAACAGACGCTTTGGACAACTTTACAAACTACTTTGAAGGACACCCCATCTCTCAATAGAAAATAAAATACTAATCTATAAAGTTATACTTAAGCCGATCTGGACATACGGAATAGAGCTATGGGGGGGGGGGAGCTAACAATTTGAACATCAAGCGTATCTAATCCTTTCAATCAAAAGTCCTGAGAACAATAGTAAATGCCCCTTATCACCTCAGCAACAAAACCCTTCATAACGATCTTAATATACCTTACATTCTTGAACTCATCCCTTTTAAGTTTATGAAATTCCACAGTAGCCTTTCCAACCACCCTAATGCCGCACCACAGTCATCGCACTGCACCACTCATCCCTATAATCCTCCTCGGAGACTGAAACGGCAGTGGCCTCGTGACCTGCTATAGATGCGTGACAGTGGGGTCCTGACAATGGGCAGTTTCTCCAATCATGTCCTGAGCGTATGTTGATCTCGCGCTCTTCGTCAGCCTCCACTGGCTCGTATCTGGTGACGCGGCTGACGGAGGAGCGTGGGGGACTTCTCAAGACTCCACTTCCTCTTTCACATGTGAGGGAGGTGAAAAACATGTGGATTTGGGAGGTCTCTGGGCTGTTTGTAAATACTGTATGAATGAGCGAGTGAATGAAAATTGTAAATATGGTTCGAATGAGAACATTTATCACAATTGCTTATTGCCTAGTTCGGCAGATTGTTATGTTAGTACAATAAAGAAGTTGTTCTAGTTCTAAGATATTATTAATTCTAAGAATTTTGTGACGTTTGGTAACAGAATATTAATTTCCAATAATGATTTAACAACGGCACCATTCTGTTAATAAATAAAGCTTTTCTTTTTTTTTAAGTAGACATTTAGTGACAGGCATGGGTTATTAGCAAAATAGTCGGTAAAAGGTAAAGTTTTTTTTATAACAATGAAAAAAATTATGTGACTACATCGTAGTATTAGATCCGATAGTGCCTATGTTAAATTAAATACAGAAGCAAGCATTATCTCGTTTTTAACCTTAAAGACAACTCTATGAGTTTTACCTGAGCATAACCATAAAGCGTTAGATAAAGATATCTTCTATGTTGAGATGGTAACATACGTCCACTGTTGCCATGGAGACAACGGTCCGGGCTACATATGACTGACTGTCCACTCACTACATGGCGACTCCTCTTCAAGGCCCAGACATCAGCAAGATTTGTTGCATAACAGATTGTTATTAAATGGCTTTTAACAACAATTTCCCACCGACGCGGGTTCATTGCTCGAGGAACAGCTGAGCGGCTATGAGCCATCCGATGATTAGATCGAAATGTTATGATCCGCGAGGAATGTGTGGCCATAACTATCATAAATCAAAATGACGGCGGTTCTCATCAGCTGTGCCGGGTTAAATCTAATTCGCCATCGAGTCAGAGATCAAGGAGACAAAAAACAAAAATAAAACAGAATGAATGGATAGAAAAACCAAAGCGTTTTGTTACCGAGCCTGAAGGGAGAGGTTCTACATTGCAACAGGTACGGGGGAATCCTATATCATCGTACGTATGTTCATACTATGACAGGTGGAGAAAAGACAAATCAATCTGAGGGATTATAGGTACTTTCCAGAACACTTAGGGGTATGCTGATTATATGTAAACAAAATGCAGAAAACAGATTACCACCCTGTGTCAACTTCAATCTTAAAAATCTGAATGTTAACGGGTTAAAAATCTTTTGGGGGACGGGGGGACTGAGTTTTATATGTCCGAAAAATACGACATGTTTTGACCGACTATAACATTACTACACTTGAATTTCCTCCATCTTAACCTCTTTTAGCACCTTACGGCTTTTGTCTTATCCCCAAAGTTAAATCAGTGCCTAAAGGGATATCTTTTGAGCTAGTGAATGCTGTAAAGAAGAAAACGTCAGATAAGATGAAACAACTAACAGAAATTGCTCATTTGAATGGATTGAATTCCACACTGTAGCGTACTATTAGTGCAAACGAGAAGTATATTGAAGGCGCAAACAATAGATTTGTAACAACAATAAATTAAGACAAGTTATTTAATCGATCTCGTTATTAAATAGACATACCTAGTATCTAAGGGAGACCCCTAGACCGGATGCGGTGTAGTTACTACAGGACGACGTTTGGGTGTGTTGTAAGAACCTCACCCAAATACAATTTAAAAAAAAAAAGTTAAATTATACTTTTAAAAAACTGTAAAGACTAGTACATATATAAAACAATCTGCTGAGAAGTGGCCAATCCAAGAAGGGCATTGCCCTCTCCTGGGAAAATCAGTGGGCGCCTCAAAAATGCGGACCGCTCACTCCAGCCGATGTTGGTCGAGGCCTTCCAAGAATCAAAAATAAAAGTCACTGCCCACGCACGATCTATTTCCGTCTTATGAAGAATGATTAGTGGAAAAAAAAACAACTAAATTATCTTTAAACTATAATAAATACACATGTCCCTTCAGGGCTCCGTATACGGGTTTGTTGCATGCGGAGCAGTGCATACTGTCCCTTGGAGATTGTGACATACGTCTTACCCACATCATTATCAACTCGATTGTATTTTTTTTTATTAACAACAATTTTTATTAAGATAAAATTACAATCTGCCTTATTAGGCTATAATTAATTGAGCTCTCATGCATACCATATTTACAATTCATCATTCACTCGCTCATTCATACAATATTAACAAACAGCCCAGAGGCACCCCAAGTCCACATGGTAGTCACCTCCCTCGCGTTCGAAGGAAAAAGCGGAGTATTGGGAAGTCCCCCACGCTCCTACGTCAGCCGCGTCACTGGATAAGAGCCAGCGGAGGCTGACCAAGAGCGAGAGAGCCACAGACGCTCAAGACATGATTGGAGAAACTGGCCATTGCCAGGACGCCCCGCAGTCACGCATCTATAGCAGGTCACGAGGCCACTGCCGTTTGAGTCTCCGAGGAGGATTATAGGGACGAGTGGTGCAGTGCAATGACTGTGGTACGGCATTAGGGTGGTTGGAAAGGTTACTATTTTATGAACTTGGAAGGGATGAGTTCAAGAATGTAGGGTATATTCAGATCATTATGAAGGGTTTTGGTTGCTGACGTAATGAGGGGCAATTACTTTTGTTCTCAGGACGTTTGATTAAAAGGATTGGATACACTTGATGTTCGACTTTTTTGCTGTACCCCATAGCTCTATTCCGTATGTCCAGATTGGCATAAGTATAACTTTGTAAATAAGTAGTTTATTTTCTATTGAGAGATGGGATGTCCTTCGAAGTAGTCTGTACAGTTGTCCAAAGCGTCTGTTTAGTTCTTGTCTTTTTAGCCTCGAGTGTGGGTTCCGTGTCAGTCTTTTGTCGAGATAGAAGCCTAAATACCTTACTGTCTCAGACACAATAGCAGGAAGAATCGAGGAGAGGAGGAGAGGAGTCGAATTTAAAAAGACTAGCGGACAGGACTTGCGGCAGAGGGTAAAGGTTATGTGGGAACATTTTGCTTCATTGACCTTGATTCGCCATTGGTTGCACCAATACTCGATCTCATCAAGGTGTTTTTGAAGGCTTTGGGATGCTATATCAGGGTTTGAATAGGTTGAAAGGACTGCAGTGTCATCTGCAAATGTTGCCAAGAAGGTATTGGTGGTGGAGGGGACTTCAGCGGTGTATATATTATAGAGGATGGGACCCAGGACGCTGCCCTGCGGAACTCCTGCTTTAATGGGATAGTAGTTAGAATATTCTACACCACAGCGGACTTGGAAGAAGCGGTTTGAAAGGTAGGACTGTAGGATTAGGAATAGGGTCTTTGGTAAATATTATCTGTGCTTGTAAAGCAAACCTGCGTGCCAGACCCTTTCAAAAGTAGTTGTATCTAATCATACTTGTTTTGTTACTAGTCTCATAGACAAAGCGTACCAAAGTACCCTCATTCTTCAAGTTTTGCAAGGTTTTGAGCTCCTAATAGATATCTATTACAATTGTGTAGTCACTTGTTTATTGCTATATTAACATGTGTTCTTACAGGCATCTGTTTGGAACAGAGGCAAAAGAATGACAGCTGCGGGTACCATAACAAATGCTTGTTTCATTTAACATGTTACACATTGCAACCTAAAGCTTAGCTGTGCTGTTAGAGCTTGGTGAAGCACTAACTTTTCTCAAGTAATCATTTGCGATTGAAACGGAGGCCACTGTCATGGGGTAACCCAAAGGTACAGAGGAGGCAGTGGATGAGATAAAATAAATGATTAACTCAGCAGTGAATACTAGTGGTTTATCCGAACGCACTGCTGTTTTAATGCACCTCAATAATAATTTACAACATCCATCTACAGTGTTCAGTATTTTTCAACATTTTTATATATTTCTTAATAAATTTGGTTGGGAAGGTTAGTTCAGCAATAATAGAAATAAATGAACATTAATCCTAACCTTAGTTTTACTATCAGATTTAATGTCTATTGCCATATCTATTGGTCATGGTATTAACATAACAACTTATTAACGATATTGCTTACACAAAAAAAAGTAACCTTTGAGTGTACCGACTGGAGAATGCTATGCTACACACTAGTCTGTAATGTAAAAGATATTAAGTAATGAAGTATTAAGTATTGAAAAAAGATTTGTCCAGTATGCTATACACCAGGTCTGTAGAGAAATTGTAAATCTCCCAGGACCTCTCCGGCGGAACCCGGACAACCTCGGCAGCGCAACAAGTTTTGCTTAGGGCATTTGGATACTAAATGTGGCGTGATGAGTTTGATTGCTGGCTCCCCTCAGGATGAAGATGAGCATTGAATTTGTCCAATCGATACCGCAAGGGAAAATCAATGGATAGCCGGAGATGACGTTTCTCAGACATATTTACTCGTTTGAACTTGATGATAATGATTGTATTATGTAATTATCCCATTGAAGAAACACAGCATACATACGCACACGTACCTGATCTGTAAAACGAAAGGTTAACAAATACCTACACACAGCTGTGTGGGTTCGAGTCAGTGCGTGTGACGGAGATGTTGTCGGGCGGCCTTGGCTAGTGGAATCCCGGTCTGGAGAAAAACCGGGGCTGGATTCCGCGCGTCTCGGTCAAGGCCCGCATACCTCCCAGTCATCTGTCCCGCGCGAACTAGAGAGGCCGTTTGTCTGTCTGATTGTATATTTCTGCCTGTCTATCTATGTCTGTTTGTTCGTATATGTATGTCTGTCTGTCAAGTTGTATCTGAAGTTACTATTTTTTTTATTAAAGGATGGACCAGTATCGATAATCCGTCATGCAGGTGGATTACATCAGAGAAATTATAAAATAAAAATTTTCATTTCATCGTATACTTAGTCGCTTTATAAAAATTTTCGTTACTTTTTATGTTCGTAGAATGACTTTATGGATCCACTGATATCAGTACTGAGATGAAAATTCGTTCACTTAGATTAGTGAAAAACTTTCATACACATTGTTGAACGCACCGTGGATACAGCACCAGTTTTAGTTCGGAAGGTCAAGTTAACAGCTACGTGGTTATAGTTAAATCATGTCAACTGTTTGACCATTTCGAACAGTACCCAACTCATTTTGAGAAAGGGAGATCAACCCCAATCATCTTACATCAAAAATTACTTTTGGTTTATATCCAACAGCGTTATGGAGTAGTAGAACCACAAGATAATCCTTATCATAAAATTTATAAAAACTTAACTCGTGAGGTCAAAGATCCACGGAGCTACTAATTAAAGAGAGATACTAGAGAACGACTAAAAACTCAAATCAAGTCTAACAACTTACTCATTATATCTAATCTTCATAGAGGCGAGGCGTTATTAACTTTTTTAA
The DNA here is from genome assembly GCA_930367205.1 of Acanthosoma haemorrhoidale. Classification (NCBI taxonomy): domain Eukaryota; kingdom Metazoa; phylum Arthropoda; class Insecta; order Hemiptera; family Acanthosomatidae; genus Acanthosoma; species Acanthosoma haemorrhoidale. The sequence goes on from OV884013.1 coordinate 45,992,718, forward strand.
TAGTAAAAAATGACTATCTTAGGATAAGTGTGACAAGAAGATAATGAGCACTAGATATGGGCCTGCGCCAGAGAGCTTCGGAGAGGAGTACTATTGACTTTAAAGGGGCCTTTGATAAGGGAGCTATCTCAACTTGAAAAGCCTCATATGCAAACAGGATATAATTTATATCTGGATATAGCAGGCTAGTCATAGAAGTAATAGAACAGGTTATGTGGGGGTGGGTGGAAAAATTTAAAATTGCTAATAAGTGCTTGGGTTCAAATCATAAAAAACAGTGATGTATACAAAGACTTCAATCTACCAACGCTCGATGGATACAATTCGGTGAACTTCCTAACCAATCACGTGTCCAAAACGATAGCCCCACCACCCTTCTCCCGCCAATCGCAGCAGGCGGGCGAAAAGTGTACCATTTGTGTTTATGTTGGTTTGTAGATTCCATTTTAAGTTTCCATTGAGCCCCATCACCTGGCCATATTAGTCTGTGCAACTCTAACTGCAAACCGGATTATTTGCTAAGTCCTTACATATAATGCACCTCTGATGCAGTACAAGGAGCCCACCCATTTCAACGCGAGTACACATTATATCTCCAAAAAATAAACAAGAGGCTTTAACAAAAAAATGCTGGAGGGAGGACATAGATCCAGTTATATCATTTCCTCAATTTGTAGTCCATACGTTTGGAAGCATACGATAGCAATATGAGTTTAAATCAGTGACGACTTAAGCCGTCTTTAGCAGTTGAAGGGTTAACATGGCTAGATTTTCGGCTGTACACTCCCTTATTTTTGATATTCCATTATACACTTTTGCTGTTTCACACAATTTTAATCATCGCCTGTATTTTCGACCGGATGTCTATCCAAAACGGAAACAACCAGAGATCCTACTTCTTTAGAGGAAGACGTCCACTAGCTTTGATAATCCGCCGTTCATTAACGACTAATTAATCCCGAACGGCTATGATCTGTCATGGTCCTTTCCAGATGCCTCCGGCTTGTTTTCTCTATTTTCCCTTGTTTTTTTGTTTTTTTTGTTTTTTCTCACTTCTTCCTTCTCCCTATTCAATGTGAGCTGCGCTTTCCCCCCCTCCTAAGGAAGCCTATTAAATCTCGCATATCTTAGCAGTCATTAATCTGTATTCCGTCAGGTCGCCTTTTTAAATTCCTGCGCTGGCCAAGTGGTCCCTTAATGAGCCTACCCACCGAGCTTACATTCCATCTAATAACTACATACAAAGGCTGCGTGAACAATTTATTTAACCTCACACAAACAAAGTTGAGGCTTTGCTTGCAAACAGGTATCGGAAGATCGTTTTTAGTCAGTCTGGTTAAGATATAACAAGAATAAGAATGAGAGTTAAACTGGAAATGGAAAAATGACAGTTTTGTTACTCGAGAGTTTCTGAGACAGAAAGAGCCACTTTCTTTTCTTTTTTTTAATAACCAGCGGATACCCAATTTTGCTAAAACACATCAAACAAATCAATAAAATTACAAAACTGTTAATTAAAAAAAAATCGAATATGATAAAAACAAAACAATAAATATTAAATTTTGAACAAATGTTGCAATTTTGAAAAAAAAAATAGTGCTGATTGAGCACATTATTGCCCAGACTATCCTGATAATATTTTCCTCTGTCACAAGGTACAACTTGGTGAGCTTGGTGATCGATCACAAATCATTGGTTTTCTTTGGTATTGTGCTTTCAGTCAAACTCCGCACCTGGTACTGCTTCATTCCATACCTACTGTTGAAATTTTCTTTCCTTAACGTCCACTCTCACTTTCCATCGATGGACTTTACTTTCAGGTGATCATTAGTCCCAAATTTGACTTATGGGTATCGTAATGATGTCAGCAAACTAAGTTGAGTTGTCGAATTATGGGCTACGATAGATTTCTTGCCATGCATTTCATTATCTTGAAGCATATGACTTTACTCACAGAAAGCGCCTTAAATTTAAATTCCTAACAGAAAACCGGAACCGGCATTATGTATTTTTTAATGTTCTACGATGGTTATTCATCAGGGATTTCTATTTTCTCTTTATACTTTTTTTTTAAAAATATTATATATTCTCAATTTTTTTTCCAAAGAGAGTCCATTTTCAGTAACCGCACATTGAATCAAACTAGAGTGCAAAAATAAAAATTGGTGTGTTTTTATTTTCATCTGATAAGATAAATACAGATTTTTGCAAGGCTTTTCTGTCAGCAGATATTAAATAAAACAAGTCCAACTTTCCATAAAATAAAACAACATCCAGAAGAGAGTAATTATTTGTCAAATCGACGGCATATTTGTGTTTTTGTTTAAGCTTTGGTTTGGTGGAATAAGTAGACTCTGTTTTCATCCGGTTTTCTAACCATTTCCTCAGAATAATCTTTTCAGATAATTTCCAAAGGCCCTACTGCCGAAGGCAGACAGAAAGATGGATTCCACGACTGCCTAAGGCCGACTGTTAAATATGTAGAAGCTATTCGTAAAACATGAAGTGGTCCTAGACTAGACTCGAGAACTATAAGACTGAAAAAAAAAAAAGAAGAGATACCGAGCTCTTGTAGAGTCCTCCTCCGACATAGAGATTATACTAATGAGATGTTTGGATCTGTATCGTCTGTCCGTCTGTATGTTAAGATTTCTCTCAGCTTTTGTGATATCCACCGCCTCCTGGATTCGATGACTCTCATTTCCCATTGTTATTCCCGGTGAGCTGTTGGCTCGCGACCGTTTCCTCATCCGTCTTCATTTGTGCCATAGTTTACATATATTAGAAGGAATTAGAAATCTGAGGACAGTCCATGGAATGGTTGGAACGTCCTCTCACGTATCGATCAATCCTTAGTAACAAGACTAGTTTTTAATATGAGCTGTTAATGAAGTTTCCTTTAAAAAAAAATGACCACATTTTATATTCCTCATGTGAGTACAACAAATAACTAAAAAAAAATATTTTTGAGTTTCCCTCTTTTGTGTGTTTTAAACGGAGGGAGGGGGTAATCAGGACTTTAAATATCGAATAACAGCTAAGCTATGACTGTGCTCCTGAGATAATATAAAAGTATTTACTCGTAATATTTAATATTAATCATTAGTAATTGGTTGTCTATAAGAGATTTTTATACAAAAAAACAATTAAAATCTGTCCTACTGAGGCATTAAGTATTTGTGCTAAATTAAATGGTTCCCAATTTACATCATTGCATTCACTCTCTCATTTATACAAAATTTGATTGTTTGTTTCATAGGTAAGCCAGGAATTCCCCCAATTGACCTGCGGGATTGTCGCCTACCCAGCCAGCCAAGAAGAAAGAATCAAGGTTCAGGAAGATTCCCTGCTCTGATCCCAATCAAGGACAGTAACAATGGAGATTTAAAGGGGCCCAGAGAACCGCAGACATCCCGAACTGAGATTGGCCACATCCGCATTAATCTCCAAGCATGATTATAGGGTTGAGTGTTATTAGACTTGTTGCTGATCTCGCTGTGTTATTAGGAGTTTTTCATGAGTATTATGAGTAGAGAGTTTTTCATGAAATTTAAAAAGTTTAGAGTGAATTTGTTCCAGGGTAGTTGGTATATTAAAATCAGAATGGTGGCTTTTATTGATGACGTATAAGGGAACATTTAGTACGATTCTAAGGACTTTTCATCATCTGAAGACTTGTCTGATGTATTAATAAAACGTCATTCTACACTTGTAAGACCTTATTAATAAAGATGTGATTGTAAATAACAAATACTACATCCTAAAGAACGAATGCATAACATTATATGTTATTTCCGACTCTAAACCTATCTCAATATCTTAAACCGGCCTGTGAGATTCCTCGCCACGCCTACATTCGGATTGACGGTGAATTAGGTGCAGGTATTTCAGATCCCTCTCCCACGGCATGTGACTTATAAACCTATGCCAACAAGATCTTATATTGTGATACTTGAGAGGCAAGATCCTTTATAATGTATTGATATTATGGTAATCCGCAGCTAATTACGATTATTCATTTTCTTTTAATTAATTTCTTATATCGTTTTTGGACTTAGCGGAAATCTTTGACCATTAAATACCCATAGAAATGATGAATCACTTAAGCTTTACTTAGTAGTATCTTTTTTGTTTCGTTGTTCTACTGTCTAGTTGATCAGAAATACATAAATGTTAACTCTTAGATATAAACCTTCCTCACAATAAGTGTAAATAAACATATATAACCTCTTTGGATGTGTCTAGGTTTGGTCTTCAAAACTTTCACCTACTTGTTTTGCAGATACACCCTGTAGTTAGATCTATTATGTCCCTGTTTTATAGTTCAAAGTACCCTCAAACTGAAATTCTTCAAAATTTGCATAGCGCACCCTTAGGGTTTAGTACTGGTCAATTTCGTATTTATTACGTTTGACACTAATAACTCGTCTTTTGTCACTATGATACTCTTTGCACTAAATATTTGCATAAAGTAGCTCTGTCCATGGTTATGAATTCCCATGTAGAAGATCAATCAATGGAACTTTAATTAGAATCTGTTTTTGAATGATATACTTCAATAAAACTTCAAGGAAACCATTCAAGAGAGAATAATCAATACGATTATCAAAGCCTTTAATTGCGTAATGTCGGTCATATGAGTAAATTGTTTTCTTATATCCACTTGACTTATTTTGTAAATACTAGACAAAGAAAACAATGATCTTTCATTTAACCAGTAGAACTTTCCTCAGACACTAGATCTAATGGGTCCATAACGTTCCATTAAAGAGTAAAACGAAATGGAGAACCTGTAGGATAGGTTATCGACATTTGGACTATGTAAAATAGAGAAATAAGAGCAGGTATTTAGCATTCATAAATATATTATACGAAGGATTACTAATATTGCTCTGCTATTACTATTAGTATTTTATGGCTTAGCGAGGCCTTTAAGAGGCAGGTTGTGCCGACATTTACGAAAGAATTGGTCAGCTGTTGCCTATGGCTACTTAATACGTGCGTCGATCGATATGCAATAAATCACTGAGTGAACGAGCCATCTCGAACGACTCTTTTTTTTACCGTGCATGTATGAACATAATCCTCCTCTTAAACACTTTTAGTTTTCTTTCACCTGTAAGACTTCTAGTACATATCTTCTGTATTTATGATTTACTTTCAGTTGCCAACAATGTTTCTTTGTTGTGTATTACACTTGATTAAATTGTTTTCAAGCAGACCATCAAGCAGGAGTTATTTCTTTGTTCCACCGATGTATTAATAGAAATACTAATGAAGCGAGCAAGAGAGAACTAATGATATTTAGCCGGCAGTAGACATACAATTGCTATGTGTATTACCAAGAGGCCTCACTCACTATCTTCACTCGATAAGGGAGAGTTAGATAATGTGAACACTGGCCATGTTTTGTGTGTCAGCTAGTCTGTTCAGCTCAGGGGAGCAGGGTTCTAGTGTCACATTTTAGATTAATATTAATGAAGAATATTGATATTTAACTATTTTAGCTATCGTTATTTTGTAGATTATTATCCTAAACATAAACAACTAGACTTAGGTTTATAGAAGTATAGGAAGCCAAGTAAGGTGATAAGGTTAGGATTGGAGGAAACCATAAAATGAAAACTGAGAAAGAAACACCCCCCCCCCTCCCAAATCAATACAGAGAATGTTGAATTAAAGAAGGAGTTGTATAATGTTATAAAATTCTCGAAGAATGAAATCCAAAGTTAATAATTGGATGGGACCCATGGCAACCTGTAAATAAAAACAGTATGAATAAATGAGTAAACGAGTTTTTTGGGAGATCGGATTAGGGTTATAAAAGAGGTTGTTTTGTTTTCATCAAATTTATTAATGGACACAATGTTTTAAACACTAAACAACCAGTACCATCTTACAATAAATAGGACCAGCTCCTGGCGAACATGTCGACATGTTATCCATCAATTAACTGTTATTGATTTGTAAACAAACCCTATCACTCATTTATTTACTTTTATGTCTTTATTTACAGGTCTCCTACGCATATTCACACTAACATTATTCAACATTTTTATTTATTTCACATTCTCTGTATTATTTTGGGGGTATTTTATTTATTTATTCCCACGAATTAAAGTTTCCATAAATTTCTTTTTATCTTTTTTCTTTTTCGATTTCATGTTCTCTTCAAATATTCATCCATTTCTTTAGATGCTGGATTGTTAAACAAGCGCTTTAACTTATTAAAATACGTAAGGCTAGCAATGAATTCATAGTTTAAACGTAAATAATAGAATTTTCAAATGGGCTATTCAGCGGTCGATCGGTTATGATGGGATTAAAATCAAAGGGTTGTAAATTACAAAATTGAATTACGACACTCGTGAGCAAAACCGACCGCTATGAAAATATATACTGATTTTTAATGATTAAAAGATTAATGATTTTTTTATGTCTGTTCATGTAGACCAACATAAAATTTTCTATCCTTAAAAAAAAACAATTGTCCAAATGTTTGATTAACATCGACATAAATATTCCGTAATAAAAACAACTTTTTTAACAAATCAACCCTATCAGCCCCAATTAAAAAAAAAAAAAAGACTCAAAATCTTACACTAGGTCCCTTCTTTCAACAGGTCCTCGGTCCAGCCTATGAGCGTTACTCCCCTGACATATCATAATGGAGATGAAATCTGACGGGAAGGTTTAGCTCCCACCTTTGGGGTGATATTCAAACTTTATCGTTCCTTTTTATTAATGTTTGCATTAATTTATTTATGTTGACATCTTTATTTGAAATATTTAAGTTAATACGTGGAGATGATTAGGTAAATTTTACATTTAGTAGTTTTAGTAATTCCATTCCAGCTATTTATACTAACCATTTTTTTATTAATTTAATATAAAGATTATCCATATTAGAATGAGTAACCACCCTTTGTCTCTAAGAATGTAAATTTTTCTCATTAGTGATTTTATATATTGACCCATCAAGGTTATAACCTCACAATTGTTTACGACTCATTGTTCTCTATGCAACGTTATTTTATACTACCATATTTATTTAATAAAAACAGTTATTGTAATAAGCACTCACCTTCTAAAATAACTATCTTGAATTTCTACAGAACATCGCTTTTTTAGAGCCAACGCAACAACACTATTACCTAATATGAAAATGAGCTAGAACCATATTGGATGTGTTTTACTATTTGATAACAATAACTATATCCATATGGTACATTTTTTATAGTGGTGATTAAATATTTCGTAAGGAGCTATGTAACTTTAACGTAATGTGAAATTTGAAACACGTTTTCCTTTATAGTAGTTTTTTTTTATTTTCATGGGCTTTGACTCCTGGAGGTAACGCTCACTCGACTCCTCTACCGTTTATGATCTTCCGTAAGCCATGTCCTCCCTTGGCCCTCCAGGTCCTTCTCCCAGTCCTTCGAGAAGACAGTCTAGGCCTCCTAACACGCCTCTTGCATTGCGCGTTCAAATTTTGGGTCTTCCAAGTCAGGTTGTCTCTTTTCTCAAAGTGTCTCCGACCCAGCCAACTTTCCAAATAGTCAGGTGTATTTCTATGCATTTATTTCCTGACCTCCCCCACAGTTTACCATTAGTCGACCATTCCGGCCTTTGGATTCCTCGGATGACCCAGCAGCGTTTTGTTTAGCGTTAGTCTACCTTGTATGTTTCTGGTGAGCTTCCATGAGTCACATCACAGAGCAAAACAGTGAAATACTGACAATTTGTCAGTAAAATTCTCAACATAGTCCGTAGATCTGTACTGAACATCAAATGTTTCTCAGCTGAGCGGATTTTGCTTTATTTATTCTCGAGAGTATATCCCCCATTCTTCGAAATTTCACTCCCAAGATATATAAAATTGCTCACTGTTCCGATTTTTTTGTTTTTCCGGCAAGTCTGACATCGTTCATTTTCTTTCACTTAATCCTTAGTTCCTGAGTTCTTCTCTATATTTATTCTCATTGTTAAATTGGCGGCTTCTTTAATGAGATTCTCTAGGTCCAAGAGGATGTCTCTCAGACTACGAATAAGGAGCCAGAGTTCATCCACAAAATCTAGATCTTTGAGATTGCTTAATCTAAGTGGTTAAGTTACATTATTAGAATTACATGCTGCATCTATTAGGTACTGCATGTATGATAATTCAAACATATTTTAATTTACTATTTAATATTCTAGGACAAAGACTGTAGGGATGTGGCGTCAAAATGTTTTCCTTTATCTCTTAAATTCCGGCTTATTTTTAGATTTGGAGAGATATTGTAACCGGCTGAACCTTCCCCATATCTTAGCATTTACGCGAAAAGACTCGTTTGGAAATTGAACATAAAGGAGAAAAAGAAAAAAATCAAACTTTAAGGGATCATCTCAAGATTAGCACGACTTGAACAATTATGTACGTATGAGTGAGGAACTATGCAAAAGCATTAAATGTTAAAACACCCAAGGTATACTTTACTAAAAGTTCATAGGTGGGTTGTGTACTCTCCATGGTACATGTGAATCCCGACTGCAATATTCCTTACATTAATGAAATAATCAGCACAACTTTACAATATTTTCGCCAAAGACTGAATCTAAGTAAAAACCCACTGACAATAAAGAACTTACATTCAGACAGACACGTAGGTGAAGACATAAGGTTTTCTAATTTTAAAAAAGGCACGAAACCTTAAGAATGCATTACACAGTCTAAAAGTAACAAGACATTTTTTTTGTGACCTGAACTAGCTGAAATACGAACTTGACACTAGGAATTTGCTCTGAATAGCTTTTGTGGTTTCGAAGGGACTTATGTATATATCAAAACGAGGTAGAGGTGATCTCACTATATAGTTGATTTGTTTACTACATTTATCAATGAATCGTTACTCAATCCCTTGGTCAGGCAGTCATCCAATCGTTAATGAATACAAGCAAATCCCTGAAATATTTGGCCAAATAGGACCAGGTAAATGTCCTCAGCCACATCGACAACAGACAACATTTATTGGATCCAATACAAAACCAAAAAGACAAAACAAAAAAACACGTTCTGGCCCAGTGGAGAGGGTAAGTTGCCATGAGCTATCCCAAACTGGCTGTAAATACCAATATGGCCGCCCAGGTATTTCATCAGCTAGTCCTTCACACTTTTACTTTTTACACGGTAAGGGGATTTTAAAAATGGCGGCGCCATTATTCGATTACCTGCCAACAGTATCTGGTCATCGACAAAACATAAAAAATATCATTTTATCAAAAATCTAAACGGTAAGGTGTGGCCCTTAATTAAATGGGTTAATATCAAACGGTTAGAAACCAGAACCTGCATCGGATGGAGGAATCTCTTATCTGGTAAAGTTGTCAGGAGTCGAAAAGCTGACTATCACATAGAGAGGAAGGCAACATGTTACAAATTAATATTAAAAATCGCATAAGTGAATTATTAAGATATTTTCGGTGATGAAGATAGTGGCGGTCAGGTGTTTAAAAAAGTCATTTATTTAGCGGGGAGGGGGAATCCTGCATGAAAAAGGCTGTGTCTAATGAATAAAAAAATGGAAAAATGACATCTTAAATGAAGGATCTTAAATGGAAAATGAAAGGTTTCAAAAAACAAATGTAGACGGAATGGTCTGATTATCGCTAACCAACACATTTAGCACGACTGGTGCGAAGCATGAATCTTTTGCACTTATTTAAGAACTTTCTTAAATACTACGGTCTGTTAGTTTTTTTCAATGCAATAAACTAACATCAAGGGTTTTTAGACTTTAAATACAGTTGATATACTTTCAATAATATCCCGAAGCCCGAAGTATATGTTTTGAAATTTATATTAATTCCACTGCACCTTGAAATATGCCTATAAAAGTAACTGAAATTACAAAAAAAAAAAAAATGAACTTAAACGTCAGACCCGTTCCGTTAACTTTTATTGATTTCTTTCTCTTTCAAGAAAATGAGCTATTTAACTTTTAATGTTCTGGTTTTCCTTTCAGTAGTAATAAGACAGAGAGTAATGAGAAAAGTTCAGCTATAAGATAAGATATTCCGAAAAATATACAATTTAGAGAAATCGCTTGTTTAAAGTCGGTGGCTTCAGGGGCGCCTTGGGCTTTGTTCTCACGCTCGTGCTCTTTCAGATCCATGGTATATATCGTTGCTGTGTTAATATCCCAAAACAGGTAAACAAATATCTTGGCAAGTACTGTAAAATAATTTAAAAAAAGCAAAATGATCATACACATACATAACCTGAAAAAAAATTGCCGTTCGAGTCTATTTCAATGCTGGTTTTTTTTTTTTTGGCTGGTTGCAATTTGTGTATAAAGCCATTGTGTATGACCGCGATGGTTGTCAAAATGAAATTGAAAATTTTTGTTCAATAATCCCGCGTAAGTGTTTTCAAAGTTCCAGGCTACTCAACCTTGTGCCTACATATATTTACGCATTCATTATTGTAACCTGGAAGAGGAAATATCGCATAATATCCCATAAACTAGAACGTGCAATAAGATGTCAACAATAGGCTATCTGTGCCATAAATAGTGCATAGGACTTTGTTGAATACTTGACCGCATTTCTGGGATGCACATTAACACGATAGGGAAGTCACTCGTAAAAAGTTCTCAGATAAAAATGCATAATGGATAATTTCTAGCGTTAATGCCCGCGATTGCACTGACGCAGTAAACATTATCGTCCCTTGCGCAAGACGCCGGAGAGACCACACAGAAGAGAGATATGGTGGAAGGAGAACGGACGATAAGATTGTCACTCTTGCTTTCACGCACGGACTGGGCACAGGTGACCTACTATCCTCTCTTTTATCTTCCACTTTCTCCGGAGGCTACTTCCTCTGTGCCTCGGGGCCTTGTTGAGGGCGTCAGGGAACCTATGGAGGCAAAAGGGGATGCCTGCCTCATCTCAAAGGGAACAAGTTCTGCGATCCTACCACACGGGTTGCTATAAAAAAGCTGTATTGATGATTGTAAGTAAGGCATCTCGATAATGTACACAGCAACTTTAACTACTTGTGGCTGCATATCCTTATTCCTCTCTCAATTTCTTTTTAGTATTATTAATACTGATACCAGTATAATAGAATCATCGTTTGTATCATCTATTTTTGAATGCCCAAATGTCGATGTCCTTCTGGTGTTCCATTTTGTCCTACTCTTCCGTCGAACGCTATAGACCGACCCGTAAGATCTACAAGAAGTCGTATCATACAAAAAGTCGTAAACACGCGACCTGATCCGGCTTACATACGAACATAAAAAAGTCAAGTACACCTAGAGGCTTGCTCTGCAAAATTTGAAGAATGTTAATTAAGTTTCTAACTTTAAAAGAAGGGTCTTTGAACTATAAACGCGGTATGTTTTATCTGCATAACAAACAGGTAAGAATATTCAATACCTAACCTAAACACTTCTAAAGTGATTAAATATATTTATTTCCAATTATTGTGGGCAAGGTTAATGTCTTGGTTGGTACTACGGGAATTTGTAATCCCTACCACAGCTGTTTGCTTTAAACATATAAAGAAAATTTTGTATTTATATTCCACTAAAATCATAGCATATAAATATTTTTAATGAGAACGTCGAGATCATTAATTGATGAACCCTATACTAATACATACACTGTTTATAAAAATCCCTATTTGAAAAAAATACAATTTATTGTAATAATGTACATACATATTTATCAATTGGGTTGTAAAAAGTCATTCATGTACCATACAATATGTACTTGGAGCCCCCCCCCTTTCGTAAGCCCTGTGAACAACGGCTGGAAGTCTAGTATAGACTTTTCGGTTAAATAAATTAAATTGAATATTTCAAACTGAAACTCGATATGTAGGGTATCGTTGAATTTTCAAAATCAGAAACCACAATGTTTTTGTTTGAAAAAGCTATTCCGGATATTTTTTTGAGAAACTTCATTTCTGAAAATTATTTCAGTTTTTGGAGCGCCATCGTGGAAGTTCAAGTTGTTTGGGGCGTTCCGGTCTCATCTTCCAGTGCCCTAAAATTTCTATATTTTTCTTACTTCTGGTAATTTTCATCATACTGAAAGATTCTGCAATGACAAGCAAATCACTTATTGACTGGGTTGATGAGGAGTAAGAATTACTGATATGACTGGCAAACATGATTTTAAAATAATCACACAACTTTATTAGGTTAACATAAAAGTCAAGGATGCATCACACCTTCTGTATTCAGAGTTCATTAAAACCCCAAAACCTAATGCATATTAAGGACGTTGAAATCATTAATTTAATACCCTGCTCAATTTAAAAAAAATTATTATATTTTATTACTGACTAATTGTTTAATAGCCCTTCATTATGGTTCATAGGATCTTCTTCTTATTATTCTTTTTCTCAACATCTGTGAAGGATCAAAATCAAATGTCTCTTCATTCAAATTCAATGCACCATTGATACGGATTAAAATGCACAATTTATATTGTTGGCTCTCGAAAATTATAAAACATAATCTTACATATATATAATTTTAATTGCATTAGCACCCTTTTTTTTCGCTTGGCGTGCGGTAAGTGGTTTATCCACTAAGAATGCATCATGTTGCGCACCTTACCAACAAATGTACACAAGATATATACATATTTCAGGTCGATTTTATTGAATTTTTTTTTAATTATAGTCCAATAAACCCCCTACACATTTTACAAATTTGTATACAGAAAGCCGAGAATAGCGATCAATTCAAATCAATTTATTTTCCATATTTGCATAATAAAAAAATAATCTTACGCTAATATGTAGTGCATCTAGTCAAAAAGAGCAACACTAACAACATCGCTCTTGATTATGAATAAAGCCTTCATTGAATTATTGTATAAAAATCTCCATTAGGGAAAATATTAATAAATGCATAAAAGCATTTCTTCATAATATGGTGTGCCCTAAACCCTTACGTTTGAACGATCATGTCTTATGGAGTTGAACGTATTTTTAATAAACTTGGAGCATGACAAAATAAAAAACTCTGTAATATTTCATGTTTCTTGACTTAGGACTCGCTAAGACCGGAGCAGAAAAAAAAGAGTCGATTAATTTACCTCAATAAACTTTGCTTCTAACAGCACGTAAACAACAGTTATTAATAATAAAAAATGCTATCAATATTAAATAACGTAATAAATCTTGTTTCCGTTACCAGAGTTAGTTCTATAAATGAGGAATGATCCCTGGTGGATTTTATTATCTTTTTATTGCTAGTTCCAACAACAACAACAAGGGAGAAAAAAAGCAATCATAGGTAAATGCCTTCTTGGAATCCTTTCGCTTTCTTGCTCGACCTCATCCTCCAGTTATTTATAGAATCATCGGCACAGGATAGAAACCACTATTCATAGCTTCATACATCATGAACTAATAAAGTAATAAATAATAAAGAAACTTATATAAATACAGCTCCTAATAAATAATAATTTATAAATTAAAAAACGGCCTGATAATGATTATAATGTGATGATGGTAATTGCGCTGGGAACGGATTAAAATGCACAATTTATATTGTTGGCTCACGAAAATTATAAAACATAATCTAATATATACATACAATTTTAATTGCGTTTAGTCTTTTCCGGCACCCATTGCTTGGCGTGCCAAAAGTGGTTTATCCACCGAGAATGCATCAAAATTTTTAACTCGTTGCTGTAGCTTACCAACAAATGTTGAATATCATGATTCCGCCATCCTTCCTGAATCGATAGCAACAGCCTGCACGGGAAATTCGGGCTAAGTTAGTTATAATCTTTAACATTTTCGAGGGTGAGCACCTTAAAGCTTGTATCAGTTAAATTAAATAAATTAATCAGTTGTACAACTGAACATAATATATAAAATTTAGCATAGCCACTCTAAATACCAGGTGCAATTTCAGTTTATTTAGTTCCTTACAGAATCTAAATATTGTAAATCCAATATATCGGATAAAAAGTGGGTTTTGAAACAAAAAAAAAAAGAAAGAATTTTAACTAATTGGGGGGGGGGGTTCACTCGTTTTATTATTTTTTTCATATTTATATTGTATTTTAACAAAATACAGCATATTCCGAGAAAAATAATTGAAGAAATAAATTAATCTTTAAAATTTCAGATTTATTGAGTTGTTTTTACGACTCCTGTGCATAATATACTTGTTGCCTGTCGAAAGTACTATTTTTCTCTTCAAGCTCTGCAACAGATAGCTGATTCAATTGAGTGGCGTGGAAAATAAATTTTGAATTAAATTTAATATTGTAAACCTGTGACATAACTCCATAAACTTGCTTCTTTAGGAATGTTTCCTCGTTCTTAGAGGATACACAACGACTCAATTCCCATCAATAATTTGCATATTACATCAGAATGATTATTGATACGGTACCGACAATCCTGAGGCATGATGCAAATTTCCCCCATCTTAAAGAAACTTCCCTCCATCATCTTTACTTGGATTACTGTTTGTACTCTTAAGAAGGTTAATAAATGATCTAAACTTTTGTTAGTTTATTATTAGTTAGTAGACAATGAAAAGTGTAGTGGCACTGTCGGGGTTCGAACCAGTGACCTCCCAAATATCAAACAAGTCAGAGGCTATACCTACTGACCTGCACGAGTGGACGACTTTTCCAATATTTTCTCATAGGCATATATTAATAATTAATGTTTATTACACTAAATTTGACAATTTGTGAGTTTACACATTTTCATTGGTTAGTGAATAACATATTCCAACCTTCAAAATGATATGAAATCCTAAATGATCTCGATATTACTTCTCAACAGATGCTTATAGACTCACTAACACGTCAGGCTATGTATAATCTTTTATAGCAGTTTTGGTAGGTACTCTGTGCTGCAACGCTGGAACTCGGGCATATATATTTGAAATACCTCCGTGGTATCATTGATATTCAATTTGTTCCATCAGAAAATATATATCTATCTGCCGAAACATGTCCGGAGAACCACGCTTCTACGCTCAAGTCGAATAATTAAAATAATGTATTTAATTGCAGTTCATTGGAATGCCATTAATTATTCCAACTACTTGATTTGGTTGATCTATCAAACTCTACCTTGCATTGGCGTAAAGTTATAATAAAATAAAATTTATGTATATATAATAAATAATTCTTTTCCAAAAATAAATTTCTTGTAAATCAATGGAAAAAATTTAGACATTCAAATTGAATAAAGCTAAGGCATAATTAATTTTTCGATAAGATAAATAATAAATTTGCATGAATGAATATTAAATTGAAATGAAATGATGGAAATAATCACAGAATTATATAGTAAATAGTAATACATATTATATCATATATGTATTAGAAGACCATCTATATTGAAGCAAACCAGCCAGTCTATTCCAGTCAGATTTTCCTCTAGCCTATTATCTTCTCAAATCTGCGTCCGCCTTCTTCTGATCTCAACTTCCTAATGGTATGAATGAGAACATGTATCTCAATCACTTATTGCCTAATAAGGCAGATTGTAATTTTATCTTAATGAAAATTGTTGTTGATCTCAACTTCCTAACCCTCGAAACCCAATCTCTCATCAACCTCACTCTTTTGACCCTTCCCATCCAACTTAAAGATGCTCCCTCCTAAGTTTTTCCCAGACCAACCGTGTTTTTCTTGCTTGTCTTCTATGTTTTATGCACTGTAAAAAAAATGAAAACCCAAAGGGTGTCTCTTCACACCTTCTTTAGCCAAGCTAGTTAGCCAAACTTCACACCTTCGACTCCGCCGGATATAGCAGCAATTTCATGAGCACTGACTGGCCAGTTTTTATACTCTAGTTGCTGTTCCTCAGGGGAATAAGGGATGTTTATCAGCGGGCCATTTCGTTTGTCAAACCCCTTTTGTTGACCACCGACAAAGACACTTATAGTATACAGCCAATTTACATATCTTATTTCTATTACATCATAAATTATATATTATGTGGCGAGTTACACATATAACAGTGTAGACTCCTAGAACACAGATTAGCTCATTGGTAAAGGGTGGTTATATATACATATTGCTGTTTTAACTGTCGTTATTTTTAACAGTTTCTAGGGTTGTCTGATTGTGACAATCCATTGTTTGAGTAGTAAAATTAGCCTATCTTTGCTCTAGCCCTTACAAGTAACCGACGCCATCATTTAGATTCCTATCCAACTGGAAAAAAGAAATAGTGGACTCAGCTGGGATTTGATCCCGGGATCCTCTGATTTCTTTTCCAGGTGATTCTCGTATTGCAATGGTTCTAAAAGTTACCTCTTTTCTTTTTTTTTTTATTAAGATAAAATTACAATCTGCCTTTTATTAGGGAATGAGTAATTGAGATAAATGTTATCATTCATACCATATTTATAATTCATCATTCACTCGCTCATTCATACAATATTTACAAACAGCCCAGAGGCCCCCCAAGTCCACAAGGTTGTCCCCTCCCTCACATACGAAGGAGGAAGTGGAGTCTTGGGGAGCTCCTACGTCAGCCGCGTCACTGGATAAGAGCCAGCGGAGGCTGACCAAGAGCGCGAGAGCCACAGACGCTCAGGACATGATTGGAGAAACTGTCCATTGCCAGAACTCCCACTATCACTTAGTTATAGCAGGTCACGAGGCCACTCCCGTTTTAATCTCCGAAGAGGATTATAGGGGTGAGTGGTGCAGTGCAATGACTGTGCTAGGGAATTAGGGTGGTTGGATAGGTTACTATGGAATTTTATGAACTTGGAAGGGATGAGTTCAAGAATATAGGGTATAGAAAGTTACCTCTAAAGAATAAATATGGTTAAGGACTAAATACGACTAGGATAGCTGACCTAGTAAGGGTACAATGTTGATCAGATGGTCTTGAGTTCGAATCCGCGTGGTGTCACGATTTTTTCTCTTTTAGTAATAAATATCAAAATCTGTTTTAGTGTCACAAATTGCATATCTGGATTGTCATATAGATGTTCATGTTCTCGTTATGCTCTATATGTAACCAAATTACTTATAATATTCTGGGCTCGTATATCCTTAAATTGCGTGTGAGTATTTTTCTTGTAATGTTAATTTCGGGTAATTAACGACCTGGGGACCAATCAGATTTCGAGTATCTCCTTTCTCACTACATCTCCACTCTCGTATGTACCGTTCTTGACACAGCGTGATTAAGTTTTTTTACATTTTACTACTTGGTAGAATTATATTTCATTTACTTGATTTGAAAATATAAGATAATTTGCATTATTTTAATTCATCTTCTTGGGACTCCTAATTTTCCAAACCTTCACCTCCAATTTAATGAAGAGATCATAACATGATTTCCTATTTTCTTATTTTTTGTCCGATACCCCGATAGGTCACAATTATGGATTAGACTCTTTTACTCATGAGCCACCAGCATGGTCTTACTCGGTTATGTAAGATCCCATGGTTGTTAATATCGATTACACACCCACCCCTTCGATGATAAATCGAATACTATAGCCCATTAGGATCAGTGAATGGACCTTAGACCGGTTGGTATTATCTGCCAATAAAAATTTTTCGATTCATTGAACTTCTACAATATGCCTTTCCATTTCTAACTGCCCTTCGAAAAAAAAAATCTATGTGGAATAGGGGTAGCTCGTGACGCTCTTCGTCGAACTAGAAAGGTAGCATTTAGAACTGTCAGACTGGAAAAATACAACGGCTGATTTCCCAACCAGAATACAGATGATCTACTTTCAAATAAATACTACAAAACATAGTCGTCATTTGTCTTCACGACTGTCTGACTGTAGTAGATTCAATAACCCTAACAGTCCAGATTTACACTGTCGGTTCTACATCGTCAAAGTGAATGCCCAGATGTACGATGCTTTTAAAAAATATACAGTGGTTATGGTTAACAGCCAAAAATGATCTCTTAATTTTTTTTTCGAATTCCCTTCATTTAATTTATTATAGAATCTGTGTGACAATGAGTCGATCTATTAACTAAAATTTCACGCTGTGCATATTTCATTTACTGCATAGCAGCTACATTTTATTCAATTTTTTTGGTTGCACAATCTTTGTTTTGTCAAAATTCAAATGTACATAATCTAGCTTTTTAAGGATTTAAAAGGTGCTAGGGCTCACCTAAAGGATGATACTTATACTAACTTAAACTAAGTTTCCCGGACAGGCTCTTGACATCGTTGCAGGAAGGGTGGTGGAGTCATGGTGTTAAATACCAGGAGGAAAGCAGTAAATTGCGTTAACCTTAAAAAAAATAACTAAAAATGGGGGAGTTTCGTGCCAGTGAGTGGGTTTAGGTATCAATCAGCTTAGAATTTAATGTACAAATGTATATATTTTTTTATGTATGTTGCAAGTTTAAGTTTAAGTTTTTTGTGTTTCACGCAATTAATTACTTAAAGTTAGTTTATTTACTTATGTGTTATTCTCAGACACTAAATGTTCTTTAATATCTGCTATAGATAATAGCTGAGAGCCTATAACAAGCTGCCTCACGTAGCTACCTAACCGACAATTACGCCATCAGATCCTCCACCATAGGCCACTTCTGATGGCACGAGAACCTCCGCGGTGAAGGAGGGCTTGAGAATGGAGGCCTTGAAGAGCGAGGGGGATTCCAGCCTCGTGTCTCCTGACCTGCGCCTCTTACCGCACACGGTGGCGTCTTCACTACGTGCGCGTAAAGCAATCCAAGGATCCACAACTGAGCTATCTTCCGGTCTTGTTACAACTTCTTATATCTGCTATTTTTATAATTTCTTAAGCAAAGTAGCATAGTCATTCAATCAATAATACGGTCCTAAATTATATTTTTACAATTATATATTTTTATATTGCAAAGATTACATGAAATTAGTACAGTAATATTTAAAGCAATGCTCAGGACATAACTTTATTTGGTTAATGATTAATTTTTTGGTGGAAAACCTCATTAGCCGGAATCACTTCACATGTCACGTTAATATTCACCACAGAGCTCACTTAAAAACAAAATATTAGTTGGTAAATAATAGGTCATGAGGCCACATCGGCCTTAGGCGTTGCTGTGGGTTGCCAGGGAGTTTAGAGTGATTAGGAAGGCCAGGGATGCGGGAAGGGAAGTTCTGGTGCGGGAGGTTGATTTAGAAGGGAGTATTATCCCTGAAGGAATTGAAAAAATGATTCCATCAACTAATAAGACGAAACCGAAACAAAGTCGGAGAAAACAACTCATACTTAACATCTTCAGGAAACCATTTTACCCTTCACAGTTTCCCTGCCACCACCACAGTCTCAAACAAGTCATGTTCCACTCCCTTATAAATAAATTAATTTGATGACCCTTAATCCAGGTTAATACAACAATAAAATAATCTAAAAGATCAGCTATCGTAGATAAATGTATATTCAAAACACGAATTCTAAGGAGACACGCCAGAAAAAAAACAACCCTAGAAGAGCAGGCAAGAGAAACGAATATTAACGAAAAGACATTAATAACTAGTGGTGGGCATTACCAATACCTCTGACATAGAAATGTCAAATATTAGAAATATCCTCATAAAAGCAAAAGTGAACATATTTCAGTCGAAATACATTAAAATCACGGCTCTTAAAATCCAAATTTTCTTTAATTTATTTTAATCCAAGTTTTGTTTGATATAGTATTTATAATATAAGACATTTCCTCGTGTTGACATATGTATTAAGTATTTCTTGTATGTTATGACAGTTGTTTTACCATCTGAGAATGACATTTATAGTCGAAAAATAACCCCTATTTGTATTTGTTTATTTGTAGTTAATAGGTAGCTTAGAAAGTGTAATGAAGGGTGTGGTTGAGAATACCAATCAATTTTCAGATACGATGAACCATCTCAACAGTAAAATCTGCAGACTGGTTGGCAAACAGACAGACTTACAGACTGACAGAGAGGCACGTTAAATACCGATTGAGCAAACAAACACTCTCCACTAAGACTAAATGTAACGACCCATTCTTTGAAGTGGCAGTACTGTTCATGAACATAGAGGCAGCCACTCATAACAGAGCATTTCCTCTATGGACAAGATTGTTGTTATTTCCATGTTGTGCACACTGTGAGCATAAGTGCATTCCTCCACGGTACAGGCACATGTCTCAAACGTGCGCGTCATCCAAACATGTTCAACAAGGAGAGACAAATGACTATTTCCACAACATGTCTGCTCAATTGTTTTTTTTTTCTTAATGCATCTAGGGTAAGTCAAATATTGACTATCAGGAATTTGAAACTTTTTGTGCTGTAATAAATGTGTGGGTGCATTTGATAGGATATCGGCTTCGGCTGATGTCGTGTGTCTGAATCAGATTCTAGTATGAGTTTGCTGGCGTGAGATGTTGACTCCTTGAACCATACTGAAGAAATGAACCGATTTTTGATAGGTGACTGCTTGAGCCAATAAGGATTTATAGTAATATATTGGAAGGTGCTGGATGTATGGACTCAATAAAACTCAAATGGTAGAAGTTCAAGTGCAAGAAAGCCCATTGTAGATTTGAAAATTAAAGTACTGAGCACATTGATTCTTACTTTATAGAAGAAAAGAGCGCTCAAGGCAGTAAATTTTTAAAATTAAATAAGATGATGGGGAGCGAAGAAAAAGTCCAGAATAGTAGATAACGACGAGCTGCTTGATAACGAAGACTAAATGACCCTCGTGGTTGATTTGTCTTAAAAATATATTAAATAATAGTAATTATTATGTTTTCTATTATATAGCCGCAATTCAAGATGATACTCTGTAACAAATAAACAGCTACACAAAGAAACCATAGGAGAGAAGTAAAAATATTCCTGGAGAAAGACGCATTCGCGGCCAATAGAAGTATTGTTGTGTCAATGTACCAAACTAAGGACACTGTTTTTTACTGACATTATGTTTAATTCAAAAGAACAGCTGTTCATATCGAAGAGATCTGTAGATGCCTGCTTGATACACAGAACGAGCCGACGCCCGGAATACGGGATCAGCTGTGTTCGCCATGTACACACGAACATTGTGTCCGGGAAGTGAGGGGGTTGTAGGGGCTATTAGGAGTGGCATTGGTCTTAGCGTTTATGGAACCGAGTCCTTCCTGTAGGAGGAAGTTATATCCCAGACCGAAGGAAGAGGTTTTAATTGCAGAAAGGTACATCATACTCATTCACATGTTTGTGTGTCTGTTCAGCGATAATGGTCTGGAAAAATCAAGTTAGATTTATCAAACATCGTGTCGTTACGGCAGCGAAACAATTACGAAAACCATTCCAGATCACGGTCGTCGCAACAAATTGTGCATATCTACTAAACAGAAGATAAATTCTGTCTCCTTTCATACTTCATAGTTCTTTCAAACATAAAGGAATTTCTTCAGATTTTGCAGAGCAAGCTCTCAAATGCAAACGTCAAATGAAGGAATGAACTGGTCACGCAGCCGCAAATATTTTATCATGTTTAGACTTTATGCAATGCAGTTGTGGTTTAAATCTGTAGAGGTATGTGTGTAGTTCGTTAATTTTTTAAATCCTAGTTCACAGTACTTGACTCGTAGCCAAACCCAAAACATGGTCTCGGACTTACACCCCGTTATTAATTATTACGTCAAGATTTTTAATTATATCTCCTTATTCAAATTGAGAAATTCATTGAATAATATTCGTTTGTACAACGCTAGCTAGGTTGGTTTTATTTTTATTATAGGCAATAGAGCTACCATGTAAAATATCATGGCTCTAAGACAAACTGGAATTGAGTTGAATTCGGGAACACGATTTTAGTGATATTAGTTATAATAAATTAGTTTTAACACATACCGCATAGTGTTAATCAAGACAAAAAAAAAAAAAGTTGGTCACAAGCTATTTCTGTGATACCGTGAAATAATTAGGTAAGACTAAAAACATAGGCAACATTTTATTTTTTGTAAGTATGTGTTTGATAAAAACTAACTCTATTTGTACCGCTGGGCACCTAATGCACTCAAACTCTGTAAGATCTGGATAAGTCTGTGGTACTCTGAATTGTGTCGTTTTCCGGTAAATCTTGTTTAAGTAATAAGAGTCACGTCTATATTCGTTGAGTAGTACTGTCAGTTCGTTGTCAATGGAAACACCATTTTTATTCCAAAGGAGAATGGATAACGAACTGGAAATCATATGCGGATTTCCTAGTATAGGGATGGTCACAATTACTCAATGCCCAAATGCAGTAGATTGCAGTTTTGTTTCAATAATTAAATTCTCTAGTTAGAAATTCAGGATGAGGGAAAAATATAGAATATTTAGGTTAATCGGATCCTTGTACTAGGAGTACCTGCTTGAAGGTGGTGTGAGAGGATTAAGGTGTGTGGGAAGCCTCGGTTGAGGTTGGTTGTTTCGGTACAGTGGTGAGAGTCCACTGGTGGCTGGGCCTAGAGTCTCTCTTGGCATGTAGTGTATTCTTATTTAGTCTGATTTCAGTGATGGGCGCCCCTTGTCGTTGAGGCTTGTTGTTGGCGGGCCTAGTGCCGTGATGTCCACCATTTCCTCTGCTTTACTCGATCTTGTGAGTTGCCATCGTGCCGGTAGCGGTGGAGGTGTCAGGTCTTTCCAGGGTTTAGACTGTGTTTCATCGAGTCGAAGAACTTGATGTGTCTTCTTTTGATGACGTCGGTGATGGTGGGGAGCTTGAACTTTTCGTGCATGTCGGAAGCCTTCATTTCACAAAAAGGGGTATGCCAGAGTGCCGTTCGTAGGATCTTGTTCTGGAAGCTCTGGAGTCGAGTTATGGTGCTGGCATGTAGGAATTTAAAGAGTGGTGTCCCAAGCAGTAGAGCTGGCCTCAGGACGCTCTTGTATATTAAGAGCTTCAGTCAAAGGGATATGGCCTGGCTTGTGATGAGATGCTGGAGAGAGTAGTAAGTTTTGCGTACTCGTTTCAATTTCTTCTGCAAGTGTGTGCCGAACGTCATGCGTCTGCCTAGGTAGCAGATGCTGTTGGCAAGTTTGCATTGAGTCCCGTCTATGGTGAAGCTGGGTGGACGATTTCTTTTCCCATGCTGGAAAGAGAAGATGATACCCTGAGTCTTGGCTGGGTTCACTTGAATGTGGTCAGCTCGCAACCTGTCGGCGATTAATTAATAGAAAAATCTAAAAAATAAAAAATATGCCCACTCCTTCACACGTTGCGAGAACAAAACCTACTAAACCATGTGAGTACACTTACGTCATTTTGACTTAAACAGTGACAGATTTATGTTCTTAATTTTACCGCATTAGGAATTTCTTTTTTGAATATGAACACTTCCAGTCTCGGTGTAAAATAAATCAGTTTAATGAAGGAAACACGAGATAGTAGGAATAAAAGTCGGAACTCAGAGCTCACCGCCACCACTGCAAAAAAAATTCAATCAGGCAATAACCTGTAATTTTATTGCACACCCGTCCATTACTATTACGCAAGTTGTCATTAAAATACCATGACTTAGAAAATGCACAATGTTTCAAATGTGCACCTTTAATCTATGTTCGATTGCATGTTGCACGGGACATAAACGATTCAGGAAATTAGGGGGACAGCAAAAAAGTCGAACATCAAGCGTATCCAATCCTTTCAATCAAAAGTCCTGAGAACAATAGTAAATGCCCCTTATTATGTCAGCAACAAAACCCTTCATAACGACCTTAATATACCCTACATTCTAGAACTCATCCCTTCTAAGTTTATGAAGTAACCTTTCCAACCACCCTAATCCTGTAGCACAGTCATTGCACTGCGCCACTCATCCCTATAATCCTCCTCGGAGACTAAAACGGCAGTGGCCTCGTGACCTGCTATAAACGCGTGACAGCAGGGGTCCTGGCAATGGCTAATTACTCCAATCATGTCCTGAGCGTCTGTGGCTCTCGCGCTCTTGGTCAGCCTCCACTGGCTAGTATCCGGTAACGCGGCTGACGGAGGAGCGTGGGGGACTTCCCAAGGCTCCGCTTTCTCTTCGCAGTGGATTTGGGAGGTCTCTGGGCTGTCTGTAAATATTGTATGAATGAGTGAGTGAATGATGAATTGTAAATATGGTATGAATGAGAGCGTTTATCGCAATTACTGATTGCCTTATAAAAGGCAGATTGTAATTATAGCCCAATAAAGAGTATATATATAAAAAGAAATTGTATGATTTTTTTTTTTTAGACCCGACTAGCACTGTCATATCATGAGGAACTTGGCTCGATGAAATTTGAGGCATGCAATATTTTCGCTTTCTAGGTCAGTTCCTCAAGGGGTTTACTAAATAGTACTGCAGTTTCTGGACTAAACCAGGTCTTAGAGATCTTTGATTTTATATCCCACTGAATATGGTAGGAAATTATTTATTTTATAATTAATATAAACACATTAATTTATGAATGAACGTTCATTATTTTTCATAGGGTTGCTTTTCTTTTCATTGTCATCGGGGTACTAATATATATTTTTAGTTTTCTTTCTTGCTAATCATATTTCTCTCATGAAACTGGCGATTTTCAGTTGTTTTTTCTTTTTCCAAATTGTTCTAATGCAAATTGGTACTCAGTGCATCAGTTGTAAACATATCGTCCGTTTTATTATTTTTTTCATTTTATAGAAATGAATAAGCCATCATGGTTTCGTGATTTGGAAAACATCTGCCAATTTGACATTGTTTAGATGCACCCTTTGTCAGATACAATTTTTAGAGCAATTTTTGGGTTTTTTCATAGGAAGATTGGTTTGTAGAAATTACAAAAATTAAGAAGCTACCAGATGAGCCTTCCCCCCCCCCATTCCTGTCCAAGCACTTGCACTATAAGGTATACACCCGCGAGATCAATACGGAAGGTAAGGGCGAAAAAATTAGTAGGTAGTAATATTGCTCTAGTACCTATGACCTCTTCTCTTTGGCCATCTTGTCTTTTACTTTCTTTACGAAGCGAGAGTTCTCAAGGACGTTTAAATTCTAAAATAGAACAACCTTGAAGCATTCGTAACCCGTGGAATGTTCATTTCGAACCACCATTCCATATGCTATTATCTACACCAGCACCAAACCTAACCTCATAGACTATTTTAAGAATGGAGCTGAGCGGCGAAGACAAGAGGAGCAAGAATTGGCCAATGAGAGAAGAGACAGTGGCCAATGCGGAGAGCCAAGGTCGCCAGGGCGTCAGCCTCCCAGTTCCCACGCCCCCACTCCGACCATTCTGACCCACATCCCTCTTTCTCATTTGTCCGGATCCGTGGGCCGGCCACACCCAATCTTCAGATCTGTCCTCTCATTGGCTTATCACTAACCAATCATCGGCCATCCAATCAGGTGCAGTCAAGGGCTGCATCTGACTTCGCCAAGTCCGCCAGAGAAACGCATACCTTGCAGGCCCCACGCTTTACCCGAATGAAGAGTCTTGGGTGGCGCTAAAACCCGAAGAAACCAACTAAGTCTTTACTAATTAAGTTCCAGTACGATCTAAACTGCATTCTGCAAATCTTCGGCGACCTTTACTATATTGTCAGATACTTCCTCACCAAAAAAGGGCACCACCACCCAATTGTGATGGTTTATGGTATAATCTGTAGCTCCCCTAGTTGACATGGGTAGCCATGTCCGCGGGGGGTACATATCTCTAAAATACAAAGGAATAGAGACATGACTGGGGAAAGAGTGGGTGTTGAAAATGGATTCATACGCATTGGACTCACGAATTAATTTTGGAATCATGGCCATATTTACATCTTGAAGATAATGAGCTCAACATAGAAATTATTTCCTTATAGCACAATATAAAACCATTCCTGTTCTAGGTTTCACTACTTAGAAGCAGACCCATTTGTTACTTTAGTGCATTAAGTCGATGGACTTTTTGATAGACTATGCAAAGACTTTACAGTCGCAGAATACATTGCAAAGTAAGGGATAGTTATGATTAATATGTATTTTTCAAAATTGGCATATTTTATTTTCTAGGCATTGGTAGGTTTTTCACTTAGTTTCATTCTGATTTGCCATCCAGTTTGTCCAACTGTTACATTTATACAAAACTGGGCTAATAATCAACTTTTTTTAATCTTCTACTGCTACTATGTATAAATTTTGCAATTTTGCAACTGTACTTCCTGTTATCGTTTAACTAACGAGTGTTTACCTAGTCATTTTTTGAGTAATTCTATATCTATTCAGCTGGATTAAGCTGTCTGATGACGTAATGTAAAAAATGTTTAAAGGCTCAAAGTATGTCCTGTATATAAAAAGTGTGGGTCACGTTGTTTAGCAAAGCAGGATGGAGATAGGTCAGTTGGAGCAGATTCCACAATAACAGTCATACCAGGTATAAAAACCCTTAATTTAAACCGAAATTTTCTCCATTAAGGACAGAAAATGCGGGTTACACTATGATTACCACCCCAATTATATTAATAGAAATGAAATATATCCACTGTCTTTTTGGGATTTGCATCCAGAATCCACATATTATAAAACCATTACGATAGGCTCTCATAACATCAAAAGACCTTTGATATCTTCGACTTATGAGTGAAAAAGATAAAACTAGCCATTCAGGATTTATTTTGAAGAGCTCGATCTTCTAACGTCTCCATATCAAGTGCATAGCTCGGCATTTACAAAGGCATTGTAAATGGCCCAAGACGATACCGGGGCCCTACAACTTAACGGAGCTATACAACCTTTAAGCTGTTGGCTGTTTTTCCTAAACATCACCGGACAAACCTTAAAATCTCTAGTAGTAAAAAGTATTTCATCTAAATATTCTATTGAGCGAACCCTTCAGCAGAACAATGCTAAACAAATAGAATACTGGCCGATTAATGAAAACTCCAAAGCGTATACGTTTATGGACTCCTTTCTTTTTGACACTAAATCAGTGAAAAGTTACTGATTCAAAAGACACAGCGTGAAACCAATATTGTTGCCTGGAATGCACCATGATATGCACGACGCCACTAGGCATAGCTCTAGAAAAAGAATTTCAATCTTGACTATAGCACTATGGCACATGCAATAGCTGGCAGAGATAAAAATAAACACAACTACAGCGCCAGAGAGAACGGCCTATAAAAGTAAAAAGGACGTGAAACTGCTGTTAAAAGGAGCGATGAACCTCACTCAATGATTTACAGCACAACAGAAGATGGCTTTTATCGACTCCTTAAACACTTCTATTCCAGTGAAATGGTTGGTTCTGAAGTCAAGTTATGGCTGTTTTACATGATGGAGCTAAGAATTTTACAGCGAATTTCCTTACGAATCATATAACTAAAGCTAGCTGTAACTATTTTGCTCACTGAGAATATATATATATTCCAGATTTATTATTATTAGCAAAATATATTTTCTATCTTTACAATAAATAGGGGAGTATTACCAAAGGAATAAACTATAATACAACAATGAATAAAAGCCAATTGATGTGAGACATTTAAATGCTGGCGTATTTTGATCCACCTTCAACCGAACGGATTTATTTGGCTCCCTTCTCTTTACACTCCAGTAGTGCTTTAAAAGACCATGAATCAATATTTGCAATATATAATAGTAAATGAAATGGTTGGGGAGCTCAATCGAATAACAAAATAGTCAAATAAGGATTTGATTTGTTATCTTTTATCTTTACAAATTTCAAAATTAGTTTACATTTATAAAATTCAGTTGGTTTATTTTAGTTACCTATCTAAAAACAAATATTGTGCAGTTCAGATGTTCCAGAGGGTTAATTCCTAAGCCCTCTGTTGTTGGCAATGTTAGATAATGGTGGAACAAGAGAAGGAGAAGGCATCTGTGGAAGCAGGACCCTCGTCAGACCCCCAGTGGCTGCGGAGATTGTATGTAAAAGACCCCGCCGTCAACTCACGCTCCCGCCTAATGAGATAGCGTGAATTATGTTCCCAACAGATCTCTTCACCTGTTTGACCTCAGGTACTTCAGCACTGAGATAACAGAGACCTCTGAGGAAAAGGCCTTGGTTTTCGCAAAGAAGACTGTGCACACATAGATGTCAATGTTGATAAATCCTTTAATAAAATGTTTTCTCTAAACTCTCTCTATGAGTAATTTGACCTGATGGTTCGTCACCTCATGTAAGACAGCCCACAGTGGCCAAAGATGGGAAAAACATATCAACATTAGATCCCTCATTTAAAACATGATAACCAACCATCACAACTCCTTTACGTAGTCCGAAGATGAGGCCCATCACCCCTTTGTATAACTTTTAATCTAAATCAGACTAGTATTTGTATCAGAAACTGTTTACAATGCAAAGCGTGCAGTACAAGGAGCCAATCAAAGCTCAACTTTATTGTATATAATTTCAATTTTTTTAAATATTAATATTATTAGGGGTTAAGAAAAAAAAAAAAAATCCCAATTCACTACAACTTTCAGTGAAGCGCCTAAGTCCTCAAGAATTTATTTCTTCAAAAACGTTATACATTTGTAGTAATTTCACATATTAATATCCCTTTCAAAAAATATATTTACACCAAAAACCCACTTTTTTATTAATTAAGAGCATGAATAGTGGGGAAAATCGCATAAATTGACCCTTACTTTAAATATATAATTTAGCTCTCAACATCTACACCAGAAAATTATTTATTTTCTAACTACTAAAATGTTATCAGGATAGTCATTGCTGAATTTAGTGAACAAAGGGCAATAACAATATTTATTTCCTACTTGCCATCTTCCAGCGTTTATCAAGTTGTCTTTACATAGATAGCGTGTTTAAATGTATAAAATCAAAAGGAATTATTGTAGCTCACCTATTTAGTAAAGGTGTAGTTGTTATTTTCTTCAAGGCAGTTATTAATAATTTATTTCTAAATGTCTTAATACATAACGGAGTGAGATTTTCAAAACGTGGTTCGAGTCTCGTGCATTGCATTGCAAACGGTTGATTTGTTTTAGGACATACTTGTTGACCCCTAATTTTGTCAAATTTTTAAAACTGGATTAGATAAAACTACAAAGCGAAGAGTCCCTCAAAAAAATCTAATACCAAAATCAAAACTCAATTTTTGGATGGCAAGATTTTTTTTTTTTCTGTTCTTCCAAGTTAAAGTTTCATTTTACGTACCTGGTTGAAATGAATATAACTTGGTATTGATTTGACTAAAACGTTCTCCGGTGATAAAAAATTCACGCTATTACAATTTTTGGTCAACGGTCCCATCTTACCCGGGGAGTGGCTAAGCAAGCCAGAATTGACTAGAGCTAGGATTGGAGCCCCGAATAACATTTTCTTATTTTTTTACCAGTTGAATAATTTGTGTTGTTGGTAAATTCGAGATATAGTGCTATTTCAAAACATATGAAACTGCAGCTACAATTCAAGACAAGACATTAGCAAATTGAGAAAATGGCTCGAAAATTCTGACAAATGAAATGCACTGTAGAGAAAAATCGTACGAACTAAACTAAGCATAGTGCAAATACATCTTTACAGAAGAAGAACCTAGCCAATGCAAAAAAATGTAACACACCACTAAAATGCTCTCTCTAGCAGTTTCATGGAATTTTTGACTGACAAAAGGACACGAATCACAAAAATAATTTAATAAAAACAATCCATATAGCAGACTAATAATCCTAATACAATCTAGGTTGTTTGTGAATATGATGAATATGAGTAGGTTGGAGAGAAATGCTGACTGCTTAAACCATACTGAAGGAAGGAATAGTGTGAATTGCCTACTCCAACGAACCTGATGCACTCGTGGTATATCGAAACGTTGAAATGATGAAAACTTAACTAAACTCTGAATGATGAAAAAAAATAAACTCATGCCTTAAATTTTAAATTCACGCCTATCAATGACCTCTAAAGTACGATAAACAGAAAATCACATTATTTCAAAAACAATGTTACACATATTGCTGAAGATGAAATGCTAAGCACACCCTCATACCTATGATTCATATGTACATT
Source organism: Acanthosoma haemorrhoidale (assembly GCA_930367205.1). NCBI lineage: Eukaryota > Metazoa > Arthropoda > Insecta > Hemiptera > Acanthosomatidae > Acanthosoma > Acanthosoma haemorrhoidale. The sequence goes on from OV884013.1 coordinate 46,022,678, forward strand.
ACAAATATTATTACATAAATGAAATACATAGTTATATTAAATAACAATAAAACATAATATATATGTATTATGTGATAATATCCGATACGTATAATACATCAAGACGTGTTATTGACGATTTTAGATCGATTTGATAATTTTTGAAATCGCTATCGTAGATATTGCAGATATGAAGAAGAATGTCTCCCTTCGGACTCTGCAATAATAATCAAGACGTTTCCAAATCGGCAGAAAAAAATAAATAAGTAAACAATAAAAATGTTTTCTAAAATAAATTCTCCGGCATTCCTCTTTTTTGGAAATATTCTCTCGGCGATAAATTAACTTTTATCCTAGGGTCCGGTCCTGCCGCTTCCTCAATTAGTGGGGCAGTTGAAAGCGAGCCGGCCACCGCCGGGACAAGGAACGAAGGACGGAGGAGGAAAAGGGAACAAAAAATATGTAAATCTCTTCAGGGAGGAAGGAAGAAAAAAATAAACTGGAACAATACCTCCGAGGACCGGGGCAATAAATCCCTTTATCGTGGGACCTGAGGTAGACCGCGAGGCGGCTAGCCTATGGCATAGGATGGATCATGTATATCAATTAACAGGACAGGTAATTGGTGACATAAAATATGCATAATTGAAATAAATGACAGAATATTCCGGGTACTGGCTAGAGATTCTTAAAAACTTTTTAAATGATTGGACAAACATTTTAGTTAAGTGTGCTTTTTCACACGTTAATCGTGCTTCCTTTTGATTGATTTACTAAAATTATTGAATAATATTTATTAGCATAGATATTCAAAATCACTTTCTTTAACATGTCCCATTAATTAGCAATGTGCATGGGAATATGAAACCACGGTTTCTACTGCGGTTTCACTTATACCAAGTCCTACCAACATCGGTTAACGCAACTTTTTACGTCAAAGTAGAACCTTGAGGGCCTTGAAATTCTTACTACCCATGATCACGTATCCTCAAAATTCTTGAAATTCCAGCAGAAATTATCTGAACAAAAAAGCCATCAAGCAAGAGCACTTAATGAGCCATCTATACCTTGAAGATTGAAGAGGAAGTGGTCCTGGAATTATTTTAGTGACTCAGGAATCTGGAACTGGTTATTTTTCTCCTTTTATGTCCTGAGCGTCTGTGGCTATCCACTCTCCCTCAGCCTCCACTACGGAGATACTGCTGCTTGGAGTGTTGACTAGTGTGTGGGTATCTCCCTGATTCTTGTATCCTTCGCCATAGCCAGTAAGGTGAAAATTCTTTGGGCGAGTTAGGGTTATCTATGTACAATCTGCATGTATTTTAAATATGGTATGAATACGATTTTTTATTACGATTATCTATTGCCGTATTATGGCAGATTGTAATTTTCTTCAAATGAAGATTTGACGTAAGTAATTTTAATCCCTTAACATAGTTTTAACATATCATATTGTGACATGGTTTGGGGTTCATGCTCTTTAAAATTATTTAGTATTGTAAGACCACAGCGTATTTTAACTATATACTATATTTACTATTTACTATCTCAGTCACCGAAAAATTAATAAAATGTAGTAAAATGTTACAGGAGTTAAATTAATTAATTCTAATATTGTATTTTAATCTATAAAGAATTTAGTATCGCACAAAGCAGTAATAAATAAATAATTTTTTTAGTAAGTTACTGCTAATAACTAAGATACAAATATCTAACCAAAATTACTTTTAAATAGGTAACTAAAGTTAGAAATTGGTAGTATTGTAATAAACATTTATGGAAAGGAAAAGGAATCCACACAATGTGACGTTTAATATGTAAAACTGCCAAAAGACATTGCACAAAGTCTAAAAGTGACCAAAAGAATAAGTTTTATATTGACCGGAGACGATTTTATTGGTTACAGTCCCTGAGAAGACCCCATATGAAGAATTTTAGTATAGATATTTTTAACAGTTGTGATTCTTCCACAACCGACCAAAACTTCCATGACTGCATGACCTGATCCGATCTATTGAGTTGGATTATTTTTGAACCTCCTAAGGTGGATTGCAATAAAAAATGTAATACACAGTGTCTAAGTGTGACCAGGTCTGTCTATCTAGAAATATCATAATAATATATATATATATATATTGTAACATTCATGATACTTGAGAATAAAGACCAGGAACCCTCACATCTGGTAAGCATTTTCCTTTATGCTCCTAGAAGTGGGAATGAGATAAACCAGCAGTCTTAGCACAACCGTTGAGAAGAACGGAGTTAGCAAGCTCCCGGAATCGGCGGTTACCATACAGGAAGAGAGGAGAAGAACCAACAGCAGAAAGTAACGTTGATTGGATTACAGGAAGATCATCGATTGGGTGATATTAATATTGTTTTTATTATGGATCCATTAAAAGAAATTGAGCTCAAATTCATGTTTGTAATTAGTAGTAATTATCCTAATTTAAAAGGAATTGAATATTTTTTTATACTTTTGTCAGTAATCTATGTTAATTATAATTATTTGTTATAACCATTTTATTTCCATATATTTCACAATTCCTAGTTTCTCAATTTATTAATAACTACAACATTAGCCTTGAGATCGGGCGATTCTATCGGGATAAATTCCTATGTCAAAGACATAAAACAATTTGAATTAAAGATCTCATGACGGACCTGCCAAATTAGTTAAGTTAAATTGATCAAATAAAGTAGAAAGAGAAATGGTAAAAAATGAGGAATATATACTTATATTATATAAACTTGACGTACTATTGAAACATTTTTACGACCACTTATGTGTAAGCTCTCAGAAAGTAGGCCTCTCCCTTTAGACTTACCCATTACCTGATTGGTACTGACCTTCCACCGTTCCAGCTGCATTTAGCCATACCTAGCGAATTCGTACGCATCGTCAAAACTGAGTTATCATATCTCTTTAATATGATAGTTGGTTTAATGGTACCCACTGATAGGTCTGTCTTTGACACTTGTTCTAGAACGAGTTATCCCTCACTGCTGTACCTAAAGTGTGCCTAAGAATGGCCGGTGTCCATGGCTAAATGGGACTTGACAAGCTGCCACCTCCCAGCCCGGTGTTGAAGCAGCTGTCATACTTGTGACGAACCGGTCCTTGCTCGACGAGGGTGAGAAGGGTGGGTTACAGTTTTACACAAAGGGTTCAACATAATGTGAATAGGATAGGGCATGATGAAATGTACAGAAAAGCTGCGTTTCAGGGTTTTGCGCAATTTTCGACTCGGACTTCCTCATTTCCCTAGTAAAAGGGGCCGGGAGTATCTTTGACAGAAATCTTTGACTGAATTGATCACGCTTCACAAGAGAAATATGTCTACTTGCTTAAAATGATTCAAAAGTTTGTACATTAATATAGTTCGTTGATGAATGGAATTAATATAGTTCGTGGAAAAGTGGTATGACATAGAATCATAAAATTTGACAAGAACGTTTCATTTGTGTTGCTACTGCGACACATATTAGCAACTATATAAATCTCAATTACTTTACCGTGTTTTAGTTAGGATCGAAGTTCAATTACGACTGGGAGCTGTGAGGAGATACAAGACGGTGCAAGGAATCATAAAATTGGATCAGAACATGTATAAGTAGCTGTGAAAATTTAATGAATAAATTCTCAACCTAATGTTATAGATCCACTATTAACTATTAATAATTATTAGCCAACGAAAAAACACACTGTTAGGAACGGGAACCCCAATATCTAGTCGGGTGCTGCACTCGAATATCCTACCAATATGAATTCCCACAATGTCTGCAATTTATGTAATTTATTAATATTCTCAAGAGTTAACACTCCATAAAGTGATATTTTAAAATTTACACTAAGTAAAAACACAACTTTTTCCAAAAAAAGCATTAGATTCTCTCCCAAAACCTTTTATTATTTTTTATGTCACGAGTCGGATATTCAGGCATCTTAAGAACTATGAATAATGCTATTTTCAAAATCAGTGTTCCCCTCTTCATGCTCCATATCGAATTGGTTACTTCTTATAAGGTGTATAAAAAATTCATTTAAAAACCTTTTCAACTTAGCAATAAAAAGCCTCACCACCTAACAAGAAAAAAAGCAATTGTTTGTGGTGACCAATAAATTGTCATTGATAGATGTGGACTAAAGGTATCGGTAATTATTTAAAGTCTTTTGGTGTGGGACCGAACAGACAGATTTATAAATAATTACCGATAAATCTACGCTAAAAAAAAGTTTATTCACGTAAAGTGTGTGAACGTTTACCAAGAAAAGTTCCACAGTATAGTGAAGCTTTACGAGGTGCATGGTCTATTATTTGGCACTCAAAGCGCAATTCAAAGCAAACTCATGAATTTTTACATGTTGGGATCGTGTACAAAAATCTTACCATATTGTTTACTTATTTACAAAGTTATACTTAAGCCAATCTGGACATACGGAATAGAGCTATGGGGGACAGCAAAAAAGTCGAACATCAAGCGCATCCACTCCTTTTAATCAAAAGTCCTGAGAACAATAGTAAATGCCCCCTATCACGTCACCAACAAAACCCTTCATAATGATCTTAATATACCCTACATTCTTGAACTCATCCCTTCCAAGTTTATGAAATTCCATAGTAACCTATCCAACCACCCTAATCCCGTAGCACAGTCATTGCACTGCTCCACACATCCCTATAATCCTCCTCGGAGACTGAAACGGCAGTGGCCTCGTGAACTACTATAAATGCGCAACAGTGGGAGTCCCGGCAATGGCCAGTTTCTCCAATCATGTCCTGATCGTATGTGGCTCTTCGTCAGCCTCCACTGGCTCGTATCCGGTGACGTGGCTGGTGGGGGAGCGTGGGGGACTTCCCAAGACTCCGCTTCCTCTTTCGCTTGCGAGGGAGGCAACAACCGTATGGACTTGGGGGCCCTTGGGGTGTTTGTAAATATTGTATGAATGTGCGAGCGAATGATGAATTGTAAATATGGTATGAATGAAAACACTTATCTCAATTATTTATTGCCTATTAAGTAAAGGCAGATTGTAATTTCATCATAATAAAGTTGTTAACAAGTGAACATTGTTGTTGACAATCGACAACTATCAGATATATATGCCTAATAATTTGCAGCATATACTTAATTACTACCTCGTATTATGTTTTTTGCTGCGTGAAAAAAATCCTGACTTTCTTTGGACAAATTTTAATACTTATTATTTTTGTTCATTCATGTGCCTTTTTTTTTTTGTCTTAAAGTTTTGTCACTTGATTTGTTTGCTGAGTTTTAGCAATTAAAACTAGGCAGTATGTTCTTATTAAAAAAAATAAAAAGCAAGCACTCGATAGTATCTATCGAACCCTATACACTCCGTGAGAATACTCCAAGAGAACAATTGTACTCACATAAGTAGCAGCAGGTGTGTTCACTGGCAGAGGAAGGAGCTACAACTTCTATAATTTGAGTGTTGTGTACCTGCAGGCCCGCAGGCCTATGTTTACCAAGAGGAAACGTAGGAAGTAAGGGTTAATGCTCTTCTATGCTCAGGGATGATCGTCTGCACCTAATGGAGCGTGCTCCAGACCACGACGTTTGTGAGGGAGCATCCATCGCTTATTAATAACTATAGCAAACTACTCGATAAGCTCTGAAAAAGAAACATAGATTCAATATTGAATTCAAGTTGTACCCGAGAATGAGTTTTTTCATGATCGTGGTTCTCGGATAGTTTAACAGTCCTTACACTGCAGACAATACAAAATAAATTATTAACATCTCCTTACTAAATGATACCACTGACATTGATTTTATTTTTAACCTAGTAAAAGAATGTACTAAAAGGGTTATTAAAAATTGTATGAATATCGACAATAATCTAGTAAAAACTATGGTGGATAATATTTTAATTAGAAAGAATATATTGTCCCAAATGACACACAATATAAATATCGCTATCAGGTGCCTCGTTTTGTGAGGTACCGTAAAGAATAATATTTAGGTTTAAAGTTTAGTTTGTTGTGTCTATCATACTGACTTCTATTAAGAAAATGTTTCCATAATCACTGAGTAAATTATCATACTGCCAAGGGATCGGCTAACATTTTTCGTCCCTACTGCAAAAACTAAGGGTCTGAAAGGAGGCCCTTGAGGAACCGCGGTATTTCTTCTATTTCGGGGAGAGTTGATTGCCTGACCTCGCCCGTTTAGTCCCTAGATAATTTTCAATCACTTTTCAGCTGGCTCCTATCATTTTTTTAATACGATAATAGGTTTTAACGATTGGGCTGGTCAAATGTATTCCTACTTCACGAGTTCTAGGAGTGATTGGACCGGCGCCTGCCCTAACCTAGGAGGCCATTGTGAATTAAGAAAGGGTGGAAACCAGTAAATTGTTATCATTAAATTCAAACGTAAATCTATAGCTCACGAAATCTTAAATGGCAAGAACTCCACTTGGTTGGTAGGTTTTAAAAATTGAGAAATAAATTTTCGCTAACTAACATTAACTCAACCCCTAACATTTCCGAACGAAAATGTTTTAATGCAAAAAGCTAACATATTTGCTACTAATTTGGCTGACAGCATGGTTTTTACAGACAAACTTGGAACAGCCCACGGGTCCTCACTATCAGAACATATGTACCTGTCTACGAAACTGGTATGACTGGTGTGTTTGATGGAATGTTCTAACTTTCTTGCCATGTCGTTTTCATGATATATCAAGATGTTATTAAAAATTAGTTTTTAATAACAAAGGAGGCCCTGAGGAACCACGGCATTTCTCAGGGAGAGTTGGTTGCCTGACCTCGCCCGTTTGGTTCCTAGATAATTTTCAATCACATTTTTAACGAATTTGTCTTCTTCTGAAATGACGTCAGTTGGGAAGACTGAGCTTTGAAGGGAAAAACTTTAACTATGGAGAAGGACCGGCAGGATGACTGGAAGGCATAGAATTAGTTTGACCAGAATTCCACTAGGACCAGTAGCGTTAATGTCTTTCTCATTACGGAATTTATAAGGTCTATGGGAGAGACATCATTTAATAGAAATCATAACCCTCAAATTCGGGCTGGCAAGACCTATAGGATGAGGGAGATGGTGAAGTGGTTGTGGACTCAAAATATGAGTTTAGCTTATCAGATGAAACGGGGAATACCTCTGCGGATGAAGCACCAGAGGAGTCACAGAGGGACAGTTTCCTAAGGAGTTGCCATTTGTAGGAGGGATCATAAGCGTCCTCGGCCAGCCTCTAACTTTCTTTTCAAGTCCCTGGTCTCCTGGTATATTCACGGAGCAGGCCGCTGTCGAAAGGTAGAGTTTTTTTTAGAGGTGTATGAGCATTAAGGATACCAAGGAGCATTGAGAATGTCCATCAGGGAGTCAATTGTGGAGCAGGAGTAAATAGTTTTCCAATCGAGGAATTCGAGAGCTGGTAAAATGTTTTAGGGCATCCATATTGCGACAAGATATGGTTTTAGGGTGGTCTAGATATTACAGGAAATTTGGATTAGGTAATGAGAGCAAGTGATCGCAACATACAGCCGAGAGTAGAAGAGAAGATTAGCAGAGGAGTCTTCGACGAGGAGATCCAGCCAGGTATCAGACATGTAAGTGTGATTAGTAGCAGTGAAAGGGACAATGACGAGATGGAGAGAAAACAGGTCCTCTAGATAGTGATTTTCGAGGGAATCTGACAGGAGGTTGGTATTTAGGTCATAAGCAATGATAACATTGTAGTAGAGATGAACACAATTGTAAAAGTTTGACTTAAAAATTGGTTCAAAAGGGTCGTGTGGAGGGCGATACACTACAGCATATAGGATAGGACATAGATTGCAGGTTATCTCAACGATAAGAAACTCGTGTGGGTTGTAGGGTAGGGGGGGGTGAGAGGTCAAGGATTCGGGTCTTCAGGCAGTCATATACTAACACCACCGGCCAACCAGTTCATGGAGAAGAAAGGTATAGTTGGGGATACAGCCATGTTTTGGATACAGCGATAACGTGAAAACATTTTTTGGTAAAATATTAAAGGAATTCATCGTAATGGGCTGGGAGGATTAATGTAACAAGAGGTTAAAACAGCAACCAAGCTAAGGAGGAGTATTGGAAGACAATGCGACTAGTGGGAAGTCGCTGTGGCAACTATGTCGTTCTTGAAAAAAGTAAATATAATGAAATAAATAAAAAATCAGTATACACAATGAAAAGAAATATAAAGTGTTTTTAGGGAAGGAGAAAGATTGAAAGGAGTAAAAAAACAAAATAAGCAGGTTTGGGGATGGAAATAACAGACGGAGAGGTCTAGTAACATAAAGTAAGGCGCAGCAGAGAACTTGTAGGAGAAATAAATGTTACTATTGTTCCAGGAAAATTAAATTAAAACTAGAAGAGAATAGTTAAAGGGAAGTCACGCGAAGACATCCAGGTCGCCAATAAGAACGACCGGTAGGCCGTTATCCCACCTGCACTTGACTACTGTCAGCGAACTAGACTAACTTAACCTTCCCTGCCCATCTCATCTCCTTCACCAGCCAGTAGAGCTGCCGGTTGTCCGGAGTCAACTCCTCCGGTGGAGCCGGATCAATTTACCCCGACCTGACTGGCTCATGGAACCAATGGTCGGAGGACGTGGATCGTCTACCCGTTGTCTTCTCCTCTCGACCATGAACAGGTTGTCAGGGGCAAGCTTCTTCCAATCCATAAGTACCATCGATATAAAATTTATGTTTATAGATTAAACAGGGGCTTATGAATCACATTATTGAGATTTAATTACACATTACATCAAGATTTAAAAAAAAATACGACAACCTAACGAAATAATTAAGATTTAATGAGATTCCCAAAAGGTGATCTATTCAAAAAGCCGAGCATTAAATCCGGAATAAACACATCCATCTTACTTATGACGGAAATAAAACAAAAACAAAAGAGACTATAAAAAAACAATACTGACAAGAGCGGAACCTTCCTTGACGCGGACTTATCTATTATGTAGCTAATTAGAATTGAATCAAACGATTATCCAGTAATTTAGCGACTAGAGGACAGTGGGAGAGAGGCTGAGAAGAGAGAAAGAGAGAGAGGGAGTGAGACAGAGCATGCTCGTAGGTGGGACCCGGGGCCTTCATTAGCCAAATCTGCAGGTGGGTGGGCAAGGACTCTCTTAGCAAACAGACATGGGAAATAATCATTCTCTCACCGGGGCTGAGTTATAGCAGGGGGAACTGTTTGAGGATTATTGATGCGTTGTAGTTTGATGAAGAGTATGACATCGTCGTCTGAATTACTGCGTTAACTGACTAGGCCTTCTCAACTCACAGCCCATCTTTGCTGGTCTAAAATATTATGCTAAATTCATGCGGTTTGTTTATTTTGATAAATATAAAAAAACTCGTTTTTCTTGTACTATTATTGAATGAATAATAGTTCATTATATAGAAAAAACATTTCGTCTGACAAAAAAGAAATATCATACTTCCAATTAAAAAGTGTAAATTAAGAAACAAAAAATAAAATAAATAAATATTTTCATGCATATTTTAAGGCAATAAGAAAATTAGTAAAACACAAAAATTCTTAATATAAATACATACGAAATGAAGTAACGTACCTGATTGTAAAAAATAATAAAATTATATAATAATAGTTATAATAATACATCTGGATAAATAAGGCAACAAAAACAAATAAAAAGCCTATACTTCCAACGTGATGGCAACATATAGGTATGTAAAGCAACATGGAAATTTATCTCTCCATCCATAAAGCGATACATTTCACTAAACACACTCGTAAACAGCGTAGAAATATTGGGTTATGAAGGTTTTTGGACAATTATAGTTTAGCCGGTAAGGCCTACGATAAAAAGTTACAATTACAATTTCACAAATGAAAAAAAAATAAAAACCGGAAACCCTCTGAAATTAAAAACAATGTAAATATACATTCAGAAATAAATCGGTAATAATGGGGATAATTGATTAAATGGTGGAGAAGGTAAATAAACACAAATAGATTATTTTCACGATTTTGCTCACATAATTATTTCTTGACACTTCCCGATACAGCTAGCAGGCTGAAAGCACGAATGATGTTGAATGTTTGCATGTCTTCTGTATATGTCAGTTGCCACTACAATAGTATTCCGCTTGTTAAAAACAAATAAATACAATTTTAGTGACTGTAATAGTCTAAAATAACAGAATTTCTGATCAAAATCTATGCCACTTTTAACACTTATTTAATTACACTACAGTTCCATTTAGCTAATGGCTCAAAATTTTTGTAATCAAATGTTTAATCAATTACCTTCAATTATTATGTAGATTGGAATTATTTCAGGATTTAGCTTGTCGTCTGGCAATCAAGTGAAACAAACAACCTTTACTCAAAGTTTTATGCTTTTAATTCAAAAAAGGGCGATCATGAGTACACACGGGCTGAAACACTGTAAACACCGTAAACTGAGGAGCTGAAAAATAACTCTGTGTACGGTTTTAATAATACAAACTCAAAATTACTATGGCTAGGTTAAGTTCTATTTTTATTGATAAAAGTCAGCAAAACTTACTCTAACCTGTAAAGCTAACACCTTAAAAATAAGTATTTTATTTATAAATTACAAAATATTACAGTACAGAAAGTGTCTTAAACGAATGAACATGAGAGGATACAAAAGACTGGCTACAAAAAGAACCGAACGACCTTATAACCCCATTTCTTACGAGCTTTTTTAGCTTGTTCCTCGTGATCATTAGCAGAAAGTTCTTTGAGTATTGATGTTTTACTATTCTCACATACTCATCTCGTTAATCACATTGTTCGATTTAATATGTAAAATAAAAAATATTCCATCACTAAATCCCCAATTGCCAAACCATGCCGCATGCAGAGCTAATAATGCAAGGATGTCTTTAGGATTTGTTCAATTTGAATTTTTAAATAGTACATACCTTCGGATTTCCGGGATCAAATAGAAAAAAAATACCTATGTAACATATACCCAGTTTTATTTTATTTATTTTGGCGTGAAAATTATAAAAACAATTTCGGGTTTCTATCACCAGAGTCAACAGGTGTTTAATTCACTTGTCAGGTATAAGCCCGTTTGATTTTTAGCCGAAGCTCTAATCTCACTCAAGTTTGTTATGTCATAAGAATATTGCCTAACAAGTTGTTGATAGTCATTTATGTTTTTGTTTTTTTTATCGAGCTCACATTGTTGATCACACAAGAAATCTTATTGAACAAAATAATATTTCATTTTCTCTATATTGTGCTCTTGTCAATTATCAGCAGGGCAGAATGGAATCGCTGGCACTTATCATCCACACGGAAGACAGAATTCTGCTACATTACAACAGCTATAGCTTTGTACGAAAACTTTTCAATGAAATTTCACCAATCTCAGTATTTAATTTAGTGGCTGAAACAGTTCAAAGGTCGAAAGAAATTGCTAAAGGAAGGAACATATAAGCGAAATCACATTGCCAGCAAATGAGATTTCCAAAAGGTACGACAATGTTTTTGAAATCGATATTTGTATACGATTTGACGTATTTGCATTCTAATGACTATATCGAAATCCGTCATCCGATATCATACAAAAAATCAAGAAGTCCTTTAAAATCGCACTTCTTTCCAATAGGTACTAAGTAACTGGCCTAATTGGTAAAGCACCCGATCAAATTGAGGATGTTCCAGGTTCCTGATTCTGCAAGTATATTTTGGCTAATAAATCAAAAATTGATAAAAAAAAATGTGCTTTTAAAACAATGCTATTTACTTACCTACTAGATCAAAAATAATTTAAAAATTCACATGTTTTTAAAAAAAATCACCTATAATATTTCAGATGAACTAGTTTTCAACAGTTTAACAGGCCTTTTCCGGCCCAAAAGGGTGCACAGAAGGGCCCACGTTATACCCCATACAAAAAGTGATCAATGTGAACGTTCATGGATGAATTCCTTTACGAGATCCTAAAATATAAAGCCCCAAACTATTTTTTTTACATCTCAATTCGGCACCATTTTTTGTTTACAAATTCGCCCTAGGTAGAGAGCCTTACCCTTTTGGCCAGGCCGAGCGACTAAAAACCCACCCTTGAAATAGATCTAGTCAGTTCGGGGGATGTAATGAGATACACATATAGAGCGGAAGAGGCAAACAGGGGGCCCACACACACCTAATAGTCCCCCCCCCCCGCACATTATGTGAAATCTAAAACATGGAACTCGATAGGGTTAGCGGTTCCAAAAAACCAGCCGCTTTGGACCACTTCTTCTTTATATTTTGTGCCTGTTCACACAGAGGTGGGCGGCATTCCTTCGGCTTCGCTCTCTTCGGCTTTCGGGCTCTTCAAGGCCTGCGGGCGTGCTGTCCTCGTGTGCTGACGGCCGTGTGAAACTGTCGGATGGGGGCCAAATAAGATTTGCATACCTTCAATGTTTGGTTTTTGTAATTGAAAGATGTTCAAGTTTAAAGTCATGTCAAACAAAGAACTTAGTCACCGAAACAAACCGACTATGTGTGGTAACCAAGAGCTAAACACAGGTGTGCAAATAATTAATATATTGAATACTATTAACTATTAATTATAATTATGTTTAATGTACTTAAAACCTCTTTTTCACCCTCAAACAACTTACAATTTTAAAAATTACGCTATTCTTGTTCACTTTTACCCGTTTCTGTCTCAATCACTCTTCTCCTTCTTCAGCATTCCCCGTGATGCGTTATGGTGTAAGGCTCGGAACCTGCGGAAACTTACTACTTACTATACTCGTACATCTCTGTCCTCTGCCACTCCCTTCTGCTCTCTGATAACTCTTGGTTTTATACTCTTGCTTTGGGTTAGAGATCACCCAATCTTTTTATGGGTGTCTTGCTATAAGACAACTTCCTCGGGAGCTAGTTCACTATCATTCTAGGGGCATGACCAAACCATTTAAGTGCACTGGTATTTATTATGCCCTGGAGGGGTTCTTGATCTCACTCTTAATGGATGAGCAAGAATTTGATTCCTGTTGCATGTATAGAGCAATAAATATCTTTAAAAAAATCTAGGATTGAAGGTAATTCTTATGTCCTCGAATGATCGGTTCCAGCATCTAAGTAAGGGACACGATTAGAGATTTGAGAAAAAATAATTATGACTTGATGTTCCACAATATTATATTCTGAGAACAACTCTTATTTCTATGATGATGTATCGTATTACCGCCTACTATACCCAATAGCTATGCAAATTTAATTAGTTCTATTAATAACCTGTCACTTTCTTTAAATTATATCTTTTTCGTTACGTCATCTTCTAGTGATATTTTACCACAATCAATGGACGTTTATGTCCATTTATAACATATTGTTTGTTATTACATTAAAAAATGCGTATGTTACCATCATCACTCATTTTTTTAGTAACATTCTTTCCGGTTTCTCTCATCTATATTGATTACCACTTGCAGATATTGACTACTTTTCTTTGTATACAGAAAAACAAGCAGACTCATTGCATTTTATGTTTTACTTATTACACATTCCTGTTATATCTATTATTTATATTATAGTAATTCAATCCTAACTACTTTATCATATAAACGTTAGTTCATTAGCAGCCGACATATCTACCTCATTTTGTTATATTCTTCTGTACCCAACTTCTGTTACTAATCATATTTAACACCAACTTTCTTTTCTTGGTAGCAGAACCTGGTACAGAATATACAAAGTATGTCAAAAGGTTTTCCACTCATAAAGGTAATGATAGTTTTCCAACTATCTTTCATCCAACCTAATCCGATCTGCTAAAAAACCAGGAAGCCAGACAGGCTTGCAAGCTGGTACTTAATTCTTTCTCTTACTGAATGATAAATGACTATTAGAAACGATATGCTTATTAATGTGGAAATATTTGATCCGGAAGAAGGCATCGGCGAAGAGATGTATTTCCCGAAGAGACTGGGAAAGTTACTCGGGGTTCACCACTGTTGCCGAGGACCCGCCCGCTCTCAGACCGGTTGTCTCTCCCGCCACATTCCTTTCTCCATCACTTAGCCTCCAGCAAATTTTATTATTTTACACTTATAATACCTCCTCACGTCCATTTCCTTTACAGTTTTCACATGTGCAATGACAATTTTGTGTCGTAGTACACACAGTTGGAAATTTAGCTCGTCGTATTTTTTTACAAGTTCCTGTTTATGTGCCATCGCTTCATCGGCGCTAAATTGGTTCATGAAGTTAATTGCTATCAAATTTTGTAATTCAGCTCAAAAATAAGAATGTGGACCGAGCTTTTACGAAGGCAACGTTTGCTTTGTTCGAATCAACTCTGTTTCATCTTGGAGTTCTCAAGTAATACTTGCTGAAGTATAATGTTAGAGTAGACCTGTATGTTCGTAACTGTACAATTTGGAATACAAGTGATTTGGTAGTCATGTGCCACGAATACTTCAAAACAAGTAGGACTATCTTTTTTTTTGTTCTCTTTTCTTTTTTTTTCTTTTCGCCCTACCTGAGGCTGAGCCTCAATCGGGCTTCAAAAGTAGGACTATCTGTACTAATACCAAATTTGATACAGTGTAACGTACGGAATTTAGGATTCGGGCGAAAATATGTATTTATATATATATTCTGATATACTACTATTTCCTGGATTAATGAGATAAATACTATATTTTTACCTGTCAAACCCAAGGGTTATCCCTATCAACGTTACATAAAAAGAATCATAAGTATTAATCACCCTTCTTATAAATTAACTCAAATAATAATATGTTTTGAATTTCCTAAGTACCTGGTTGCTATTGACAAAATGAAACGAAGTGAAACTTTTAAATAAATATTGTATTGTAAGTATATTGGATTTTTATTAAATAGGGTATAATATTAAATTTGTTTATATTATTATTATATAAAAATTGTTATGGTAAAAAAAAATTAAGGTTAACAGGACATACTGTCAACTGTTGCTTGTGTACGTATACATAAGTGCCCTGTTACTAAGTTGAGCAGCCCAGTCCTTCAATTTGTCGTGGATATGTGCTGTTTTGTTAAGTCAATATGATTGAATCTAGTTTCGAGTCGAGTGAGTCTCGGCCAAGTTTTTCCTTCAGTGGCTGTTTACATTCGTTTTCTTCTCGTCATTTTATCTGCCCCGAGACTGACTGACTCCCTTTGGATTTGCTTTTATATCTACTTTTGCGAAGCCTTTCTCATCATCTGTTGCTATTTCCAATTGGTCTTGCATACTTTTTTTATCTTAAGCCAGAGGTGGTCTTGAAACTCCTAAGGGACAAGAAAATCTTAGAGTAAAAGCTGGCAATGATAAATGTTCCCTATATTGCAAGTTTTTTTTTTTCAATTTGGCCACATACCCCTGACGTACTTCCTCTAGACAAAGTACTTAGCCTTGAGCTGCTATGGATCATCCAAGTGCTTTAACATTATTTTTCTTGGTTTTGCTAGGATTTCCATACAACAGATAAGATTTAAAACCCTACCAAGACACGGAGATTTCATTCTTGGCCGTCCTCCCGCCAATGTTCGACTAACTATCCTCCTAAATTTATATTTATTGTTCCGCTTGCCGTATAGAATGTTAATAAATTTAGGGTTAGGGTCGTGACACAATGATTGTATCCCTCATCGCTAAATAGGTCACTCAATTCCTAGTTATTGTCCAATTTTTATCTACTATTTCCATTTAAATTCCATTCCTCTTCCTGTATCCGGACAGCACGGTATTTAGGCTTCCATCTCCACAAAAGGCTGACATGAAACCCACACACGAGGCTAAAAAGACAAGAACTAACCAGATGCTTTGGACAACTGTACAGACTACTTCAAAGGACGTCCCATCTCTCAATAGAAAATAAATTACTAATCTACAAAGTTATACCTAAGCCAATGTGGACATACGGAGTAGAGCTATGGGGGACAGCAAGAATGTCGAACAACAAGCGCATCCAATCCTTCAATCAAAAGTCTTGAGAACAATATTAAATGTCCCTTATTACGTCAACCCTTCATAACGATCTTAATATACCATAATAACCTATCAAACCACCCTAATCCCCTAGCGCTGTCATTACACTGCGCCACTCATGCCTACAATCCTCCTCGGAGACTAAAACGGCAGTGGCCTCGTGACCTGCTATAAATCATGACAGGGGGAGTCCTGGCACTGGCCAGTTTCTCCAATCATACCCTGAGCGTCTGTGGCTCTCGCGCTCTTGGTCAGCCTCCTCTGGGTTGTATCCAGTGTCGTGGCTGACAGAGGAGCGGGGGGGGGGGGGTACTTCCCAAGATTCCACTTCCTTTTTCACATGCGAGGGAGGTGACAACCATGTGGACTTGGGAGTTCTCTGGGGGTGTTGAATGAATGAAAATCGTAAATATGGTATGAATGAAAACATTTATCACTATTACTTATTGCCTAATGAGGTAGATTGTAATTTTATCATAACAAAGTTGTTTTAACTATCTCCATTTTACAGCAGTGACCGCCTTAGGTGCCTATATACATCGATCCTCTGAGAATTGATCTCTTGCCTGACTATATCCATTCCTGTGACACGTTGTCACACACTGGAAGTCCACAACTGGAAGTACGACAATAGTTGTTGTTTTTTCAGAAGAAGTCATAACCGAGAACATCAGTTGTCATTTTCTAAGCTAATGCTATTCTACTTATCAATCATTCGAGATAATTATTCAGTAATCGTAGAGAGAAGGCAAAGAGAGATGTTGAGTTTGCATGCCTCGTAGTAGTTTTCCTTGAGTTTCTATTTTAAGCACTGCATTATACGCATGCGATTTTTTTTTTTTTTATGGATTAATAGGGTACCTAATAAATGATGATTCCGGACCGAGAATAATGTGCACAATATGGAAAGCCCCTTTGACTAACCAAAGAACCGACATTGAATCAATCTGCTTCAAACTCCCATGTAAGGCCTGAATACTATTCAAACAATGAAGATTCAGTACTTAATACTTAATACTTACTAGCTTTGAGCCAATATTGACGCCTATGTGGAGCAAATTCGAATGAATAAATTCTAGAATTTTCTCACAGGGACATTTCTAGTCACTGATGCCCTTAGACCAGAAGATCTACCATCCCCAGCACATTTCTTCCTCAGGCAATTAATACTGATCCCGGAAGAACCATGAATAGAGGAAGATATTGTGTGTATGCAGGTGATGTTAGAACTTTCTTAAAGTGTAAGAAGAAGGTGCATTAGCAACTCAGAAAGGAATAAGTTGTGGTCTATTAACTAACGCAAACAAAACCAAATGTATGCCATCCCCCAGAAACAAACTAGGAGGAGAGCGAAACGATTGGTGAACTAGGAATGATAGAACGAACAGTAAGGAATTATGAGAGCTATAAGCACTCCCAAATTGATTGCACACAATTTATTGATCAGTTTCTGGAACCTTTCTCTGCCGTCTAAGATCAGATCGCATAAAGCAATCATAACAGCAGTTACATGGGCCGTAATCAAGGAAAATTAAAAAATTGGTCTGTGACTGAGAATAGCTAAAGGCCATCAGATTCCTAAATTGTGAAGAAAGTAGATATAGTAGTACTGACCAAGATCGGTTTAATGTTTTTGTATAAATAATGCAAGAATGAAGACAGGCTGCCTACGATACTGCAGTACAGAAGACGAAGACTGGGAAGATCAAGGATACAATGGTTGGAACGTGGAAGGGGATTTGCACCAAATTGGGGACAAGGAGGAGGAGAACAAGAGCGGCAGATTGAGGAGATTGGAAGAGCACCGTTACGGAGACCAAGGTCCTACAAGTGAAAGAAAGTGAGTGAGTTTGTGTGACGAAACAAAAATATAGATTTATTAGACGGATTGGTTAAGCATTTTAATTGGCTAATTTTAGTAAGATGAGACCCAACGGGGAAATCAAATAGACACAGCTTCACGTAGCTTATTTATAAAACCAGGCTCGAAAAGAGTCATTTGAGGAGACCAGGAAGACCGGAGTGCACTGGTTAATATCATCAATGGAACACGTTCTGCATAAACGATGGGCCCATGGTTTCGTCAAGCAGCTTTTCCGTGACTAACCCTCAGTCATGACAAATGCACTGCTTTTTGAGATGGCCAGGCTAGAGGACAATCAGCTGAGCGGACCAGGAAGACCGGAGTGCGCTGGTTAGTGTCATCAATGGAACACGATCTGAATGAACGCCGGGACTCGTTATGTAAATCTCCGATGGTGGGAGGCCGAACCTTGGCGGGCGCTCTCATACTAGATTTCTACATCTCTCCTCTATTTTTGTTGTGTGTGCGGCCCTGTCTGCCTCCCATCCCTCCGGAGGAAAAGGAGGGAGTGATGGAGCGAGCGGAGGAGGGAGGGGAAAAAATAATAATTTGAGGCCGAGAATTGCCGCCGGCTCAGACCGGATGCAGACCTGCCGCTAGGAATTTTTCACACTTCTCATCTCTGCTGAAATCCTTTCGCTTTCCTTGCGGCGTCTTCCATATTTCTTCTTCTGTCTTATTAATCTTCTGTCAGTCTATCCGTCTTCCTTTCACACAGAGAGCTACTTGACTAGAGATATAAAATAAATGTTTCTCATTTGTCTCGTTTATCTACGAAAGTAACAACAAAAAGCCATCCTTTGATGGAAAATTTAAATTTAGGGAAAGTATGTATTATCACAACTAAGCTTTATTTTTGGCATCTTTGCGGCATCAAATAGAACTGCCATGTAAATTATCATGTCTCTATGTCAAACAGGGAGTTGAGTTACATTGGAGAACGTCATTTAAATTATCGTTTCAATAACTCTAAGTAATAGTCCACTAAAGTCCTAAAGCTTCTGGCAACTCTATTTGGAGATAGGGTGGCTTTTTTCTTCCTGCCGTGGACAATACTTTCTTGCATTTCCCTAGCGATCAGTTCTCACAGCCCTCCTTATACATATGTACATCTTACAGTTCTAATCCTTAGTCTACAAATATCGATATAATAGCAAATCCATGAATTATTTCGTTAGAGTTGCCTTTGAGATTTCACGGTGCTCTCATGTCTCCCACCCCTACGGTGAATTAGGGTGGCTTTTCCTCTCCTTTCGTGCATAATATTTCCTAGGTACATTCCATTTCCAAACCATCAATATACGTCACTCTCTTTGTATGTACACTATTCTACAGTTCGAATCCTCAGGCTACTCCTGGAACACAAGATCCCGTCTCCCTGACCTTTATACTCTTGCCTACAAAACGGGATCATACGATCGTTCTATCCACCTCGCTACATTAACCTGTGCAATTCTCTACCTTCTAATATCCGTCATGATTAATTCTTAGGAACCCTCAAAATACTTCGATATTAACACCTCACCTACCTAGAGTAATACATGTTTAGTATTCTGAAAAATACATTTTAGCTGTACATTTTAGTTACAGTTCAAAATAGCGAAGCAACTTCTCCACTAGTATTTAGTTTGTATTACTAAAAGTTGTTAGCTATCCTAACATGTTCGGAAGCCTATCCTCATTATTATTCAATCCTAACACGGAATGACATTGACATTTGCAACAAAAAGATGAGAGTGATTAATAGAAGTCCCAAAAGTATACTCCCACAGGCGGGAACAACACCCACACTGCAGAGAATGTTGTAGGAGCGGTTGACGACTCTGTTAAATTTCAATCGATAACCAAATTCGAATATACTTATTTCCAAACCCGAAGGAAGAGGCTATACTTCGAACAGGTGTGGGCAATCGAATAAATTTTTTTTTCAGAATCAGAAATCCTAATGTTTTCATGCACCTGCTTGCGCGCGCGTGTGTGTGTGTGTGAGAGAGAGAGTGCGTCTTCTGTCCTGGTGGTCGTAAGTGTACTGTTTCATCTACAATCATTTTATTATCCAATGACATTAAAAATATTATGTCATATAACTTCATAAAATATAATCAATAGCAATACAATATAATACTACTATAATGACCTAATAATAAATCTCGCCTCTATGAATTGTAATATGTAATGTATGGCACGTTGTTTTTGTACAGTAATTACAGATAGCCATTAAAATCGGGTTCGCAATTTTAACTTAATCCCTGTTAAAGATTGCTTGTTAGTATTGTTTATCGCCCATATGGTGCTAAAAGTACATTACTTAATTTGGTAATTACATTAATTAATTTGGTAATTAAAAATGTTATCCTATCACATTGAGTAGGGTATAAAATTAAAGACCCGAAGAATTAAATATACCGTTGCCCTAATAATTTGGTTATTTATTTTTTAATCTTAGTTCTAGTTTTAGGTTTTTAGTTTTTAGTTGCCTACATTGTAAACCGAAGGTGAGCCCCACCACCTAGTCCTGTACACATTGCATTGTAAATTTTAACTTCAAAAAGGTATTGTGTTGTAATTTCTGCCCTCCTTCGAATGCATCTGCGCATGCAGAATGAGGTGAAATCTGTAAGACTTGTACATTGAATTTTGTTCATCTATTGTAAATATGTTATTAATAAAGGCGTTTTGGGGGGATGTTGATTCTAATTTTCATTAGTAACGTTATTAGTGACAGACTGGGCATATGTTAAACATCAGTATAAACGTAGGGAAGACCGAAGAAGGGGAAAAAATCCTTGCCAAAATCAAATAGTATAGGAGGGCAAGAGAACTCACCAGTTTTCTCAATGCACTATCTGGGTATAAAAATGGAGAGGCATCTCCTTTTCTCTACTCATTTTAGAAATAAAATAGAAAAAGTACGTCACAGGTCTTACCGGCTATTGCACTTGCTAACTTCACCTAACCTGTCGCTTCGTCTCAAACTGATGATCTATAAATGTATCCTCCGGCCAGCTCTGCTGTACGGTGTCCCGCTATTTAGCCACTTGACTAACAATACAGCCAAATGTCTCCAACGTTTCCAGAATGGGATCATGCGAAAAGTGGTCCGACATACCTCTCTCGAGAGGTTAAAGAACGCTGTCCTGCATCCGTTGCTTGGTGTGCCGTCGGTGGGTGAGTTCATCCGCCGGAGACACATAAATTTTTTTGACTCATTGCAGCACCTAACCAACCCGGTGTTTAACACAATGGCCCCACCACCCCTCCCGCATCGATGGCAGCAGACTGTCGGGGAAAAGTTGGGTTAAGAATTAGTATGTAAGTTGGTTTTAAGGTTGATCAAAAAGGTGAGCCCCATCACCTTTATTAGTCAGTTTAGTCCAGTCACGTATAATGTGTATCATTATACTTGTTTATTCATTATATAATTTTTATAAAATAACAAAACCTGTATATAATGTAGCAATGCTACAGGAAATAAATAGATTCGCCTGAGGATCTATAATTATCTTTAAATTTAAAGGGGCTATGAAAGAAAGAAAAAAAATAATAATGTTAATTACACAAGTCATTAAAATTCCTAGTGTATTGGGTAGGATTAAAGATCTCCAAAATTTAATTAAAAAATAGACGACATTTTTTAGGTTTTGAAGAGCCTTATTAAAAAAAAACAACATAAAATTTTTAAAACATTTTGTTGGGGAAATATTCAAATAAATATTATATATTCCAATATTATAAATTCCTCTGCTAATCAATGAGGCATGTCATAGAAACAGCTTTTGAGCAATTTTTTTGTAAAAATAATTCAATAAAATTTAGTAAATCAATTATAATTGGGAGTAATTAGTAAGCTCATCCAACACCTTAATTATGGATACCGCACACTTAACTAACGTTTTTCCCTCTATAGCTAAGGACAAATGAAAAAATGTAACA
Source organism: Acanthosoma haemorrhoidale (assembly GCA_930367205.1). Lineage (NCBI taxonomy): Eukaryota > Metazoa > Arthropoda > Insecta > Hemiptera > Acanthosomatidae > Acanthosoma > Acanthosoma haemorrhoidale. The sequence goes on from OV884013.1 coordinate 46,044,445, forward strand.
CAAATAGAAATTCATATTTGCTATCATTTAAGCAAATTTCGATAGGCAGTGAAATAAGTTTGTAAATAACAGTTATAACCTAGTAATTATTTTATACTTTTTAATTATGTTTTATGTAGCTTCATAATATTCGTGATTCATGTCTTCCCAGTATTATGTGGGACCTCCTTGAAACATTTTATCTCTCTAACAGGGGATCCCACAAATACCGAAAAAGACTGGAATAAGGGTTTTTGATTTTTTTAGAAAATCAAAGGGCCCCCAAAAACCCATTGAAATTGGCTTGGAAAGGATTGTGTTCTCAAAAAAATCTTTTATGTAATATCTTTGAAAACTTGTTTAGCTGATCGATCGATCGTCTATTACGTGTCTTTTATCATTGGAAATAAATCAGAGCTTGTAATATTGAATAGTTTCTAAAAATCCTAAAATTTGAACTCGTGACATTTTCTATAATACATCCTATTATATATTACTATTATATGGCATATTATTTATGTATTATATTACATAAAAAGATAAGCAAAAATGTGTCTTGTTATTATGAAATGTGTTATTCAGGGAATATTTGTAAATCTGTTCGGTATCATTCTTTTTAGACTTTATCAAACTTGTTATTTAATGTAATCCAGTTGGAATCTTATATTTTTGAGGTATTTCAAAAGGTATAAACTGAAAATATACCAAAGTGGTAGCTGTTGATTATATATCTATCACTTTATTACACCATATGAGGCTTATTTTAAACCCTTTATTTATACATGTGAAGTGAGAAAAGTGATATCGGATTGAGTAGTCGGCCATTTGCAACGCCCTACTCGACGTTCACTAACGATCGTTCTCTGAGCCATTCGGTCTAGTGGCTCAGAGCCAAGACCCGTGACTCGCCACTGGGAGTTGTGAGCTTGAATCCCACGGCGCTACGTACTTCTTTTCCGAATAAAAAACCGTTGTTATGATAAAATGAGATTTTATCAACAACTAATGTCTCAAAATAGGAAAAAAAGATCTAGATCGCTAGGTCCAACTCCAACACCGTCGCCTGTAAAGCGAAAACCAAGAAGGTCGAATAGGAACGTACAAATGACCTCCTCTGCAGCTAGTTCCATGGAGGAGATACCTCCACAGGCCAGCACATCCAAAAAAGAAACAGCCTTAGAGTCCCCTTTTTTTACGCCAAACACCTTTGAGGCTTTGAAAAATATCCCAACAGAAGAAATGGAAGTCAACAAAACTCCAACACAGCCCAAACCGCCTGCTCTTTTTGTACGCAACATTAGCAACTTCAAATTACTATGCTCACAAATGAGCAAAATTGTTGGTACCGGAAAATATACGTTCCTCAATCGCTCTCGGGATACAAAAATTTCCCCAGACACTCCCAATACTTATCGAGCGATTGTTAAATATTTAGATGAAACCAATGCAGACTACCACACCTACCAATTAAAGCAGGAACGATCACTCCGAGTGGTGATCAGAAATTTGCACCCGACCACACCAGCTGACGAAATAGAAGAAGAACTCTCAGCTCTCGGGTACAAGGTTCGCCAATTAACAAACGTGTTGCGCGAGGATAGGCAACAGGATAAAACAATAAAAACGGCATTGCCACTGTTCTTTGTTGATCTCGAGAGGACACCTGGAGTTGAGGAGATATACGACCTAACAAACCTGTACTACACTAGGGTACAGGTTGAAAAACCGTATCCCAATCGCGATATCGTCCAGTGCCATAACTGTCAGGCGTATGGGCATACAAAATCTTACTGCCACCACCCTCCCAGGTGTGTTAAGTGCAGTGGGCAGCACAAAACCGAATTGTGCAAAAAGCCCCTTAAATCACCTGCAGTATGCGTGCTTTGCCAGCAAGGACATCCAGCCAACTACAAGGGCTGCGAGGCATACAGAACGCTGAAGTCCAGGACAGAACAACGTCGACAGCCAGAAGAGAAAAAACTTGCAGCAAGAAGCGGCCCAGCCAGAAATTTGAGGCCTTTTGTCTCTTTTGCCGATGCCGTTTGTAACAGAGAGCAGTCACAGGCACCGCCCACTCCCTGTCCACAAGATCACCTTTCCCAGCATTCCATTCATCCCGTTAACCCTCAAGCTCAATCCCATCCTCAACCACACATCTCGCATATTCCTCCACCTTCAAGTTCTTCGGATCTCACCAGCCTATTAACCTCATTCCTTACAGAGTTCAGAACCCTAATTACCCCTCTCATTTCCCTTCTTACAAATCTTGTCTCCTACCTTATCCCCGTTAAACAAAATCCATAAGTGGATCCTTCCGACTCCTTATCCATTCTCCTTTGGAATGCGAATGGTGTTCGCACCCACACTAACGAACTGACAGCACTACTCCACGACAAAAACATCGACGTAGCTCTCATTACTGAAACAAGACTAACGAGTAAACGACCATTTACTGTTCGACAGTACAAGACTTATCGAACTGATAACCCAGATGGAACAGCTCATGCAGGTACCGCTGTCATTGTCCATAACTCCATATCCCACCACATAGTTCCTCTGGTGGCACATGATTTCCTTCAATCCACTGCAGTGTCAATCACCACCTTCACTTTTCCCCTTACACTAGCATCAGTGTACTGCCCTCCCAATAAATCCATTTCCGACTCCCAATTCATCTCCTTTCTAGACTCCATAGGACATCGTTTCCTTGTGGGTGGGGACTTTAATGCGAAGCACCAACACTAGGGGTCAAGATCCACTAATACACGAGGACGTGCTTTGCTGTCTGCACTCACACGGAAACATTGCTCCACTATCACTCCTGACACAGCCACCTATTGGCCATCTGATCTCAACCGAAATCCTGATCTCCTTGACTTATTTTTTTACAATAATTTAGGAACACTTAACTATTCACTCACGCGCCTCGATGACCTCTCCTCTGATCATAGTCCTTTATTATTAACCATTTCCCTAAGACCAATTCACAAACTGCCTCCTCCTTCATTTATTAGGGGCCCAGTTGACTGGGACCACTTCCGCCAGCTTCTTACGGAGTCCGTAAACCTCAAATTGTCCCTGAAAACATCCCAAGACCTAGACGATGCAGTGCATTCTTTCACTACTCTGGTCCAGAGGTCGGCTTGGGAGGCATCGTCACCCCATCGTCACCCAAAAATCCATAATCATAATCGTTTACCTCAGCATCTCAAAGACCTAATCCAATCCAAACGCCGCTCCAGAACAGTGTGGCAAAGATCCCAACATCCTGCTGATCGCCGCTCGTACAATCAGTACTGCCGATTGGTAAAGCGGCGATTGGCATCCTTCCGTTCCGATTCTTTCAATTCCTACCTCTCCTCTCTGTCTACCAGGGATAACTCGTTGTGGAATGTAACCAAAAAAATCCTAAAGTATCAACCTGTTTCACATCCACTCCGTCGTGATGATGGGTCCTGGGCGGCTTCGGATGGGGATAGGTCGGAGGAATTTGCTCTGCATCTTACCCATACTTTTACACCTCACCTTTCTCATCAAAGCCATACTCACAGCACAACTGTGGAAGATTTCCTCACTTCACCTATTCCTCTCTCTCTTCCACCAAAAGCCGTTAATCCCTCTGAGGTCAAATACCTTCTGAAAAACTTACCTTACCGAAAATCCCCTGGATATGATCTCCTTACTCCTCAAATTCTCAAACAGCTTCCTCCTAAAGCCATAATCTTTTTAACCTATATATACAATTGCATTATCCGAACGACGCACTTTCCTCTCCTCTGGAAACATTCCATTATTGTCCTATTCGCCAAACCCGGTAAACCACCCAATGAAGCCTCATCTTACCGTCCAATTAGCCTACTCCCTATCCTCTCAAAAATATTTGAGAAACTCCTACTAAAACGTCTACTTCCAATTGTTGAATCCAAAAACCTTTTTCCCACACACCAGTTTGGTTTCCGCCAACGACATTCCACTGCTCAACAAGGCCTTCGCGTTGTTGATCACATCTCCTCAGCCCTTGAAACCAAACAGTATTGCACTGCTGCCTTTCTCGATATAGCTCAAGCTTTTGACAGGGTTTGGCACGCAGGTTTGCTCTACAAGCTCAAAAGATATTTACCACAGACCCTTTTCCTAATCCTACAGTCCTACCTTTCAAACCGCTTCTTCCAAGTCCGCTGTGGTTTAGAATACTCTAACTACTATCCCATAAGTGCAGGAGTTCCACAGGGCAGTGTCCTGGGCCCCATCCTCTATAACCTATACACCGCTGATGTCCCCTTTACTCCCAATACCTTCTTGGCCACATTTGCAGATGACACTGCAGTCTTGTCATCCCACCCAGACCCCGTCATAGCATCCCATAACCTTCAAAAACACCTTGACGAGATCGAGTATTGGTGCAATCAATGGCGGATCAAAGTTAATGAAGCAAAATGCTCCCACATTACCTTCACCCTTTGTCGCAAGTCTTGTCCACTAGTTTATTTTAATTCTATTCCTCTCCCTGTATCCGAGACAGTACGGTACTTAGGCTTCCATCTTGACAAACGACTGACCTGGAACCCACATACGAGACTAAAAAGACAAGAACTAAACAGACGCTTTGGACAACTGTACAGACTACTTCAAAGGACATCCCATCTCTCAATAGAAAATAAACTACTAATCTACAAAGTTATACTTAAACCAATCTGGACATACGGAATAGAGCTATGGGGGACAGCAAAAAAGTCGAACATCAAGCGTATCCAATCCTTTCAATCAAAAGTCCTGAGAACAATAGTAAATGCCCCTTATTATGTCAGCAACAAAACCCTTCATAACGACCTTAACATACCCTACATTCTAGAACTCATCCCTTCCAAGTTTATGAAATTCCACAGTAGCCTTTCCAACCACCCTAATCCTGTAGCACAGTCATTGCACTGCGCCACTCATCCCTATAATCCTCCTCGGAGACTGAAACGGCAGTGGCCTCGTGACCTGCTATAAACGCGTGACAGTGGGAGTCCTGGCAATGGCCAGTTTCTCCAATCATGTCCTGAGCGTCTGTGGCTCTCGCGCTCTTGGTCAGCCTTCACTGGCTAGTATCCGGTGACGCGGCTGACGGAGGAGCGTGGGGGACTTCCCAAGACTCCACTTTCTCTTCGCGGTGGATTTGGGGGGTCTCTGGGCTGTCTGTAAATATTGTATGAATGAGCGAGTGAATGATGAACTGTAAATATGGTATGAATGAGAGCATTTATCTTAATTACTTATTGCCTTATAAAAGGCAGATTGTAATTTTAGCACAATAAAGGATTATATATATATATATAAGTTATCGTCTCCCAGCTGTAGACGATCGAGAAAAAGGAATGAAGAAAGGAGGTAGATGATATAATAAGAAGGTTTGTTTTATAACTGGCTTTATTTTCCTCCTGATCCTCTATACACACGTTACGGGTTTGTTTACCCTAGGCTACAAGGTATTAGGCTTAACATTGCCGTACCGCTAGACGTAACTCCCCCCTACCAGTTTACGGACATTCCCCGTAAACTCCTAACATGCGACATCAGCTATGTATCTATAGCAACACAAAACAAAAAGTATACTCTGTTAATAAAAAAAATTTGAAAAGAAAAATGTCTTCCAGGTCCATCTAAAATCACAGCACAGACCCATATAACACAAAAAAAACATAATAAACCAACAAAAAATATATATATATAGGCCTCTCGGGACTGGTCACCTGTGACACACACCGGAGTTATGTTTCGAAGACGGGGCTCCCAGGCTCCACCGCGGGAAACTTGAGCTGTTCCACATGTACCGTCCGCCGTTTGATCGGGGGTGTAATGCTTTCGACCGTGACCACGTTGTGTTCGCGGAGAGCGATCACTCGGAAAGGACCCTCGTACCGCACTAGTTCCTTACCCCTGTTCGACCCTTTTCTCCGGTACACGAGCGCGCCGAGTTTAAGATTGCCCAGAATATCGCGGACTTTGAGGTTGTCGCGCGCCACCCGTCGCCGTTTCTTATCCTGGAGCCTTCCCCGAACGGCCACCCACTGTTCCTTTAGCGCTATCTGATTACTTACTACCCGTGCGGCCAGTTCTTCATCGATCGCCGTACTCCTGCTATCGCGCCGGCATCTTCGAAGTCCAAACAGCGTCTCGACCGGAGAAAAACCGGTGGCAGAATGGATTGAGTGGTTATACGCGATGACTGCCTTTTCCATCGCCACGTTTGGTTCTAAGCCCTTCTCTCCATGGTAAATTCGTAGGTGGTCGCTAAGCGTGCTGTGCAGCCGCTCTACGTCTCTTCGACTCTTCGGGTGTCCTGGGGTGTTGAGATGCCAACGGATCTCTAAGGCCGCCGCCTCAGCCCTTATTTCGGCGTTATCAAACTCCCTACCAGCGTCGGAAGCTATCGTGTCTGGTACGCCATAAAATTGGCACCATGTGCGTAGTGCCCTTAGGACTGCTTCCGCTGATCGTTCTGCTATCAGATGGGCCATCGCTGTTTTGCTGAACCTATCGACAATGGTGACCCATTTGTATCCCCTCCATGTGAACGTGTCCACCTGCAAATCCTCCAACGGTTGGTCTGCCGTTGGCGTCTCCTCCTGTATTGCTCTGGGGGGGTGGCGATCATATTTCGTGGTGAGGCATGTGTCGCAGGTACCAATAACTCTCGCAATCGTGTCTTTCATACCCAACCAGAAATATCTCCTCTTCAATGCTTGCAGGGTAGCGTCGATTCCCCGGTGGTTTGTCTTCCCTTGGTGGAATGCAAGGGTCACTTCTCTCTGCCGCGTTTCTTCTTTTACTGTCTCCACCTTCAGGGTACATCGGACGAACGTACGATCGACTCCGATCCTCTCCGTCCTCCATAGGCGTTTGATGCGTCCCCAGATGGTCGCATTTCCCACGTACATGTGGTGCGTTTTCCCTGGAGTAGATGCGTCCTTCAGAGCGCGGCAAATCGTATCGTCGTTTATCCCCGGTGTCGACCAGATTTTGACGATGTTGCAGTGGCCGTACTTCTCAGATTCCATCTTGAAGAGCCCAGAAGTTTTGGTGAGCCAAATGATCTGGCGCCTCTTGTCATTTATTATGGCGTCGAGGTCCTCAATGTCCGAGGGTCTATCCCCCACTGAACTCCCGTCACTCGGAACATCATTGGCTGGAGCCCCCTCCCGCTCCCCTTCCTCGCCGGGTGACCATTCCTGGACGAATTGGTGGGTGTCACGTGATGGTCCCGGAATCTCCTCTTCGATCGCATTCACGACCAACGCGCGGGATAACCAATCGGCCACGACGTTCTCCTTCCCCGGTTTGTAAATAATGTCGATGTTGTATTGACTGAGGAACTCCTTCCATCTGGTAATCCGCGCTGATGACTCTTTCATTTTTCCCATCCATTGGAGGGGTCGATGATCTGTTTTAACCCGAAACTTCCTCCCGAATACGTAGGGCCGGAAGTGTTCTATCGCCCATACGATACCCAGTAATTCGCGTTCTAGCGCGCTATATCTACTCTCGGATTCAGTAAGGCGTCTGCTAGCGTATGCTATTGGTCGCTCCCCCCCGTCGCGATCCTGCGAGAGTACCGCCCCCAACGCGTATTCACTCGCATCTGTGGTAATCATGAAGGGGAGTGCAAAATCTGGAAACGCTAGTATAGGCTCTTCCTGTAGCCGCTCCATGCAACGTCTTATATTGTTCTCCATTACCGGGGTAATGACGACTTTTTGTCCTTTTTTAAGGAGATTGTTAATAGGGACCAGGTACTCCGCCATTTCTGGAACGAATCTGCGGTAGTAGTTCAGGGATCCGAGTAAGCGCCGGATTCCTTTTACGTCTTTCGGGATAGTCATCCACTGGATGGCCTCCACCTTCCCACGATCGGGTTGCACTCCCTCTCTGGAAATTATGTGGCCTAAAAATTTCACCTGCTCTTGTCCCAAAAGCGACTTCTCCGCAGACAATTTCAGCCCGAATTGCTTAATTCTGTCAAAAACCTGTCGCAGATGGTCCTGGTGTTCTACCTCATCTCGACTGAAAACCAGGAGGTCGTCCATATATATCTGGCAAAACGACTCCCCAATCCCTCTTAAAAATTCGTCCATCAGCCTCTGGAACGTTATTGGCGCGTTTTTCAGCCCAAACGGCATTCTGGTGAATTCGTAATGTCCCCGCTCGAACGTGAATGCCGTTTTGTGTTGGTCTCCACGACGCATCCGAATTTGATGGTAACCCGCCTTCAGGTCCAGTGTACTGAATACCTTTGCTCCACTTAGGCGGTCCAGGATGTCTTCAAAGCGAGGTATGGGGTATTTTTCGTCTATAGTATTGTCGTTTAATTGCCTGTAGTCTATTACTACGCGGTATTTTTCGTCACCGGACGACCCTTTCTTTTTCACTGCCCACAGGGGACTGTTGTATGGAGACGTACTATCTACTATGATGCCCTGTCGTTTCAATTCCTCGATTTCGTCCCTTATATGCTGTCGCAGCGCCTGCGGGTATCGTCTCTCTTTCATATATATCACTCTCTCCTGCTTCAGTGGGATATCATGGAACGTTTCCCCCGTCACTCCCAGTTTGTCCCCTTCGTTGAAAAATATATCGGCATACTCTCGCCGAATAGCGCGTTCCCAGTTGTCCTCCCGATCGATCGCTCCGATTCGCTCCTTCCCGTCCCCCACGGTTCCTGTACACCGGCATAACATTCTTCCCAGTCTAATATCCCATATTCCGTTACGGCACTTCACTCTTGCTCCTACCCTTCCCAAGAGATCGCACCCTATGATACCATCGTACTCGCGCGGCATCTTCCTAACCACGTGTATTTTCAAATATTCCCCATTTTTCGCCCACCTATCCAATCCCATCGTCAATTCGCCTTCGATTTTACACGGCCCTCCCAGGGTGATAAGCTTGCACTCGCATGCCTGAATCCGCGACGACCCCTCGCCCACACACAATCTGTCCGCCGCTTTCCTGCTGAGAATAGTACAGGAGCTCCCCGTGTCTATCAAGCATCTCACTCCTCTCGCCACTCCAATAATGGGTATACCGCCGTAATTCCCTCTGACGCTATAGTTTATTAACGTGCGGCCACCCCTCTGCCAGCCCGCTCCTCAGGCCACCGCTTGCCGTTTCCTTCCTCCTTCCGTGCCATATCGTCTGCTTCTTACGTAGTCCCTGTCGTCCTCTGCAGTCTCTCCTCTTCTGCTCCTGGGTTCATCTTCTTCTTCTTCTGTCTCCGACGCTCCCGTAGTTTTTGACGATTCGGAGGGGGTTCTGGTTCTTCTCCATTCCCTCTGTGCGTTTACCTCCATCGGTTCCGGCCTATACCTCTCTGTTCGCTGGAAAATGTATGGACACTGCCTCGCGATGTGTCCCTCAATTCCGCATTCAAAACATTTTGTTCGCGGGCACTGCGCCACTAAATGTCCAATTCTTCCACATCCGTGACATTTTCTGTCCTCCTTCCTCCCGCTGGGTCTCGGTCTCCTTTGGCTAAGTCTCCTTCCTTCAACCGCCGCCCCTTTTTTCTCCGCATACCGTTGATCTTTCCTCTTCCATGCCTGTTGCGGCATTCTCGGCCTCCTGTACATCACTTTGGACCACCCTGCCTCGTCTGCCTCTAATTTTTCTTCTTCCTCACGGGCACTAGTGTCCATTAAATCTTTGGCGCACTCAATGAACGATCGGTCTCCCGGTAGACTATCTTTCTTGCCGGTATCCCTGGCCAACTGTACCTTCAGAATGGTCGATAGGAATGCCATCCGGCCTTCCACTTCCGCTAGGTTCACCGTTTCTCTCATTTTTTCCGTTATTTTGTTAAATTTTGCCAAGAGTTCTCCGGCGTACTGCCCTTTCGTTTGATTGGGCCGTCTGGTCTCCCTGAACATCTGGAAGATGTCCTCTTCTGGTGTCCATCTGCCTCCCCCGTATGCCTTCTTTAGTCGTTCTTTTACCACGGTCCATGGGGTGTCTTCGTCGGCCTGTATTAGGTTTAGTACGCTCCGTTTTATTCTACACACTAGGCCCGCTTTGATTGATTTTACGTCACCAGGGTCGAGTAAACCCTCACTTGCCTTCGCCTCTACTCTTTCCATAATCCTATCCCCACCTTTGATGAAATGGTTCAATTCGCCTAACTCTCCTGAGAATTTCTCTAGGTCCGATATTGTTCTCCTCAGGTCCTGTGACGTCGCCGCTCGCACCTTCATCCAAGCCAGGGAGTTTGCATGAGCTTCGGCCATCGTTTCCCTAGGTAATTCGGGCACTTCGAAAGCCGCAGGCCGTAATTCTACCATGTAACTAGGTCACTTTTTCACAATAAAACAACTGGAAAAAAAAATTAAAATTTTACTCACAGTTGTTTACCAGAATACTCGTAGTTCCCGGGTTTCGGCACCAGTTATCGTCTCCCAGCTGTAGACGATCGAGAAAAAGGAATGAAGAAAGGAGGTAGATGATATAATAAGAAGGTTTGTTTTATAACTGGCTTTATTTTCCTCCTGATCCTCTATACACACGTTACGGGTTTGTTTACCCTAGGCTACAAGGTATTAGGCTTAACATTGCCGTACCGCTAGACGTAACTTATATATATTTATACATACTCGTATATATACTATATATATATATATATATATATATAAATTACATATATATATATATGTTTGGTATCGTTATTTTCTGATTATATTCAACTCATAATATAATACTGTTTGAAAGTCCAATTTTGAATGATTTTTAGAATAATAGGCTTTGCTCTCTTGGGTTTCCCTTGTATTCCTATATTTGTTTGTAAATTAATTACCTATGAAGATTACCTGGATACTACACCTCACACTTGCTATAGTTACAAGGAAATGATTGTAGTAATAATGATTCATTTACGTAAAAATGTTCAGAAAATATCATCTACTTTACATTACTATAGTCTGTTTTAATCATAAATATGAATGAAAAAGATATTCAAAATTTTGTGTTTTTGCCGAGTTGTTGAATTGCTAGAAATCCTTATTGCAAGCCATTATGCAAATTTGCGGTGCAGCTTACACATCACTGTGAAGTAATGCAAGGTCTCCCAGCATCCATGTAATTACATAATACTTGTTGATATTCCAAGAAAGTGCATTGAAGACATCTGAAGTTGCTAACTTCAAGTGCTAACTAGAATCCAATGTTCATTGTCCTTCTGTACTACACCGCACTTTAATAACTAGGGAATATGAAATAGGAAAAGAAGATACTATAAATTACATCTATGATAAAACATATAACATATAGAAAAGGAACAATATTTGTGAAAATTATAGACAACCTAAGAGGTAATTTGTGAATTTTACTACCCTCTTGTGTTTTACATTTCCTTTAATTTTACTACCTTACCCGATCATTTGGAATGACATTACGTTTCATCAGTAGGCTGAAAAGTAATGAAGGAATAATGATGACATTAACTCTGATCGTGTAAGGTCCAGAAGGTTCTTCATTTCTTCAATACCGACATTTCGGTTCATTGCTTAAATGCATTTCTATTTTTGCATCGATACCATGAAGCACTTCTATAAGTATCAATAAATGAATGGTAACTAAAGCGAGTGCCAGAAGTATTGTATGTACTATAAGCTTATTGACCATACAAGGCTTTAATAGATTTGTGCTATTAATAACAATAGCAGTTATATTATTATATCACTAAGCGATATTACTCACTAATGTCAATTATTAATTAAATATTAGCCACAGAGAAAACTGCTAACAATATAATGTAGTGAGCTCTGAAAAAAAAAAATCACAGCAGTTTTGGGGTGGGTCCTCGCCATCGTCCCCATTCATGTCGTGAGCATCTGTGGCTCTCTCTCTGGTCTTCTGTGAAACCGGTCGGAGAGGGAGGTGGGAGCACTCCACAGCTTCCGGTCATTCTACAAAAAACATTTTCGCTGTTTTCATAGCTATGCGGACCGATCATAAGATTAGACGATCCCATTACCGGCTGCCAAGTGAGAAAATCATAGGTGATAAGGTCTTGGGTTTGAGTCTTGGTAAAACTAAAGCGAATAGTTTAAGTAAACTTTAATTAAAACTAAAAATTGGACCCACCATAGGTAGACTCTCACTACCTTCCCGAATCCAACCGCCTCTTTTAGGCATCCCACACTCCATATCCTTCTTATACTTCCTTCAAATGGGACTCCCCTTAGTGAAAGGCACCCATCAATCCAAAATAATTTTCCCACGTCCTATTTTTATAAGTTTGAGAGCTATGGGGGAAAAAAAAAAACTACAGAAATACAAAATCTTATATTGAACCAAAGTAAGTGGATTTAATAAAAATTTACGGGAAAGTACGCGAAATGATCTCATTGATACGACATATACTCTCTCATTGACACTGTATTTACAATGTACACACACACGAAAATAAATATATACTAAGCAGAGGAATCCCCCAAAGTCTCCTTCTGGAATGTGTCCCCGGTAAAGGAGAAGGAAGTAGGGATCAGGGAGATCCCCCACGCTGCACCTGCAACCTTATCCACTGCTAGGTAGAAACAGTAATTTATATAGTTATTTAATGAAATAAAACTGAGAATTGTAAAAACAATATTAAAACAAGTAGATTTAAGAACACTAAATTAAATAAAATAGATTGAGCTTGAGAAAAATGGTTTTGTTAGAAATAAATTATTAACTAACGATATGTGCACGTATACTCGTTTGTTCGAAATACAAATCAATTATTTATACGACATTATAAATCACAAACAAATTATCACATGTTTGAACATAGAAATTCATAATTGAAATTCTTGAAAATATTTGGCGAATATATTGTACATAATCTTTGCTAATGAGTAGTTAATGAGCTGATTGATGAGAATATTTTAAATAACACTGTGTGAAAAATACAAATAATCTCACAAAAGACTTTATGACATATGGCATTTATGGCAACAGACATTACATGTAAAACAACTTGCAAATAATTTTTTTTTTTCTAATAAAACAAATTAATAAATAATCAAATTAGTGGCAATCCGAGGAATAAAACTAACAGACCTGAGCATAATGCACAATTTAACAACACGGTTTGTTTGTTTGTTTTATTCGTATGTTTGTTACCAATTGTATTATTTATTACAATTTTAGTATTAATATGTATTAATAAATTATAATTATCATATGTTGTACATATGTACATATGTCTAAAATGGCGGACGGCGACAAAGTCGATAACGAACAACCGATTAACAAAACGGCAAAACCGTGTAAATATTGTAAAAATATTCCGGTTCGGGCGTTTTTAAGTTGTAAAAACTGTGATACTTGCTTCCACCCTGGATGTGTCAAACAAGTACCGGACGTAGAAGTTTTGAACGATCGCGAAGCGAATTGCTGTGTCGGTAAGGTTAGCTTGGACACTCATTCAGGATTGCGAGAAAAAGAGAATTCCTTTCCTGAGATGATTGATATGCTGGACTTCGACAAATTAAACGTGAGTGATCTACTAAAAATATTTGTTAAAGAACAAATGTTTATTAGAGGACATTTAACTAAGATGAGTACCAACTCTAATAACAATGCACGGATTAACGAACTTTACAATGAAAACATCGCCTTAAAAAATGATATAACTGAAAAAAAAAAAAGGATTGTTCAGTTAGAAATGCAAATGAATACTAACAAGCCGAATAAAAAAAAAACGGTGGATTTACAAAAAGACTCAGACGCTAGAATCAATCACTACGAATCGGCTTCGGGTCCAAACACTACAGAGCGCCCGCTCTCACAAAACCTCGAAATCGATCCTAATAAAGATTTAAAAAGTGATTCCAACAATAGCTCCGAAAAAGATACTGGTAACACTTCAAAAACTAAGGTAACAAAAATTACTAAAACAAAAAATAAACCCCTTTCAAGTGAACACCAAAAAACAAATGAAAACAAAACCTCACAAAATGTTGAAAAAATTAAAGAAAAAGCAACTCAAAAAAAGATCGGTACCGATATAGAAGAAAATGAATTCACTGGTGTTGATAAACAAGTTTGGCTGTACGTATACCGGGTCAAACGTCACGTCACAGAAGAAAAAATTGCAAATTTTATTAAAAAGAAAGAAAATTTTAAGGATGTTTCGGTAAATGTCACTGAACTTCCTACTAATGAAAAACAAAATAAGTGCTTCAGAGTATCCGCGCCGTTTGATCGTAAAGAAGAGATGTATGAACCGAGTTTCTGGCCTAAGGGAGTCGCAGTCAAACGTTATGATTTCAAAAGAAAAGAAAAATACAACGACGATTTTTTATGATCAACAATAACAATAAAAACGGAAGCATTTCAATCTATTTTCAAAATATCAGAGGGCTTTTCAATAAACTTGACGAGTTTGAACTATTTATACAAAATAAAAACCTGGATGTTATTTGTTTGTGTGAGCATTTTCTTAAACTAGAAAATGTTGAGCTGTGCTTTCTGAACAACTTTGCAATTGCAAACTATTTCTGCAGAACAAAAAACCTATGTGGAGGAACTATAATCTATGTCAAACAGTCGTTACAAACAAAGCAACTAACCTTCATTGACGAGCTGTCAGATGAGCTAAATTTTGAGGTAACAGCCATTGAAGTTGTAGATTTACAATTATACATATTGTGTGGATATAGGTCTCCGAAATGGTGACATTAAATCCTTTTTTTCAATTTTCGAGCGCATTCTACAAACACTGAACTCTAAACGAAAATCATGTCTAATATTTGCCAATTTTAATATTGATCAACTATGTGACAGCAATTTGAAAACAGAATTTAACATTCTAACTCTTTCCTTTGGTTTTAAATTATTAGTTAAAGCTCCAACGAGAGTGACATCAACCTCTCGAACTTGTATTGATAATTGTTTAAGCAATATCTCGTCTAAAAATTCATCTATTACAGTTATGAACAATTACTTAACAGATCACTGTGGAATCGTAAACAAAACTACGTTACTAGGGACGTTATCTTCAAATCAAACTATTGTACATAAGTATCGGCCGATAACACAAACAGGAATTGCTAATTGTAAATATTTACTAGATAACCATACTTGGCTAGAATTAGAGAATTTCACTGACGTCGATCAAATGTTTGATTTTTTTCTAACGGTTTTGTTGGGTGCAGTTGATGAATTTATTAAAACTAAAACTAAAACTATACATGTAAAGAATTTAAATAAAAATTGGTTTAATAGAGAACTGTTCAATGCAAGAATGGAAATAATTAATTTGCATGAAAGGTTGGAATCCCATGAAGAACATGAGTACCTCGGGAAAATAAAATCGGATTACAAAAAAATTATTAATGAGCAAAAAATAAATTTCGTAACAAAGACAGTATTGAAATCTGATAACAATCCGAAGGCCCTTTGGAAAATTATTGACTTTGAGAGATCACCAAATCTAAGAAACTCTAACCCGGAACATGTTTCATAAACATTCCTAATGAATTATTAAATCGTATACCAACTAATTCACGCGATTCAAAACTCTTTTTGCCACCTAACATAAGCAGTTCACTTTTCCTATTTCCCTCAAACGCTGAAGAAATTTGTAAATATGTAGAAAAATTATCTAACAGCTCGGCAACTGATATTTTTGGGCTAAGTAATAACATGATTATACAAATCAGTCAGCAAATAGCTAAGCCATTATCTCTTATTGTTAATAAATGTTTCGAGAGTGGCCATTTTCCTGCTAAATTGAAATATTCATTAATAACACCAATTCATAAAAGTGGAGACAAAACTGATTTCAATAATTACCGACCAATTTCAATTATTCCCGTCTTATCCAAGCCAATTGAATCTGCGATTAATGTTCGAATAGTATCATTTTTTAAACAAAATCAAATTTTATCAAAAAATCAATTCGGCTTTAGAAAAAATCAATGCACCACAAATGCCCTAACTAGTTTTGTAAAAGAAATTTATCGGGCCTTCCAAAGAAAAGAAATCTTCTCGGCTTATTTTTGTGATCTTTCAAAGGCGTTTGATTGCGTCAATCACGACCTTTTATTGGAAAAGATATATAGATACGGTATTAGAGGAAATGCTCACGACTTGATTAAAAATTATTGCACCAATAGATGGCAATGTGTCAATTTCAGTGGTAACCGATCTTCTTTTCTTGAGGTTCATCATGGAGTTCCCCAGGGTTCTATATTGGGCCCATTATTATTCATAACATATGTGAACGATTTAAGCTCATTTATCCATGAAAATTTAATACAATATGCAGATGACACAACCATTTACAAATCCTCTTGTAATGTTGGATCTCTCAAAGAGTTTAATGAAAACATAATCCATAATGTGACAAAATGGTTCAATTGTAATTTTCTTTATTTAAACATGGATAAAACAGTAAATATTAATTTCCCTTTGAAAAATATAAATGATAATTTAAATAATACCCTAGTTTCAACTAAATTTTTGGGCCTTTATGTAGATAGCAAGCTTAACTGGAAAACCCATGTTGGTTATTTAACAAGCATATTAGCTAAAAGTGTGTATTTGATAAAAAAGATGTCAAAACATGTCGATGTGGATATAATGCGACTTACCTATATGGGATTGTTTCAAGGTACCATGTCCTATGGTCTGATACTTTGGGGTAATTCCACCGATGCCAAAAAAATATTTATCTTGCAAAAAATGGCCTTAAGAACAATTCTGGGGGTTCCGAAAACTGAGTCTTGTCGACCAATATTCAAGCAATTGAATGTTTTAACTTTGACAGGCCTGTTTATTCATCAATGTCTTCTGTACATTAAAGAAAATGAAAATATGTACTCCTGTCAATATAATTTACATGAATATTCAACTAGGAACAATTGTGATATAATAGTACCGACTTTCAGATTGACTGCAACCCATAATAGTTATATATATTTGGGTATTTCTCTATTTAATAAGTTGCCATTAGATGTAAAAAACTTAAGCTTTGAACAATTTAAAATGAGAACAAAAAAATTATTAATTGAATTATGTCCTTACTCTGTTCAGGAATACTTTATGTTTTATAAATAGTAACGAAGAAATTGTTGTAATATAGCTTGGGTATTTTCTGTTAAACTACTGTAATTGTTATTTAAAAAAAAAAAAAAAAAAAAAAAAAAAATGTGAAATTTAGTATAAATTGTAATATTAATCTTAACTCTGACGATGCAAAAACTTTTGTTATATGTGCAAATAAATGTTTCTATTCTATTCTATATACATATGTTGTTTAACATGTAATGTATTTTCATTTTTAATGCCAAGGATCCCTGAAAAGGCTAAATATTGACAAATGTAAAAACAAAAATTAAAATTGTGTTAATTCACAAAATTATTTAATTTTTTAATTAAAATATGATTATTTAAAATATCGGTTAAATTTTAGCCAGCGCATACGTCATAATAAATAACGAACTAAATAACATCCTTAGATCATGTTTAGACAGAATAAACTAAATTCATGAATAAACTACTAAAACTTTACTTATAAATTTCTGTTAATATCAATTTTACTTTTTAGTCAATGTAAGAAGGTTTTCTTGTACCAGTCGAGTACTCATGTCAAGATTCGGAAACAGAAAAGATACCAGCTTTTTGAAATATCCTGGAAACCTTTTCTGGGAAAAGAAGGTTTTTCCTCCGGATTCCAGAGCGGAGGGAACCAGGAGAAGGGAATACCCTCTCCCATGTAAAGTACCCCAGGCCCAGGTTTACTTATTAGGCGAATTCCTAGCTTCAAGGCCTAGCTTCTCTTGGTCCAACTGGCTTCTCATATCCTCTCTCTTCTCTCCCCTTCTTGTACCGCCTTCTCTTTCAGGGGCCGGCGCACATCCGTCTTGTCACTGGTCTAGTTACATATATCGTTTCCCCGCCTCATCTAATGAGCTGCTCTCAGTTATCTTTTCACATAGATCTCGTGGATAAATTATTTATTTTTAATAAATGGTTAATTTATTTAAATTAACAAATGCGGTTTGCTTATTCTTCAAGACTATAAATATACATTCCGGTCCAGGATCTTTTTTTTCAAGTTTTCAAGTTGTTACTCCACATGCTTGGTCGAGAGTAAGGAGAAGTTAGAGAGCTTGTATCGTTGTTTTCTTTAAATACAAATAAAATGGCTTGTTATTACCCTGTACGACATAATATTGTAAATGGTACAATTGTGGGCTTATATGATACATTATTATAGTGAAATTTAAACAGAAGAATCCCTACTAGTTATCCCTGCTGGCTGGAACGGATGGCAGTGATGAGTGCTCACTTCGTGGCATTATATATATAGATTGGAAAATATAAGAATAAAAAGAATTAAAATATGGAAAAGAAATATTTTCAAAATATTTCTATAAAAATAATTTAGCTCATTAGCCTCTCGCTATTATTTTTTTTCATGGACATAGCCCCTTATGTCCAAATATTTTCATCTCAATAAAACTTAACCGCTTAGTAATAAAAAAAATTATATTTTTATTAAGTAATATTGGAACTTACGCAAAGCTATTAAACTCATGTTTGCAATATTTTTTTTACTATAACAGTTTAATAGTAGAGTTTTTAAGCATTTATTCTTGTTTTTGTTTCATGTTTCATCATGACAGCAAAGTCAGTTGAATGTATGTAGTGCTGGAAAAATTTATTGTGGTGTGAATCTTGTTTTTATTGATTAATAAAACACTAAACCAACAACCGGTATCAGCTAAATACGTAAATAAAGTAAGACAGAACGTATTTTTTGAAAGTAGAAGTTTTTTTTCATAAACAAGTTATATAATAAACTCTTACGATATTGTTTTTCATATTCGGCTTCCTTTATTATAAATATATATAATAATAATAATAAGTACAAGTAAATAATAATAATAAAATTAACTTAAGTATGATTTTTAAAAAACTTAGTAAGTAAATAATAAATAAAAATGCCGTTGCTTCAAAATTCGTAAATCTCTAATCGAAATTACTAATTGACTTACCTTTTCATTGGAAATCCTCATGTTCCTCTGGCACGCATTCTGACCGAATTTCGCTTGAAGCAGATCATAATCACTGACTGTTCAACACTAGTGACAGCAAATACATGCACACTAAGGACAACATCCACAGTGAGACGTAGCGGACCTACTGAGGACTCACAAGAGGAAGGAGGTCAGAACAGCCGCAGGTCTGGACATGCTCAAGAATGTGACGCAGTATCTTCGGTAACCAGTATGGATCGGATATCTTCAAAGCGTTATCATTAGCCTGTGGATCCGTGGAGCAGGAATCTCGCCAGTGTCCGTCTAAAAGAAAGAGGTTGTACTTTAGGTAGATAGGGTGAAAAAAACTTTGTTCTGGAACTAAGACCTATATGAATAATAATAAAGCACGAATAACCAATATTCACTTCTAGCCAACAAAAAATAAGTACGACATGACAAAGAAAAATAAAGAAGAATAAAGTGTAAACCTCAATTAAGAAATATAATTTTATTAAAAAGCATACAATTAAATATGTTCATAGTTATTTACTTCAATGAGTAAAATTTATAGTAAATATATTCATACTTTATTACACTGGCTGGGATAATTTTCAATAAATCTGAAATTGATGCAATCTATCTGAACTCATAAAAGTTTGACCCACAACATCTCGGATTATATCATCACGAGAACGAAATTTAAACGTGAAAAAAAAAATCTTTTTCTTTTTGTTTAGATAATACAAAAAAATTATTTTTTTTAGGTTTTTCAAAACCAGCATGATCAGCATACTTTATGGATGATTTTAAAAAATGCCTCCAAAATTTCAGCAACAACATCTGCCGCAATGAAAGTAGAAAAGTTAAAAACTATTTTGAAAATGTCGAAAGCTCTCATAATTCAAGTGCATACCCTCGGGTTCTCGGCAAGGAAGGTGACTGGCCTTGAACCATGGCACATTGCCATGCAGAAGGCCCTTGTACCGCCGTCCCATTGGTATCAAAGGAATTAAATGTCAGCGGAACTACTGGTCTGAAGAAATTATAGCTATTCTATGATGGAATACTTGATTTTTTGGAATTTAAAAAAAATAAAAAAACTATACAAGAAAAATCACTATGCCTCTCATGCCAGTCAGTCTAAAAGTCCACTTACCCTCCAAATAGTAAGTAGTTTCATGTATGAGAGGCCTTTAATTTGTAGCTTATAGTCGTTTTTTTTATATTTTAGTTATAGTTTTGGAAGATAAACTAAGTTTTGTTAAGTTCAGGAATTTTCTGGATTTAAAAAAAAATGTGAACTTTAGCCAGAACAAAAAAAAAATCTTTATATGATGACGTTTTATTCTAATGATATTACTGCTGAACTTCAGCGATGACTGTTATTTCTCTTCAAAAGTTTGTCAATTTTGAAAAAGTCAGTTGTAAAATTTGTAAAAGTAAATTAAAACGTTAATATAAATAAAATTACTTTTACTTTTTAAAAACAATAAAAACCCGCTAACCGTAGGGTAGTTTATATAAAGTACTTCGCCACAACTTAGTTCACTATTCATCCACATCTTACAATCTTTAACTACATTGCCCAATCAAAAATGTGGCGCACTTTTCAAATATTTGCATTCTAATAGAATCATTTCACCTTTCAATTCTTTTTAATTAACATTAAAAGTTTCCAGTATATAAGGGGCTCTATATATAAAGGAAAAACCAATATATTTAAAAAAAAATTATTTAAAAATAATTATACAGGAATTTCTATTTTAATTTTTTTAGTTTCTTGATTAAAAATTAAAAATTTGGTGAATGGTTTTTTTTTTAATTTAAAAATGGTTTTGACGGTTGACCAAGTAGCCCAGGTTGGGTTGACGCCAGCGAGACCCAGCCCATGAATCGGGTTAACCTGAAACTGCTGTTCGGAGAGCAATTACACGTTACCGTGAGAGAGGTTTGTGCAATCGCAGACACGGATGAGGTTGGCCGCGAGTGACAGAGCCAAGCGATGACCGGTTTATTATACTACACAAGCTTCGGAATCGGTTTTCAACTGCTAATGAGACAACTTCTTCGTACAACTCGTTGCAATATGAGCAGAAACTGTTAGACGAAGGCTAGGTGAAGTGAATTGAGGATTTAACTCCTCAGAGACTAGCATCAGGAGCATTGTTGACCAGAAAACATCATTTTCTCGAGAGAGCTCGTTTGGAATTTGCTCCTGAACACCTTATGTGGACTGAAAACGAATGGAGCAACGTGCTGTTTTCAGATGAGTCACGGTCTCCGAACAGTAGTTTCAGGAAAACCTAATACACGGGCTTCAACCGTCTTCCACTTCTGGCAACAACACGGGCACATTTAAAAATAACCTATTGCTATATTATCAGAGATTAGTTACATAAGAAATCAAAATAAAAATTTCTGTATATTTTTGTTAGTATTTATTGGGCTTCATCTTCATATTGGCATCCCCTTGTCACTGAAAACGTTCAATATTAATTAAAAAAAGAATAGAAAGTCGAAATAATTATATTAGGAAGCAAATATTTGAATTTTTCTAAGTGCGCCACATCATTTTAGTCAATTATTCTGAGAACGCAGAGAGGTTGCAATCAAAAAAGCTATAGTAATCACAAATGAAATTACTCCATTAATGTTAGTAATACGTTTAGTTTAGAGGTGATGTGATAGCTGGGAACTACATAATATCAGCTCACGTAACATAAAACAAAAATCTGACATCTGACTAAAAACAAACAACAATCAGCTGGCTATAAAAAATAACTGAGGTCTTTCCCAATGAACAGTTCCCATTATCGGCTCCGCAAAGATTATTTTTTAGTATTAGCGCTTTGAATTGATTCTTAGCCATGGTATACAGATCAGATCTTAGATCATAAACTGCTTCTGAGTTGTGAATTGATCGATCTTACAGTATCTACATCGATCAATTGGCAGCATTACCGGAAGGGTTACGCAATAAACTTTCTAAATTAAATTCCTCTTTTCAGAAGGTATATCTAATTATTATTAAGAAGGATTGGCAACCCTGAGATGGCGCGTATAGCAAGTATGCTTCCTTTTGTCGACTTCTTCGGTCCTTGTGCTGATACTCCAGAACTCCTCCACTTCCGGTTCTAAGTCATCCCACTGGAACTTTCCTGTATACTTCTAAGCTACTATTGCTTCCAACAGGGTACTTTTTCGTACTTTTGTGTACTCCCACGTACTATAGGTATACCTACTATAGGTAGTTAGGTGTATTTGTATGCACTCCATGCGTACCTCTGCGTACTCATGGGTACTCCGTAGAGGGCTAAGGCAGTAATTGGCTGGCGAGTCCTTGGCCGGCCTCCGGTCACTCACCCTGGGGACCAAGGACAACACAGCTCATATTGTCTCTTTTCGTCTCTTCCTCTTCCTTATCTCTCTTATCATTATCCATTATCTCGTAGAGCTGCTCTGGGCATCTTCCAGGTATTCTTGTCCATCGGCTAATAATCCAAGATCACCTGTTGATCCAAGGAATGGTGGCCTTGCTATTGGTGTCTCTCAAAATTTTATCAAAGATTAATGTTTTTGTTTGTATATGTCAAAAAATGAATTAATTGAATGATTAAAAGTATATAATGCTATCCGAAATACTTAAATACCTGATGCCTCATAATTATTAATTAATCAAAATAATAATCATTGATATTAATTAATCATAATTAATGGGGCGTTAAAAAGGTTTTAATCACAGTTTTAATAATCTTTTTTTATAATAGTCCTCTCATAATACACGTCACTAATCAGAACGTCAAGAATTTTATAGCCTACTTAATATTTTTTCCTTAGCTCTCAAAGTTTTAAGATTATAGATAAGGGAAAAATAAAGGGAATTTATTTGGGGTGAGCGGATCCTTTTATTAGGAGTACCTGTGTGAAGGTGGAGTACTTAATATGACATGAAAATATTTATTTTGTAATTACTATTGACTGTTTAATTAACGAGACTCCATTATTTTTTATCGGGTTGTACATAATATTATACCTCTTATAAATTGAATGTATATTTTGTTTTTAAGTAATGAATGTTCACCATAAATATTTCAAATTATGAAATTCGCCATTTCATTTTAATAAAAATACAGAGGGGTCCAAAAAAAATGTATCCACTGTTTAAAAGTCCATAACTTGCAAACTAATTGACGGAGTTGTCTCATTTTTGGTAGTGTAATAGTTTGTAGTTCCGGCAATCGCCATACAAGCCATATGATTGGGCCATTCTTCTTTGACGGCACAGTTACCGGTGAGGTGTACCTTCCGAAGCTTCAAACGTCCATTTTACCTGCCATCCAAGACTTGTATGGAGACGGAAGATTTTACTTTCAACAAGATGGTGCCCCAGCCCACTACCACAATCGTGTTAGGGCTTATATCGACGAAAATCTACCAGGAAGATGGATAGGCCGTAGAGGTGCTGTAGAGTATCCACCACGTTCCCCAGACTTAACTCCTCTGGACTTTTACCTGTGGGGAACACTAAAGGACGTCGTTTATTGACAAAAGCCACGCACATTGTATGAACTTCGAGAATCCATCGTACATTCATGTGAAATATCCAACTGAACACGTTGCAGTCAGTAGTTCGTGCTGCAGTTCGGTGGCATCGTTTGTGTGTGGATGTTAATGGTGACCATTTCGAACACCTACAGTGATATCTTTAAGTTGGACTTTAAGCTACACTTTCAACAAAAATGAGACAACTCCGTCAATTAGTTTGCAAGTTATGGTCTGTTAACCAGTGGATACATTTTTTTGGACCCCTCTGTATATAAGACTGAAGTAACCAAAATAGATGTTAAACTAAAGTGTATTTTACCGATCATAGCTTATGATAAAAGTAAGTAGCTTAGTTTTGTTAATAAATAAAATGGCATAATGACATGTTAACAAATATAATGGTAGGGTAATAGGGAATTGAACCCGGGCGACTTTCCCAATATACAGACGGGTGCTCATCCAACTGAGCTGCTCTGCATGAGTGGACGATCTTCCCAATATGAATTTTATTTCACTAAGCTCTCGAAGGGATGGTAAGCCCCGTCCTTCGGTGTATTCGAGTCCTGATCATGTCTGTTTATTTTTTCTTCGGATAGTAATTATTAATGGAATTGGGATTTACATCACGACTATTATTGACAATCTGGGTGGGTGATTAATTAATGTTCTTTCTCTAAGTTCTCAGTGAAGGCCTGTTACACAGTGGGCACAGAAGTTTAGACCCGTAATATAATTTTCCGAGAGCATGTTAAGGCATTATATGAAAATATATGGTTTATATATTATCAATTATAAAAAAAAAAACTTCTATTATTAAATATACTATTATAAATATACTCGCAGGATCGGGGATCGAATCGACTCTCTAATTCAAGGGGCTTACTTTTTATACAAATATTTTTATTTTGTGCTTACTTTGGCCTCCCTTGAAAATGGCAAAGTAATAAAGTAACTAAGTACGAAAGTAAATAAAGTACGAAAGAGTAAAGATTTTATATGATCTTCATAAGCAGTACTAAGTTAACTTGGTGACACATATTTAACTTATTGTATTACACCTATGCTTATATGTTGTCTCCGAGGTTGTGAGATAAGTTCAAGAAACTGATAAAAATATTAAGATGGATTGATCGACTACATTGATCATACTAGCGGAGGTTAAAAAGCCATTGTGTCTTGTATATGGCCATTTTGTAAATCCATCATCATCAGATGAGAGTGAAGGAAGGCTTATCCATTTTTGTATAGTGAGGAATTTAATACCGTCTCGTCCTCGCCATCAGCCGTTTATGGCTGCCGGAGCTCTCTGCATTCCTACCGCTTTTTATAACCGAGTACTTACTTGAGGCTTAGCAGCTCATAAAGTACTTACATGATATCAGCCGATAAAACATAATGAATATTTTCAATGGATTTACATTGGAGAAAATGAATAGCTAGGATTCTCCACTATTTTCGGACATTTGGTGTAGACATAAATATGTAACTTTCCAAGATAGGAAAGGAGAGGATAAAAGATAACGAGGTCATCATTCATTTTTTTAATAAAGTAATAAAACCCACAATTTAAAGTTCTTGAAATGGGTTCAACCTTGTCCCATCTCTACAGTTTTGTAGATCCAACACTTTTTCTTGTCACGAATGTGTATCGTGTTGATCAATGGAAGGTTACCTGAATGTAAGAACAATTAAACATTATCTTTCAATGTGATATAAGGTAGTATTTTATTAGGTTAGAAGAAACTTGTATGTAGTTGATATTTGAGAAATAATAATAATAACAGATAATTTCACTCAAACGATATATAATTTCTCAAAGTATGATCATAAAAAGTGATTGAAGCTTGTGATTAATATCATATTCGCAACTTTAACTCATTCTGTGTTTTTTAGAGGCGCGATATTTTCCTCGGTAGTCCCATTCAATTTTTAAAGTAAAAACAGTTAAAAAAAAAATAGTCATTAATAAATTAATTACTAATATATCATATTTAGTATGCTGTCAACTTTATTATCTCGTCATCATTATTAATAAATAACATGTAGTACAAAAAGTCATCTGATGCCATCAGACTTGACTTGTGTAAGATATAGAAGTCTCAAAGTATGGTCGTCCCTTCTTGGGACATAACTGTGAGGTGATTGACTGACCTGTTCCACATGTGTACTGGGCCCTATAAAATTTAACTTGGAGTGCTATAATGCACCTTCATTGATGACAATGCACCATTAACCTTCAACAAATCGTAAGCCCAAATTCAAAATTCCTTGACAAAGAACCGGATTATCAGAACGACTCCAAGCAGTAATACGAAAGTAATTCCTCACGCTGAAATTCCTTGGAGGAACCATCTTCTGCCAACATATGTAAATAGATTATGTTGCCACTGATAGTGATTGTTACTGAAACGACGTTAAATAAAGATTAATACAAAAAAAAAAAAAAAAAAAGAACTTTAGCCCCCACTTTACTTCTATTAAGAGGCCATTAAGGTTAACAGTTTTATAGTGTGATAATTGGAACATTATTGATTGTCTTTTCACCCTCTTTTTGTTCATGGTAATTAAACCCTCCGCAATGAAGGCAGAGGAGTTAACAATTACAAAATATCTTAGCCTATTAAATGCTTTATCACTTTAGGGGTGAACGATACCTTCTGGTGCGTGCCATGTACTTACTCATGGGGCGATGAGGGCCCCGTGGAGCCTGAGCAATTGATATGAACCATATGGCGCCTATTAGCAGTAATTAACAATTAACATCATTCCAACGAAGTATATCCATATATGTATATATATACAATAAAGTGAAAAGTAAATAGTCAGGCAGTATTGTTCAGTAGGTTAAAAGGTTTCATTGCTTTTTCAAAAACAACTTAAATTTTCAATCCCTACGTCTGTCTCTCTCTTAAATATAAATTAGAATCTCTCTTAGAAATAAATTCTCGGCTTTTCTTGTCATATAAAGTGCGGTATTAATGTTTTCGTCCTAGTACAAGTGTCATTAAGATTTCGGCCTCAAGCTTTTCTCGGTTCATCTTTAACAAAGTGGCATATATTGCTCAGTAGTTCGATTTGATGCCCTAATGATGCTCAAAATAAAAGCAATCCTATGAAAAATGAAGCGTTTTCTTAATTGATTCCTTAACAACTAAAAAAATAATTCATTGAGACGTATTTAATGAAAACAAAAAATAATTTCCTTACCAATTTAAATAGTGTTCATAACCCAATGTTCTTTTGGTCTTATTTATGATATCTAATATGCGTTGCGGCTCTATTGAATCAAAAACAGCCCAGAGACCTCCCAAGTTCACATGGTTGTCACCTCCCTCGCATGCTAAAGAGGAAGCAGAGTCTTGGGAAGTGCCCAACGCTTCTCCGTCAGCCGCGTCACCGGATACAAGCTAGTGGAGGCTGAACAAGAGCGCGAGAGCAACAGACGCTAAGGACATGATTGGAAAAACTGGCCATTGTCAGGACTCCCACTGTTACGCATTTACAGCAGGTCAAGAAGCCCCTGCCGTTTTAGTTTCTGAGGAGGATTATAGGGATGAGTGGTGCAGAGCAGTGTCTGTGCTAGGGAATTAGGGTGGTTGGATAGGCTACTACGGAATGTCATGAACTTGGAAGGAATGAGTTCATGAATGTAAGGAATATTAAGATCGTTATGAAGTGTTTCGTTGCTGACTTAATAAAGGGAATTTACTATTGTTCTTAGGACATTTGATTGAAAGGATTGAATTCGCTTGATGTTCGACTTTTTTGCTGTTCCCCATAGTTCTATTCCGTATGTCCAGATTGGTTTAAGTATAACTTTGTAAATTAGTAATTTTTTTTCTATTGAGAGATGGAATGTTCTTTGAAGAAGTCTGTACAGTTGTCCAAAGTCGTATGTGGGTTTCAGGTCAGCCGTTTGTCGATATTGCAGCCTACCGTACTAACCCGGATACAGGGAGAGGAATGGAATTAAAATAAACTAGTGGGCAAGACTTGCGACAAAGGGTGAAGGTAATGTGGAAAAATTTTGCTGCATTGACTTTAATCCGCCATTGGTTACACCAATGCTCGACCTCATTAAGGTGTTTTGGAAGGTTATGGGATGGTATATCAGAGTCTGAGTGGGATGAAAAGACTGCAGTGTCATCTGCAAATGTGGCCATCCTATTGGGATAGAGGGGACATCGGTGGTGTATAGGTTATAAAGGATGGGACCCAAGACACTGCCCTGTAGAACTCCTGCTTTTATGTAATAGTAATTACAATATTCTAACCCACAGCGGACTTGGAAGAAGCGGGTTGAAAGGTAGGATTAGAAAAAGGGTCTGTGGTCCCTGGTAGACAGAGAGGAGAGGTGGGAATTAAAAGAATCGGAATGGATGAATGCCAATTGCCACTTTACTAATCTTCAATACTGATTGTACGAACGACGATCAGCAGGATGTCGGTCTCTTTGCCACACTGTTTTGGAGTGGCTCTTGGATTGAATTAGGTCTTTGAGATGCTGAGGTAAAGAAGTTTGATTGTGAATTTTCGCATGACGTTGTTTGATTGGATGTTTTCAAGGACACTTTGAGGTCTATGGAATCTGTAAGAAGCTGGTGGAAGTGGTCCCAATCAACTGGGCCCTTAATAAATGTAGGAGGAGGCAGTTTGTGAATTGGTCTTAGTCAATATTAGAGAAAAAAAAGTCAGGGAGATCTGGATTTCGGTTGTCATCTGATGACCAATATGTGGCTGTGTCAGGAGAGATATTGGAGCAATGTTTCCGTGCGAGTGCAGAGAGCAAAGCACATCCTCGTGTATTTGTGGATCTTGACCCCCAGTGTTGGTGCTTCGCATTAGTCCCCACCCACAAGGAAACGATACCCGATGGAGTCTAGAAAGGAGATCAATTGGGAATCGGAAATGAATTTATTGGGAGGGCAGTACACTGATGCAAGAGTAAGAGGTAAAGGGAAGGTGTTGATTGAGACTGCAGTGGGCTGAAGGAAATCATGCGCTACCAAAGGAACTATGTCATGGAAAATGGAGTTATGTACAATGACAGCGGTACCTACGTGAGCTCTTCCATCTGGGTGATCTGTTCGATAAGTCTGGTACTGTCGAACTTAAACTTATAAGTCGTTTACTTGTAAGTCTTGTTTCAGTAATGAGAGCTATGTCGATGTTCATGTTGTGGAACAGTGCAGTTGTCGGTTCGTTAGTATGGGTGCGAACACCACTCGTATTCCAAAGGAGAATATATAAATAGTCGGAAGGATCCACTTATGGATTTTGTTTAGCGGGGATAAGGAAGGGAACAAGATTTGTAAGAAGGGAAATGAGAGGGGTAATTAGGGATCTATTATATTAGGGAACTCTGTAAGGAATGAGGTTAATAGGATAGTGAGATCTGAATAACTTGAAGGTGGAGGAATGTGTGAAGTGTGTGGTTGAAGATGGGATTGAGTTTGCGGGTTGACAGGATGAACGGAATGCTGGGGAAGATGAACTTGCGGACATAGAATGGGCGGTGACTGCTCTCTGTTCCAAACTGCATCGGCAAAAGTGACTCTAGGCCTCAAATTTCTGGCTGGTACGCTTCTTGAGCTACTGAGAGAGGATTCTGTAAGCGTCGTAGCTCTTGTAGTTAGTTGGTCGGAAGCCCTTGCTGGCACAACCACACATACTGCAGGCGATTTCAGGGGCCTATTGCACAATTCACTTTTGAGCTGCACATATGCCTGACTGTTATGGCACTGGACGATGTCGCGTTAGGGATACGGCTTTTCGACTTGTATTCTAGTATAATACAGATGTGTTAGATCATATATTTTCTCCACTCAAGGTATTCGCTCAAGATCTAAGAAGAACTAAGGTAACGCCGTTTTTACCAATTCCTCTTGTCCTCTCTTCTCTTGCCTGTCCTCGCGTAAAACGTTCGTTATTTGGCGAACTTTGAATCCTTCGTCTTCAATTTCATCAGCTGGTGTGGTCGGATATAGATTTCTGATCACTACTCGTAGCGATCGTTCTTGTTTTAGTTGATATGTATAGAAGTCGGCATTGCTTTCTACCAAATTTTTGATAATGGCCCGATATGTATCGGGGGTGTCCGGAGATGTTTGTGTCCTGAGACCCATTGAGGCACGTATATTTTCCCGTACCTACAATATTACTTATTTGTAAGCATAAAAATTTAAAGTTGCTTATATTGTGGACGTTTTAGTTACTTCCATGTCCTCTGCTTTGATATTTTTCAACGCCTCAAAGGTGTTAGGCGTGAAGAAAGGGGACTCTTTGACAGTTTTTTCTTTAGATGTGCTGGCCTGTGACGGTATCTCTTCCATCGAACTAGAGGAGGTTATTTGTACGTTCCTATTTGAACGTCTTAGTTTTCGCTTAACAGGCGATGTTGGCCCTGGAGACCTTGATTTTTTTTTTTATTTTGGGACATTAATTGCTGATAAAATCGCATTTTATCATAGTATAAATATTTAAATTAATTTTAATATTAATAAAAAATTGGTGGTACTGGGAGGATTCGAATTCACGATATACCGGGGAGATACGTCGGAAGTGGCTCTTGGCTAGTGGAGCCGTCTATATTGAGTCTATTGCTTGATGTTATCTGTGATCTGGCAGAGCTAAGTGCTTGGGTCGTCGAATACGGCCGACTTCTCGGTGTGATATCACTTATTACACTCCTGAACAAATACAAGTGATTCACTCACTTCTTGAGGGTTTCCTCGTGACCAGCTCACGTAAGTTGCCTGCTGAGGCAGTTTTAGAGCTGAAGTACGACCTATAAACATTACCATAAGGTGTTTGTATGAAGAAAGTAATAGAGAGGTGTTTGTATATAATAGTGCATGCGCAGAACTGTACTCGCTTCGTCGGCACATAAACTAAATTAATTAATCAAAACATTAAAATTCGCAAGCTTTACAAGACCCATGTTATGTTATAATGAGGATATATTTTGTATGTTTGTTCCACTTTTTACCACAATAACGCTAAAAATAAAACAAATTCTAATAAAAATGAAGTAGGGTTAATGTTATTATTAAAAAAAAACTATTTCCCTCCCACACTAAGTAGGGTATGAAATTCAAAATCTTGAATAGTAATACATTCTTTTCGGGACTATAATAATAAAACGAAATTTTCTTCTCCACATCTTGAAATTAAGGAAATATTTTTTTTATTGTTGGGTTGATTTATCAGTTTTTTTCGTCTGTATTCTATAACATAACGCTTTAATTGTCTGGCACAGCACCCTTTACTATTTTTTTTTAACTTCTCGCTCTAGAATTTTGACACCCCGTCGTGAGACATTCTTCTTAATTAAGTTCGTTTTAGAAGCTGTTTTACCGGAAAACTCAAGAATACCTTCTGAAACCAATATATTTAACAATACTCTAGAGAATTGACTACAGCAGGCCGATCCTCCCCAATACAATCCTGAATGCCCACTTACCTTCAAGCCGTGACCATTACCTTGGAACGAACCAATTAGAACAACAGACTCCAAGGAGTCGGTAAATATCCCTTAAAATTTATTAGGATTTCGTGAGTTATGTGGTCCTTGGCCGAATCTATCTCATGCAAGAACTACCGGCCGATTAGTTAAAACAGAAATAAATAGATGACCATGAGGAATTTTGGCTGATTAAAGGTTTAAAAAATAAAATCGCGCTTTTAGGTTTTTTTTCCCTCTTTCTAATCTGTCATAAAAAATGACATTATTAAACAATTATTTTCAGAGTAAAGCCGTTCCAGTTGGACTTGACAATCCTCCGAGATAGCTACGAAAATTGTCCTAAAGCTAAAACTATTTCTGAATAGCCCGATGAAAAAATGTATACTTTTAAAATTTCGATTTCATACAGCGAAATTCCCTCGTGTAAACTCGATTCTAAAATAATCGACTGTCACCCCAAGACAATTCGCAACCACTCTGTGCATAGTTTACATGTATCTCGTACAGTGTCACATACTTGTTCCCTCCATTAGGGACACAATTTGCCCATTTGGCAAGCATATGCCGGAGTGGTAACGACATTTAACTGTACACTGCCATATGTAATATTCCACATGTTCGGAGCGATTTAAACCCCCCCTACTTACCCCCCCCCTCTGCAGATTATTGTCATCACACCGAAGAATGAATTGCAAACGGAAGTGGCTGTTATACATACAATTTTTTTGTGTTTGTTTTTTGTGGGTAGCCTCCTTCATAAATTATGGGCCTACAGTGTTTTACTTTTTATGTGCCATTTAAGGGTTGGCTATCTACGGATTTCCACCTTCAAATAGTCATCTCCCAGAGAAGGACTATACAAAATCTACATAAAAATATCTATAAAATTTTATTTTGTGTATCATTTTCACAATTATAATTAGTGTTTATATTATATACCTATAATTATATATACCTTATATAAACATATTGCATAAGCATGTATATATACATATATATACCTTGTTTTTTACAATTATAGTCCTGATGAAACCTGTATAGGAAAAGTTATGACGATGTACTTGTCTACAACAGTATTAGAAAGAGACGCAAGCTTTATATAACAAACCACAGTGAAAATATACACATGTAAATATTCATAAAATACTAACACTATAGAAAATGATGTTACAAAAACCTAATGATAAGCAAGATAAACCTTGAAGAAACTAACGTTATGATTTAAACGAGATCAACTCATCAATTAATGATAGTCATGTCATAAAATAACAAAACTGGTTGCCGTTACCTCGGTACATCTGAGGTGGTAAGATGTAGCGGTACCATAAGCAGGGGATTTTCCCAGTATAGAAGCTAGGAAAATCAAGAGCTTAAGCGAGCAGGAAAGGTTTTCAGAGCTACTCAAAGACTTCAGAAGGATATTTTCAATCAAAGGATATATTACTATATTTTCGGACATATAATGTCAAAAAAAGTAATGATAATATAATAAAGCCATTATTATAATTTGAGGAAACTGAATGACACAAAATTAATGTTAAGGACAATGGTCTACCTTGATGATCCTGCTTAAGCAGGGTTGAACATTTCTTTCTCCCTTCGCTGTAGCTCAGCAAAAGATATCCTGTCAAGAAAAGTCAATAACTCCTGACTGAAGAGTAACCCCTCTCTGATTGCTGTCCAATTACCATTCAGCTTCTTCCTTGATCTAATGATTGTACCATAGTAAATCAAATGGTAATACTTAATAATAATTATATTTTTATTATGCTGTGACTATGTCCCGCAAGAACAAATATTTTTTTAATACCTAGTTGGTTTTTAACACTATTAGTCCCCACTGAAATTAACAATGTGCTAAAAAAGAATAGTTATTTTTAAAAAAACATATTTATCTAGTTTCAGAATAACAGACTATTATCAAACTGGTTTGTGATTATTTAAAGATAATGCCAGAACCTTACCTGATCACGGATTTAGAACATGTGAAAAGCTTTTTCTAATCTCTGACTTTTGACTCTTTTAGAAGGTTACTTTACAAAACGCGAATTCTTTATTACTTTTATTTTAGAAGCACTTGTTTTTAATTTTTCATCTAATATGTAAAATATATGAAATATGTAGGTTGTTCAATCTAAAATGTAGGCGAATTAATATTTCAAAAATTAGTAATACTAATAATTTTCAATTAAGTAAAAATTCATTTCTAAATTTTATAAAATAAAATTAACCTCTACTAACTTTTTTTTATTTTTTAACGATTAATAATTTTGAAACTAATACTCAATTATTAATAGACTAAATAAAAGTACAAGTCTCTAATCATTTTACGATTGATAATTTGTAATTGAAGTAGGAAAGAGTTAACTTGAACATAACTTGAATTATCTAATGATTTTTATAACCTTCCTTTTTAGGGCGATTGGGAAAAGAGGGACAATGACTGCGTGTGTCTCTGATTCTTAGTCCTTATTTAATCCTCAGATCGTTTTGAAAATCACTAAACGTTTTCAAACTATATTTTCAGTATGTATCCACAGTTTGGAACAGATCTCTGACAGTTTGATTTGGAACGGTACAACTGTACTGCACATGTTCCCGGCAGTTTGATGATTGTTCTGACTCTTGTTAGTACAAACCTATCAATAATAAAAAAATATAAAACGAAATAAGTTTAAAAAATAATATGAAGAAACCGGCTTGAAAAATAAAAATAAAGTAAAAAATTCACAATTGGGGACTCATGCATAAATATGTATGTACATACGAAACTAGATTTAGAAATACCAAAAAAAAATTAATAAAAATGCCCCAAGTAAGAATACTACTCAATAATGCATAATACTAACTTACATGACAATGAAATAAATTGAACACTCTAAGACTAGTTTTTTATGCAACTAATAATTTGTTTGTGGTAGCAAATAATTAACTAATCTCTTTTTAACGCGTTTAATGAAGGTTTATTGACAATGGAGGGGGGAACGGAGTTCAAGAAGGATATTGCGATTATGACGAAGGAATTGTATACTATTGCAGTTCTATGGGAGCAAGGACTTATGTTGGATTATGGATAACGGATTTGACATTAAATATGAAGAAGGAAGGGTAACGAAGAGTTTGTAGAGAAATTTTCCAATGAAGTATCTGTGGTCTTAGTATCGAACATCGACATTTCAACTGAAAATAAAAGGGAGTCATTTTATAATCTCTTCGGCAACCCAGTGCAACTTTAATGCTATTAAATACCTCATCTTACGATAAAACAACAACTTAAACAACAAGAAAACTAAAAATAAAGGTGGCGACAGAATTACGAAACCTCTTGCATATTATGGAGTAGAAGGATAAGTGTTTGAGGCAGTCAAACAGCGATAAGGTTTGCATTAGAAAAAATTGATTATCTACTATACAGTGAGATAGTTTCTGTAACTCTCTAGCTGTTTTAAGTCACTTCAAACTCAACGGAAATTCTTTAAATTTTACAAACCGAACTGTCCTTCTACTTGTTCGCACTACTTGAGATCTCACATTGAAGCACACTTTTCGAAGTCATTTGTCTTGGTTCCAACTTCTTCCACAGGTAATTTTTATTTTTGGTTGTCCTGGATTTTGATTCAGTTTTTTTCAGAAATTTTGACGATGAATGGTTCTTTTGCCATATTGTTTTACCTGGTTGTAAGTTGTAGTTTGTGAGGCGAATCAGACAACGTTCATTATCGTTTAAAAGGTGAGTCATTAAAAACATTTATTAAAATCGATTCGATCGACTTATAAAATATTTCTGGAAAATGAGCTAAACTTTGTACATACAGTCAAAATTTTTATTAGGTATAACTATTAACCATTGTACATTTTACAACTTGTACGTATTCGAAAAATGGTTAGCCACCCGACAACGATTGACCGAAAGTCGGAACTAGACTGTTCCAGTTTGAAACCAGCCTTAGGGTCATGTAAGAGTTAATTCAAAATTTATTTCGGCCAGATCAGGTCACACACAGGCACTATGCAATGCATTTTTGGTCGAATTCGAACTTAGTTAAAGTCTGCCGAGGTCTAAAGCATCTTTGTTTGCAATTGCCAGACGTTTTTTCATCTGCCTGTGGATTGAGTGCAGAAATTACGCCGTTGGTTTTGGACGGGAAGTTGTTTGTAACAAACCCAGTTCTTCTGCTGTACTTCCTAAGACTACCCGAAAGTAGCGATGAGATGCTCTTTCTTCTTTTAAATGACACTACATACTTCCCAAGCATCATTCACCTGGTCCCTGTCTTTAGGTTCTTAGTGATGTGGGTTTGATGTAATATGTGCTCCATTGTACAAATCCAAAAACTTAATTATTCCACTCCATTATGATCTACTTAAAAATAACTTGTGCAAAATTAAACCGGGGAGCTCGAGCCGTACTGGCATGCCATCTGCAGTTCTTCAAATGTTTGGCGTCCAAAGCATCTACCTATTTTTCACGGAAAAAGACGAGCCTTCTTTGCAAATAACGAGCCTTTACGAGCTCACGGAGTGAGGTATGACAAACCACAGACAATACTCTAAGCCACATGCCATGGGAACCTGCCTTAATTATGTACACACTCAAAAGATAAATTGGATGTGGTAATGGATGTTTTCGCCGAACGTTGAAGTATCCCAACTGTTGGAAATGTCTGTACTAATTCTTTATATGCGGTCTTCTAGAGGCACTTTAACTAATAAAATCGTCTCACGTTCTTACGCAATTTGCAATGAATTATTATGTTTTGTGTTTTTACATATTAAGAGTTACCACGTTTCTATCACTGAAGTGGTAGAATTTCTGTTTTAATTTCTTTTCCATTTTATAATTTATTATTATTATTATTTTAGTTACATATTTGCTAATATCTAATCTAATGATATTTGCTAGACTTTTGTATGTTCTTGCGTATTGATAGCTACTTGTTGAGGATTTCGTTTCTTTTTCATCAACTTTCCTTCTACTACTGTCTATTTCTATGGATCTCTACTACGTATTTCTACCATCTCAGCTATTTAATAATTAGTCATAATTATATATTAGTCTCTTAGTTATTTTAGTATATACTTAATATTGTATTAATAGAAGAATTTTCACTAAAATATTGTATTGATTACTTTTTGTCTGTTTACTACTACTTTGTACGATACTAAACTAGTGTCTTGAAAACTATTATCGATACGTGACCATTCTAAAACACGGTCACGGACGTTGTACAAAACATGATTTTTAGTTTGAGATGTTGTTAGGCTATGCTTATCGTAAAAAGAGCCTCAAAAGTATTTTACACCCGTTTAAAAAAAAAATTACTTAATTTGCCATTATGTGGAGACTTAAATTAAGCAGACATGTTTTTCTTTATTAATCATCGTTTTCCCAAGTCCATTTTAATAACCTTTTAGGAGAGCTTCAACACTTAAGTGCTAAGATTGTGCTTTTTTAATTGCTTAGTCTGTTAGTATATGTATGAGGGAGTGAAAATGTTCCAATTTCTTTACCATATATGTATAGATAAGAGAATCGCCTTGCGTTTTTTTTAACAGCGCTCTCCCACTCGACCTATCTGTGGCATTCATACCAGAATATCCCCCCGCCCAGCTTCACTGGTGCCTTGTAATCCATTGTCAAGTACCCCTGCCATGTTTGCTCTCTCATTGGCGATATCGCAAAGATGGGAACCGTCATAGTGCGATGGATGGTTATCAGTTATTGCCGATACCCAATCGGCCAATCGTTATTTGTCGACTAAGGTAGATTTATGAATGTGCAGCGTCACAAAGATGTCGGTGATATATTTCACTCCAAGGGAATTTTTGATCTTGTCACTTTAGTATTAAGCTCTGGTGTCATGTAGTGGTTAAGATGACGGGTTCGTACTAGGTACGACACGGGTTCAAATCCGATTTGAAGTAAACTGGTGGATGCGCGGATTAGCACCCTCGCTCAAGAATTACTGTTTTTGCCAACTAATTGTTCTCTCTATCATTCATGAATTAAATTGTTCTTTTCGTCATATCTTCTTTAAATATCATCAATTTGAGACGAAGCGACAGGTTGGGTGAAGTTAGCAAGTGCGATAGCCGGTAAGACCTGTGTCGTACTTTTTCTATTTTATTACTAAAATGAGTAGAGAAATGGAGATGCCTATCCATTTTTATACCCAGATAGTGCATTGAGAAAGCTGGTGAGTTCTCTTGCCCTCCTGTACTATACGATTTTGGCAAGGATTTTTCCCCTTTCCCCTGGGAGAAGATTACGCAGTCGGTCTACCCGGGGTTTACACTGATGTTTAACATGCCCAATCTGTCACTGATAACGTTACAAACTGACTCGGCCTGTGTAAGAGCTCTTTGTGCACTCATGCTGCTGCTGTAAGCCACAATGTCGTCGGCGAAAGCGATTACAGTAGCTTTTCTTATAGCTTGTCCCAACAATTTCAAATGTGTACATGCTGAAAAGAACCGGAGACAGAACCGCTCCTTGAGGAACTCCACAAGTCAGAGGGAATGGGTTACAGAGGCAATCACCCACCCGTACCCTCACTGATATGTTCTTCAAGAACAAAACCAACATGTTGTATAGCTGCTCTTGGCATTCCCAGTTACAAAGCTGTCGTCACAGCATCCCGTAGGACACTGAGTCAAAAGACTGCGTGCAGTCCAACGAGATCATAGCAGTCACTGTGTTCTTGTTGATACCGAGGGTACTTCCGTCTGTATCTTCACAAGCGGATGTTCTGTACACAGATAAGTCTGAAAACCTGTCTGCTCGTAAGAATGATAGCATTTTCCGAACAGAACTCCTTCAGGTAGTTCAGTATTATCTTTTCGACAATCTTCCCCATGTGAGGGAGGAGACTGTACGAGCCACGAAGCCGTTCCTGCCACATTGACGTCTTTCAATTCCTCATCAAACCACGAATTAGCGTTATGAGAGAGTTTACTACTTTTTTGGCTTGACGAGTCCTTGTTCTATACCAGTTATTCTTCCAATTATTCCAATTCCGTAATGCAATAAGTCGAAGAATATGGTCTGGTGGTTACTGTAGCATGGGTGGCTTCGGGATAAACTAAGGGATAGCAGTGTCAGCTGCATCGACGATAACCTCGCTCACGAAAGCTACCTGTCGATCCACTTCCTCTGTAGTGCGGAGAACAGGAACCATATGCAATTGGTGGTAAAGTTGTGATCAATATAGGTCCAAGTCGGCTCGACTATAGTCGCACTTCATGGGACGTGGGATTACAACTCTAGCTTCAATGGAATACAGGACTGGTAGGTGGTCGGTCGTCAATACGTCCAGGGTCTCATAATTGTTTATCCTGTGTGGCTGTTTTGTGAGTAAGAGATCTAGAGTGGAAGTTATTGTACTGTCACGTCTATGGCGAAAGGTGTAGTTCTGAGGGCGAAGGGTGCCTTTACCAATTTTCTCCCCGCTGCGTTGTTGGTGGCATTATTCCACAGGGGATGCCGTGCATTTAAGTCTCCGACAACCCAGTGGTTGTTTTTCTTAGCGCACTCTCTAAGAAGGGCTGAGAACTCCTGGAGAGATGCCCTCGGTCTCTTATACATGGCGGTGAGATAAATGGGTGTACCCAGGTTTATCTTCACCGTCAAGTGATGGAGCCTGACATCAAATGTAGTCAGTGGCGGAGCCACTTTCATCCATGTTATGCCGTGTCGTATAGCCACCAGAACACCACCGTAGCCATCGGTCCGTTCGATGACAAGAGGGTAGCCCTGTAGCCGTTCTGGTTCACAATTCTCGTATCCATTAGCACGGCGATGTCCGGTGAGGAGATCGCTATTAGCGCCTCCACTTCTTCGAGTATAGTCATCAGACCGTCAACGTTGAAGTTACGTATCTTACGGTCTGTAGTCCGGACATAAAATCCCTGATCATGGTCTCGAGAATCAAGAACCAGGGCGGAAGGCCAGGGGTGTCACGTCTTGATGACGTTGCAGAGGCGACTTCTGCGTACGTCGCTCCTTCTGTGAAGTTAGGTGTGGTGGTGGGCGGCTGTTGGTTACTGCTCCTAGTAGGCTGCTGGCGTTGGTGGACTGGTGGCGCTCTCCCCATCTGATTCTGCTTCTTCTTCTGGTCCGCGGTGGCTTGTGGCTTTACATGGTAGGGGCACGCTCTGTACGAGGCTACGTGAGGTCCCCCACAGTTGGCGCACTTTGCTTCTTGTGCCTTGTCACACTCAACTGATGCGTGTTCTTGCGAGCAACGAACACAGACGCCTTTTTGGCCACAGTGGTTTTTAGTGTGGCCGAACTCCTGACACCTGTAGCATTGTGGCATGCCTTTTTGCTGTATATAGGAGACTACCCTAAAAAGGACATAATTGATACTTC
Organism: Acanthosoma haemorrhoidale; assembly: GCA_930367205.1. Classification (NCBI taxonomy): domain Eukaryota; kingdom Metazoa; phylum Arthropoda; class Insecta; order Hemiptera; family Acanthosomatidae; genus Acanthosoma; species Acanthosoma haemorrhoidale. The sequence goes on from OV884013.1 coordinate 46,083,812, forward strand.
GAATTTTCTGAAGGTCCTCTATTTTTGTAGTCGGCGCCACCGTCACTAAGATTGGTGAGATCTCGGTTTTCATGCCATAGGGGTCATGAAGGGGTCACTGGTGCCAGGGAAGCCAGCCTGGCGGGTGCGTTTGCGGACCGCTGTATGCACCTCCATGTTCAGTGGAATAGCGTGCCTATGCCCTTGCATACGACTCCTCGGTACTCCTCGGTAAGCCCTGCTGGTCTGTCTATTCCAGTGCAGTGATCGGAATGGGGCACCGACCCCCTTTCCGGTGAAACTGCACTGGTTTGTGGCCCTGTGGAATAGAATTGATTAGTTGTTACCTGGCCCGTGCTGTCCAGCGACGGGGTGAGTTGTTCCGAGATTAGTACTGGCATCAACTTATGTGTTGTTTCTATTGCCGGTGCTAGGCCTGCTTCGTCCTGCTTCTGCGATGCAGTTTTCAGGGTCAGCAGCTCACTAACTCACGAAACTTTGTTAAATGATAAGACGATGAAAAGTAGATATTATTGACCTTTCATCAACCATATATTTGCTCATTTAGAGAACAGCTTCTACGGGTATAAGATAGGAACATAGGTGAAACTAGCCAGTTGGAGTGTGTTGCTGTACATATGAGTCCTTATCTAAAGTCCTTCTTTATTTAACGCCATGTTACAACAGATACAACTATATAATTGTTATGCTCAAACCCTATGAGAATATATGTTTATTTGGGGGAAACTAATCCTATAAAATATAATAAAGTCCTGTTACATCGTTGCGATTACTCTCTTCGAGTTCGAAGTGATATTGTCAACGTATTTGTCGATCCCTGACGAACCATGGCGCTCCCAGCGCTGGAGTACTCTGTTCTGAAGTGTTCGCAGTCTTATCCTGGTAAAGTAAACCAGTATCGGTGATATGACAGACTGTATTGTGAAGTAATCTTCTACAAGTGTGTTTTAGTGATGTCTGTGTTTGGGTTGGTGCAGTTGTCGGTTGTACGTCGTGTTTCGTCATACAGTCAATCAATTGGTCGATCTCTGTAGTTTTGAACTATTTCACTGGAAATCGAAGAAAAAATGTGTTCATAGTACGTACAGAAGCCATACTTATCGATTAAACCTACTAATCGAACGTTAGCGTTACCATGAGTAAACCTAAACGACTCTTAACTAAACACTAATATTATTGAAGATAAGGACTGAGAGATAAGACTGCCGAAGCCTCACTGGCCTTACCCTAAACCTTGCTCAGATATAAATAGTTTCCGAGCAGTCACGGCCTGTTACCAGCTGAGACTGACGCAATCGCCCTTTGTCTAAATCATTATCTCAATAAAATAAAACTTCAGTATTCAATACCCTACAGATATGTAGTATGATTGCACGAATATCGCCCAATATTTTCAAACTTATTGCCGATTCCGAAGAGGTAGGCTTTACTTTCATCATCGGTCATCATAAGGTCATCTTTTGTCGGCGAAATGATTCAATCAATCCCAAAATATAAAAGAAAGTAATCCTCGTAGGTATGAGAAAAACACTTTCTGAAGTCACAGATATAAAATTTCTAGACTATTATCTTGTTTATAAAAAAAAAAAATTGAAGACTGGGAATAAATTTATAGATATTCTAATATGTAAATTCAAGAGATTAAACAATACAAATAGATGTTTCGGGATTATTTTAATATAGTTCGTTTTCATAAATATTTTAATATTTCTCCAAGGTTTGTCTTCTATCCCGGTATCCTAGAAGTGACAGTCTGGAGTACTAATCAATAAAAAGAAAAGAGTTCGGACTGTAACACCCAGTGGTTTTGAAATATGGAAAATGCTTCATAAAATTTCTTCAACGCTACTTAGCCCCCGGCTGGTAAAATGTAATGTTGTTTGAGTTGTCTGTATAATATTAAATTTATTTAAATTTAAATAAAATCCATAAAGCATGATCAAAAGACAACACAGCGTGATTGTTGCTGTGTTTTTCGTCTCTTGACATTAATTTCTGTTTACATAATCGGGATTGGCTACTAGGCCGAGTGAACCCTGACTTGACCCAAATCCCAAAGCTGGGTAACCGAAATTGATAACCGGGTCAGCATGCATTAGAGCGAAGCGGGCAGTCGGTAAGGGTTAGTTTAATAATTAAAATGAAAGAGATAGGTTGTATAAACAATTAATGTTCTTTCTAAATCAACCGTTACTGTGTATCTAAGGGATTCCACAAAAATGACCGTTTGAGGTTAAAAATCGGTCATAAATAATTTTGTTCAATTCAAATGTTTGTAGGAAATTTTTAAGCATTTCCTTTAGAACATTATTGTAGCGAAATAATTATTGGCTAAAGAAAAAGTATACTGGCGGGACCTCTCCAATATCTTGTTGGGGACCGGATGAGCTAACGAAGAATACGACTTTCCCAATATGAATTGCAGTACAATTCACCCCCGGCTAGATATTCAGGAGTGTCCTCCCCCCCCCCTCCCCCCACGGTGTACGAGCCCCAGCACTGACAACATATTTTTGATTTGGCAGGTAATTATTAAGAAAGTGAGATTCTCAAAATAACTAAATTTGACTACAACCACCTGATAGATCCCTCGGACAAGTCTTGCATTAAATAATCCTGATAGACTTTTCCCTGACGAAGCCAGACGACACATGTCCCTAAAGAGGAGCGTGACTCGTCGTTAGCCGTTAACAGGAGTACAGAGCGCCTGGATGATGTGGTGGCCAGACGACTCAAGAAAAAACCGCGGATATGATGTATTAACATGTGCTCCTCAGCTCTCGCTCAAATAGCCCCTTTTTATACATTTTTTCTTGTTTCTTTTTTATTCTTCTCTTATGTTCTCTTTGGTTTACTTCTATTTTTCCACTGGCTGCTCCTCAGTGTCCCTCGATGGACCTGGCATTTAAAACATTAGTGGCAACTCAGCGTTTGGGTAATGTACAGTTAGGCTAGTTATTAACGCGCATGTGTCTTTTTACTTGTTCACAGGTACAAACTTGACAATTAGACCCGAAAGGAGCGCTTTACGAAATTTGAAGAATTGGAGTATTTAAGAAGGACAGATTTGATGTCATTAAATAGGCAGACTTACCCCAAAATCGCCAAGCTAGACTTCAGTCTATACATAAATATGTTGATTTAATGACAGCACAGACTGACCTGCGTGAATTCATGAACGTTAAATGTATAAACTAACGATTATAGTGATTGTTGCTACGTTGGAGTGAATACTTGACTGTAAATTTCCATCACGTTTTGTAATGGGACCTTTATATGAAGTTGCATGTCTTTAAATTAAACAGGAAACTTATAATAACCAGAAATGGCGTAAGGATTGCTGTTATTAATTGACAACCAATGAAAAAAATTACTGGCAGGACAGGTACCCGGCAATATCTAGTCGGGGGTTTCTGTTTTGGTAAAAAAAACCTAACCTTAAAAAATAATATAAATTCGACTTCAATCGTATGCTTGCCATCGTTTCACTTTATTGTGACAATAAAACAAGACTTACACTGTTAGTTAAACGCAATTAAAACAGCAGTCATATAACATGATGAGGTAACATTGAGACTGCATTATCTGTGGTCCGGGTAACACAAAGGTACTAATCGAAGTACGACAGTGTTTTCTGTTACTTTGTGCCACTGCTATCTCGGCTGCTAGAGGCACAAGAAGCCACAGAAGAAGCCGCGAGCAGGCCCCGAGATAGCAGTATCTCGCAGATATCTGTCACCGTTCGCCAACAGCACGCCGAGATATCTTTCTCAGGTCGTTCACCTATCTCGTATCTATCATTGTCTTGCTCTTATCTCGGCGCTCTCTCTAGAGCCAGCTGTTCTTTGTTATTGCCGATCGATTATTTCATATCGGTATTGGATCAATTAAATCATTCCGAAGGATTTTCAATAAATATCGCCTTTGTGAATTGTTTTATTAAAGAAATAGTGGAGTAAATATATAAAAATTGACTAAATATAAACTATAATGACTGAAACACAAATGTGTAACATTTCTAATAAATAATGTAAAAATAGATAGGAATAAGAAAAATTTACGAAAATAAAAGAGATGATTTTAAAATGTAAAAACGCCAAATTGGAAAGCATAAACGTTAAAATGAAGTTAAATTAAAACATTAAACAAATCAGTTTAATGTAGACCCAAGATGATTTTAAAAGTTACAGTCTCTCTATGAGACCACAAGACCACAATTGTGATTTCCTGACAAACTTACATGGATTGAATGTGATAGATCAAAAATAGACCCAATCTAAATTATTTCTAGAGATTGACCATCGTTTAGCCCCGTAAGGTCAAAATAAACCATAAATACCTAGCAAATACTCTGAAAGTAGTAAAAAAAACATGACCACGTGAGTTGATCTTGCTGAAAAACGAGCTTACATGAATTAGAATTTTCATGCAGTACATCCATCATTAGGTACTCAACGACAAACAGGGGTTTCAAATTTTTTATGTATTTTAATAAATATTATTATTAAAATTATGTGTTTTTTGTTGATTATACATTTAATAACAGAGAGAAAATTTTTACCACATCATTAATTTGGTTTTTAGACAGAAAATTCTATGATACAAAAAAGAGTGGCTAGCTGACTGTATATCCTCTGCTCAACTGATAGCCTCTGGAGTGATAATTTCTGAATGTATTTAAAGCTTTTTTATAAAATCTACCTCCAAGGACTTTCCTTTATTCTTCAGCAAATTCTTCCTCAAACGTTATAGTTCATTCTGAAATCGTAATAGACAGACTTTTTCTTCCAATATGTGTTTTTGTTTTCATCTATCCACCCAATTTCTAGTGGAGTACTTCAAGTGGCCTGAATAGTAGCGAGTAGGGGCACTCCTTGGATTCTTCCCTTTCAACAAGTAATGCTTGTACAAGATATCCATACACACCCACCTAACGTGGAGAAATAAGTTCCAAGTCAAACAGTGTGGCATTATGTCTGCATCAGTTATGTGTCATAGTTTCCCTGACCTTTATATGTGAATCCCACCCTTAGTGATCTATTCCCTTTCCCTTAGACTTTCTATTTTTTTTTTTTTTTTTCCCTCATTAGATATATGAGATTTCTTTAACTTTTTTTTTGTTTTATTACATCTAAGAGCGGCTGACTAGGTCGTGTGTGTGTCCTTGGATATCCAGGCAGGTGAAGTTCGTTGCCCTAACCGGAGTCTTAAAACTGGGATATTGTTAACAAAGCACGTGTCGCTTATATAACTGCCCGTTTGTTATACATAATTTAGTCATGTTATTCATGGATATTCTGGTTTTTATTTATTCATTTATTTTCTGTGTGCCTCGTCAGTCTTGAACGATGTCTTTTCTGAAGTACAAATTTTCATTACAAGATCAAAGGCATGAAAGGAGAATTTTCGTAAGAATCGGCTATACATTTTATCTTCTCTATCACCGAAACAAAAAAAAAAAGGAATTTTAACATTTATTGGCGTTACTTCATGGATTTTATTACAACAGTTTCGCAAATTGCTACAAGGTGTCATAATTTATCGTCATTTTTCTAAGCAAAATGACACAGAAGTGGGCTCTTGTGGACATCGCAAAGACATTTGACTGTTTTTTGGTAAAATTTCTCATTTTAGTTAGAATAAAGAGTAAAGTAAAAACTCTATTTTTTATGTTTATTTAACACGTTCAAATGTATATTATATAGTATATTGTATGTACATTTGACTGAGTACTAGCTAATTTCAACACTGAGGACCATGATTAATGTAGTTTTGGTTCGTCAGAAGTATTTAAATTCATTTATAGTTGACAATGCATTTAATATCTCAACGAATAGTCGAGTTGTCAAAGAATTGTCTGTAACTTTCTTCAGGAGCAGTCTTCTTTCAACCAGGCCACTTTATACAGTAGAAACTATAGTCAAGCATGTACCAAAACATGTAATTTTTATTTAATTTTTGTGCATAACACTTATGCGCTCATAAACATCATGATATATAAAATTCATTTATAATATTAGTCTCGATGAAAAAACATTGTGTCAACCTCAAGTTTTTTTATTCATATCAGCATGCTGAACTAAAACGGTAGATAGGTTTACATTATATGTATTGTTTATTTTATAGTGTAATATATGAAACTCCTTTACAAACGTGTGTAGTACGTGAAGGCACAGCTTACAAAGCTGGTTAGAAATAACTAGATCGTCTTTATCAAAGGAATATCACCACCGCTGAAGGACTCTTGTCCCATCTCTGTCGCACTCTTTCTCTCTAGCTTTCTCCAATATACAGCATATAGCTAAGCTGCTGTTAATCCCAATATTTTTTGTCTAATTTATTAAATATTTATGTATCAATAGTGTAAGGAACTATCATTTTAAAATTTAATATTACACATATATCCAATTTAACAATCGTTTTATGTTCAATAAAATATGTATTATGTAATTGTTAGTACTGTAGATAGAGATTCGTAAGAATAATTTCGTCCAATCCCCGATGTCCGTTCGTTACAGTAGAAATACTGCTTTAAATTCTCCCTCACTAGTACCATTTTCTATTACATGTAAACCCCATAAAGAAGCAGAAGAAATATTACCCTGGTACGGAACAGTGACCTGATGAGCAGATGTGCCACAGATCCAGAATGCGGACAATTATAGAGAACAGTGGAGGCCTATAAGGGCACTAACTCAAGTCCACGCAGTCCTGTACTCGTCCTTGTCATTATTGGCTCCTCAATTACGGTTTAGCGGAGAGGGGTACAAAATAGCGTTGTCTCTCTCCAGAGTGACTTAGTTTGAAATAACAACTAACAGAATCCGACCATCCGTCTCAAAAATAACATTTTACCTAAAACTACATTACGCGCTATTTTTTTAAATTTATAATACACCTAGAATGTAAAATAACCAAAAAACAAACAATGGCTGTTAGGAACTCTGTGAATTACTTAAATAAAACGACTGTAAAGATTTCTTTGGGGTAATATACATAAAAATAAGAATACCCCTCTCATAGGCGAGTCCTAGGACCAAATCTTTATTGAAAGTCAAGGGAAAGTAGTCGTGGAATTAACAGCTCTACTGAGGGGAAGACCAAGACATTGTCAATTGTATTATATTACCTATGATAATTAATTTTATGTTTTTGAGTTATATAATTTGACGGTTGGGTATTTCAGATTTTTGAGTGTTGTGCTAATATTATTAAAATTTTCATATAAAATCATTATTTAGTTATAATATTTTGAACAAATTGCTTATCTATAAAAATTGTTGGGTGTTTGAGCTGTTTAGCTCCGTCTGTTTTTAGGATATAGCCATTTAAGGAAAAAGAAACGTTGTCCGTTATTACACTTCTGTTGATTCAACAACCGTGTGTGCCAATTAAATAGTAAACATAAACCATTTTTTAACCAATCCAATAAGGTTTCAAACACTATAGGGTCTACACTTTTAACATCCTCTACAGATAGTAAAATTTAAGATGTAAGTAACTGGTTTAGGTTCTTCTTTTTTTTTGTATGCTCGAGATGAACTGGTACTGCCCGAAATACAATTGTACCCCCAACCAGCTGAACCATCCCGTGTCTCTCACTCTCCAATATTAAATTAAGTGGCTCCGAGTGGTGGAGATCGCTCCGAAACCCAATTTTGATCCTTTTTGAGAATAGACTTTCATCTATCTCCAAGTTTCCTGATTTTGGATGAGCAGATTTTGGAAAGGGATCAGATGCTCATCTTATAAACTGCCACTTATCAGTTTTAGGTTACAGCAAAAGTAACACTTCCATTTGTCGATCAAATGTAGCGTCACATTATGTCCATGGAAACACCTACGGTACTATACCCATATTTTACAGTAACTCAACTGTCTTTCTATCAATGGATTTCTTTTCGCAGATGTCCCTCGTCATAAAAATAATTATAACGTTAAAACAAAGCACAAGTGTAAGTAAACAGCTTGAAGCTAGACGATTATTAAGTTTTTATAGCTCTTCACATGATTTAATCAACATTGTGACGGATATAAAAAAAGTACAAGGAATTGAACATATTAAGCAGTTTATACCTGATCAGTTGATAATTGGTGGTATAAGGTTTAGTAGTTTGGATACGAGCTGTTCCCGGGCATAAAACAAACGAGTGATGTCAAACATAAACCTATTCGCCATAGATTCATGTTATAATATTAAGTTAAGTTGTTATAGAAATTTTCTGATGGAGGAATACATATTCCTTTTGCACAATTCGGCAAATTGCATGTCTTCAACCCCTCTCGGCCTTGGTTCTTCTGAATCAGCAGCTCTATCTCCCCGCCAAATATTCCCCGCGCTCCGGGACTTCCATCCAAATTGCCTGTTTATTTCGCCGCCAAAAAGTTGCCGCTCCCTCTAATCTCCCTGCCGATATTTCTCTTTCATCTTCCGTCCAACAGAGCAGAGATATCCTTCTTCTTCGTGGGATAAAAATATAGTTTTACGATGAATAAAAAAGATGCTGGTGAATATCAGATATGATACACTTGTTTCATAGTTCTTAAGTTATATGTAATTAGCTAACGTAGTTAGTTACCATCTAAACGTATTGCTATTGACTCAAGGAAATGTTGAAAAACTTAGGCCTGCATTATAATGATATTTTTAGGATCGAAATACATTTGTTTATTATTAAATTGTATTGACTGTGCTGACACCTTCGGGTTATGCCTTGACTCTTTGGGGCATATTTTGCTCTAGGAGACTTCTGACCTCACCAAAGCAATACATTAAGCTCTCGGTACAAGTTAGACCATTAAGAGTTTATGGTTCTTATTTTAGGGTGGTCTTCAGACATCAAGCGTCTACTCCTCTTTTGACATTAACCTCGTTGCTTCCGACACATCCACCTATCCATTGATTACGTATGATTAGTATTTAACTGGAGCGTCACTCGAAAAAGAAACGGGTAAGCGAATTACTTCTCAACTAGCACGCACACAAGTATCTTCTGATTTCTTTCACATTACCGTCTTTACTATTCCCTTAATCATTGGGAACATCAGTAATTCAAATCAAAATAGCCCCTAAAGCTGCGACTTGGAAAATCATCAACGGTGGTGAAAGGAAGAAGTTATAGATAGAAAAAAAAATTTTAGTCAGGTTTATTTTTGTTTCACATATTCGTAATTATTCTCAAAAAAATACAGATTCTATCTTCATTACGAAAAGAGAGGTTATATTTTTAAATAACTACCTAGTAACCCTCTGTAATATGTTTATAAGTTTGTTATTAGTTCCTAATTATTATTTTGTTTTCTTTTAACAAATACATATTTTTTGGACAAAGAGGCCAAGTAATAGTTTACATATACGTGAAGTTATAAAATAATGAAATGATGGAATCGACCAAGAATTATTTCTATTAGTGAAAACCAAAACAAATAAAATATAATAATTTAAAAAAAAAAAAATGTAAAACAAAGCAAATATAAAGTGGAAGTAAATAGAAAAAAAAATGTGAAAAGTACGATATCTATATATTATTTCTAAATAAACTATTTTTTTTGTATTATACTGTTACAGTTCGGCGACTGAGAGTCGTAGAGTGAAGTCAGTACAATTAACTAACTTCTTTCAACCGTTCTGCTTAATGAAAATCATTTTTATTTCTGCAATTCGCAGCTGCTTAGAGCTGTAAAAAAAAAAAATGAACTTAATTGTGGAAAGGCAGAGAAATCGTTGTTTAATTATAACCTTCCACTACCGGCTGCAACCATATAAAATTAAAATTGGTGAGACAGCTTTTCCTCGGATAAACAAATAACGTTACTTATTACAGGATGGACATGTAAGAAAGAAAAAGAAAAATATTACATTTCAATAATTTTAATTGTAATTGATGTGTAATCTAATGCTGGATTAACAAAAGGTTATAGATTTTTTTTATTAATGACACCGAGTAGTTAATTCAGTAATAATTTAATCTCACTCCCTAGCCTATACCATGAATATCCTTTCATCATTTTCTACATTCCTTGTTCCGTTATTTATAATTATTATTTATTACAAAAGTCAGTGAATGGTATAGCAACTAATCAAATCATGTCAATACATTTTATACTTACTACGAATCCATTTAAAATAGTAGGCACCCGAAGATTGATAATTTTAATCTCTAAAAAAAAGTCATGTTTGATGAAGCAAACGCAAATTGCAAGACAGCTGATCCATAGAACAGCTCATATTTCCCCCCTTGTATTATGAGACGACATTAAAAAAAACCCTAAAATATCTTTGCATGAGCTAATTGATGTACCAAAAAAAAAATAAAACAGTAAATAGCTGTCCAGCATCTAGACCTAACCGGTTCTATTCTTACATTCATTAATAGAACACTTCCTCTGGTCCATTAACCTTTTTCAATTGCAATTCCAATGTTTCTTTTTATTTTTTTTTGTACGCTTCCAAGAATTCTAAGCATTTACATTGAAAGACGTTATCTGATTGGACTAAAAGCAAAAGGGTGCAATTATCAAAGTATTGAGAAACATTGCTAAGTTTGTGACATTACACAGGTGGTCTGAAAAGTTTCCAACCTCAACATGAAGATGATAATAAAATAAATAAAAACTAGTGGAATAAAAGCTTTGTTAGGTCGGAAACTTTTCAGACCACCCTCGTATATGAATTACAAAGGTAGCAAGAAAGGTAATTCAGTATATTAGTGCTTGACTGTCACTTGTTGTGGGTGATTTTACAGCATAGGTCAGTCCAAGTAGTCCACATTTTCGACCAAAATCAATTTTAACGTTGTTCGTGAGCTTTCGAATGAAACCACATTCACAGTTCTCTCGCTCGACTCAAACCGAGGTTACGCCGGATATTTTGACGAAGTTGAGGATTTTTTTTTCAGTTTTAAAGTGACTTGAAGCCCATTCTTCTTGCTGTTAAAGATAATTGTTGGCTCGCAGTTGGTCAGCTTTCGAATGACACCACATTAGCAGTCCTAACCCGAAGGTATCCGAAATTACACTGGCCCAAAGCCAGGGACGGTAGAATTACGTCACATCGCTGACTCCACACCGGCGCTCACTGCGATTGCACTCTCAAAGAGGATGGTACGATCGAGGGGGCAAGGATTTTAATGAAACTTTTTTTTAGTGATTCTAGGTCAAAAAATATTTGACTTGCACTCAAGCATTCTTTCAAATGCACACAAGAATAAATATTTTAAGTTAAAAAAACATTATTTCAACACCATTCTAACCCCAAAAAAGTTCTATTTTATTTTCGGCGCCCCGAATAAATGCAAATGTTTATTGACACAAAACTTCTTTTTTTTTTTTGCGAATTCGCTGTGGAGTAAACTTTTTTTGGTCTATGTGATTTATCATAAAAAAAAAACATTATAACTCGTCAAATTTTCTGAATTGTCCATATCCATCGATGGTAACATCGTTAGAAACCTGAATTTTTTATTCATCAGCATAAGTTACCAGCAGTAAGCTTTTCAACAAATAATAAAATCTACAGAAAAATTAAAACGATTAAATTTATCTCTTCTAATTTATTAATGGTCACCATATTGGTATCAGTACGTTATTAACTACTCGTAATCTAGAAGATCTAGGCCTTTAAATCCAAGTGAATTTTGGCCATCACAGTTTCCAAACAAAAAAATAAGGGGACGGGATGCGAAAATTCCGAACAAACCATTATAATTTGAATTTTCTTCAAAATGTTGAAACAGGTACTTTGTTTGGGCGCTAAAAACTAGTAACATTCTCAGTCCTAAAAGTCTTTCTCAGTCAGTTCTAAAAACTAGTCAGTTGCTTATAATATTAATTATTAGTAATATTAATTAATATACAATAACTCACGGTTTCGGAACATTTTCGACCTAGGATCACCAAAAAACCTTTTAATGAAATAAGGGACCCTACTACACTAGGCTCCTACCCATGTCAGTCGGGATATGCTTTGACTACATTACTGAGTGGTTATTCTTTCGATGTAAAACAACAACTGTGAAATAAGCCCTTATTTTTGAGAGGATCGACTTGCATACTGATTTAGGGAGAGCTGTTCCGAAACAAGTATTTTGACGGCCAAATCCATTTTTAAGTCTATCAAATGTACTTCTGTTTATTCTGCTTAACTATTTGTCACAAAACAGCCAATTAATTCTATTCTGTAGTTTTTTTTTAGCATTGTATAGAAGTTGTAAAATTAAATAAAAAACATCCAAACGCTACGTCTGTCTAGACGTGTTTCAAAACTGCAAAGAGAGGGCGAGGTTGTTTTCAACAAGAATGTGTGGTCCCAAGACATATTTATTCCTAAGACACGTCCCATTTCCCCATTAAGTAGTAAACTGTCCCAGGCAGGAGAGAAACAGCCAATTTTTCGGATCAGCTAGTTTTAATGAAGAGGAATTCCTAAAATATTACAAATAGTTCTTCAGCTCATTCAAATCGACACCTTTCCTTCTTTGTTAGTCTAATTATGCCAATATGCACTCCTATATAGAGCTAAAAGGCAGGGACCAATCATTTATGTCTACCAACGTGAAATAAATTCTCTCCCTACGTAGGCATTTAAACATAGGAACTTCAGAATTTAGAAAGGTCGTTACACTAACTAATACACCACCTGAGAACCCCTTTCTTTTTTGTAACATTAACCAGATAATCTATAGTTATTTATATAAATAACTAGACAGAAAGGAACCCTGGGTTATAGGCAGTATATGGATAAAACCATGTGAGCCACCTATTTTGGCTACATTTTTTAAAGACCATATCCTCAAAGTTAAAAGGTTATGTTAGGCCCAGTGATACCCCGTAGTCCCAGGCAACAGCCCCAGGTCCCTGGACACTGAACCAAGCTATTTTAACTTGTACATATCTCCATATGTTTGTTCTGGTTTTTTTCGAATAAGCTAGATTGGATTGAAAAAAAACAACAACTTCAAATACAAATATGAACAATGGTTTATCCCGGTTACATTGTGAAAGGTCCATAAGGTTGATAAGGCACTAAACTGCATGTGAGTCTACTATTCTTTAGCTTGAATGATTGGTGTGGTGTAGATACATTAAAGAATCTAAAAAAAAAATAATAATTTTTTTAAAACCGATTTTCATTTCACAAGAGAACGATGTGGGTCACAAATAAAATGATGTTGGTTCTAAAATACAAAGTAGTCTGACATCACTCCATATTCTAGATCCATTTTTTCGTTTATATACATTAGATTACAATTTAATTTATCATTGTATATGTAAAATGCAACGAAATCTGTATGAAAAACATGATGAAATACGTTCCTTAGATAAAGTAGTTTGTTATTTACAATAGATGAACATCTTAGGAAAAAAGTGAAAAGCATTGTTTCAAAAATAGTTCTACAAATAATAATAATCATTAGCAAAAGAAAAAACATGCTGACAGAATCAGGAATTCCGGTCGGACTATTCCAATATTACAACAAAAATTGACAATATGAATTCTACAATAAGGTGGGTTGCTAGACTCGCTTTCCTCATCAGTACTATTAGGAAGTAAATATAAAACAAATAATAATATATACAAAATAACAATAACATATAACAAGATTATATCAGTACGAGTTGGCAAAATTGATTTAGAGAACAGATCGCAGAGCAGGGCGCGTGGTTAAAGAGGTCAAGAGCGGAGACAGTGAGGCAACATGTGGGCCCCACATGTGTTCGGGTCATTCACAAAACATGAATGGCGTGTCTTCGCTCTCGTTATGTCTGATCACTGCCTCAGGGTATATGCTATAGAGAGTACCTGCTCAGGTCTGCGGGAGGTAACGGGATTGTACTAAGCACGCCATTATACTAAATAATGCACCTGAGCCCATGTAAAGCCCAAAGGGCACAAGGGTGGCCCTAAAGAAAGAAAAATATTCATAGAAGGTTCTTCAGATCTAGATAAAATGTTCACATCAAAATAAAGCGATTCCGTCAAAATTAACTTCCATTCAATAAATCAGGGATTTATTATCCCATTCTTTCATCCCTTTTCACGGCTGTACCGTACCCTTCTGCCCATCACCAATACTTCATAGGATCCCTCCTCTTCAGTAATAACATGACTAGAAAGTACCCTTACCTTCACAACCTCCACCAATTTAAATCAGCTATCAAATTTCGTTAATATAGGAGCCCCCTATATGATTTGAACTTCCCTTCCTACAAATCAGCTTCCTTTGACTGTTATTTTCTTATCCATGTCGCAAACATTCAGAACTTTATACCAATTAATATTCTCACTCACCATCTCTTCCAATTTTTTAAGTCCCCCTCCCTTCATTATTATTATTCTTTTTATTTTTTATTAATTTCGTTCATTCCTTATTTTAATAAATCCTTGCAACCTTTCGTGCTCAATTTTCCACGGCAATAATTCCTCGATTTTACCTTACACAACTGTTAGCGAATGTCATTTAACAGCTATTCAATCATATTTATTTACGTGTAATATTATGGAGTTAATTCGTTTAAGGCTCTTTGTCCACATAGGCCCAATATTGTTTAGAATCTAACCACAACAAAGGAATTTTACATTTTTTTGTCTCCTATGCATATTTATTTGTTATATTATTGGTGTTCTTTGCAGCAATGCATCAGAGTTTTTTTTTTCATTTTATTTCATGAGCTCTCGCCCTTCTTCCACTATGGTTCTGGCCTTAGGCCCCCGCATGTACAGTAGTCTCGTTTTTTTTTTGGTTGTTTTTTATTCTATATCGCCTTGTCACAAAATCATTACAGAATTCAATATAGACTCTACAAATGAATCTTTAGTATAATTCCTTTATTGTGCAATAATTACAATATGCCTTTTATAAGGCAATAAGTAATTAAGATATATGCTCTCATTCATACAATATTTACAGTTCATCATTCATACAATATTTACAGTTCATCATTCACTCGCTCATTCATACAATATTTACAGACAGCCCAGAGACCCCCCAAATCCACCGCAAAGAGAAAGCGGAGTCTTGGGAAGTCCCCCACGCTCCTCCGTCAGCCGCGTCACCGGATACTAGCCAGTGGAGGCTGACCAAGAGCGCGAGAGCCACAGACTCTCAGGACATGATTGGAGAGACTGGCCATTGCCAGGACTCCCACTGTCACGCGTTTATAGCAGGTCACGAGGCCACTGCCGTTTCAGTCTCCGAGGAGGATTATAGGGATGAGTGGCGCAGTGCATTGACTGTGCTACAGGATTAGGGTGGTTGGAAAGGCTACTGTGGAATTTCGTAAACTTGGAAGGGATGAGATCTAGAATGTAGGGTATATTAAGGTCGTTATAAAGGGTTTTGTTGCTGACATAATAAGGGGCAATTACTATTGTTCTCAGGACTTTTGATTGAAAGGATTGGATACGCTTGATGTTCGACTTTTTTGCTGTCCCCCATAGTTCTATTCCGTATGTCCAGATTGGTTTAAGTATAACTTTGTAGATTAGTAGTTTATTTTCTATTGAGAGATGGGATGTCCTTTGAAGTAGTCTGTACAGTTGTCCAAAGCGTCTGTTTAGTTCTTGTCTTTTTAGTCTCGTATGTGGGTTCCAGGTCAGGCGTTTGTCAAGATGGAAGCCTAAGTACCGTACTGTCTCGGATACAGGGAGAGGAATAGAATTAAAATAAACTAGTGGACCAGACATGCGACAAAGGGTGAAGGTAATGTGGGAGCATTTTGCTTCATTAACTTTGATCCGCCATTGATTGCACCAATACTCGATCTCGTCAAGGTGTTTTTGAAGGTTATGGGATGCTATGTCGGGGTCTGGATGAGATGACAAGACTGCAGTGTCATCTGCAAATGTGGCCAAGAAGGTATTGGGAGTAGAGGGGACATCAGCGGTGTATAGGTTATAGAGGATGGGGCCTAGGACACTGCCCTGTGGAACTCCTGCACTTATGGGATAGTAGTTAGAGTATTCTAAACCACAGCGGACTTGGAAGAAGCGGTTTGAAGGGTAGGACTGTAGGATTAGGAAAAGGGTCTGTGGTAAATATCTTTTGAGCTTGTAGAGCAAACCTGCGTGCCAAACCCTGTCAAAAGCTTGAGCTATATCGAGAAAGGCAGCAGTGCAATACTGTTTGGTTTCAAGGGCTGAGGAGATGTGATCAACAACGCGAAGGCCTTGTTGAGCAGTGGAATGTCGTTGGCGGAAACCAAACTGGTGTGTGGGAAAAATGTTTTTGGATTCAACAATGGGAAGTAGACGTTTTAGTAGGAGTTTCTCAAATATTTTTGAGAGGATAGGGAGTAGGCTAATTGGACGATAAGATGAGGCGTCATTGGGTGGTTTACCGGGTTTGGCGAATAGGACAATAATGGAATGTTTCCAGAGGAGAGGAAAGTGCGTCGTTCTGATTATGCAATTATATATGTAGGTTAGGAAGATTATGGCTTTAGGAGGAAGTTGTTTGAGAATTTGAGGAGTAAGGAGATCATATCCAGGGGATTTTCGGTAAGGTAAGTTTTAGAAGGTATTTAACCTCAGAGGGGTTAACGGCTTTTGGTGGAAGAGAGAGAGGAATAGGTGAAGTAAGGAAATCTTCCACAGTTTTGCTGTGAGTATGGCTTTGATGAGAAAGGTGAGGTGTGAAAGTATGGGTAAGATGCAGAGCAAATTCCTCCGACCTATCCCCATCCGAAGCCGCCCATGACCCATCATCACGACGGAGTGGGTGTGAAACAGGTTGATACTTTAGGATTTTTTTGGTTACGGTCCACAAGGAGTTATCCCTGGTGGACAGAGAGGAGAGGTAGGAATTGAAAGAATCGGAACGGAAGGATGCCAATCGCCGCTTTACCAATCGGCAGTACTGATTGTACGTGCGACGATCAATAGGATGCCGGGATCTTTGCCACACTGTTCTGGAGCGGCGTTTGGATTGGATTAGATCTTTGAGATGCTGAGGTAAACGATTATGATTGTGGATTTTTGTGTGACGATGGGGTGACGATGCCTCCCAAGCCAATCTCTGGACCAGAGTAGTGAAAGAATGCACTGCATCGTCTAGGTCTTGGGATGTTTTTAGGGATAATTTGAGGTTTACGGACTCTGTAAGAAGCTGACGGAAGTGGTCCCAGTCAACTGGGCCCCTAATAAATGAAGGAGGAGGCAGTTTGTGAATTGGTCTTAGGGAAATGGTTAATAATAAAGGGCTATGATCGGAGGAAAGGTCATCGAGGCGCTTGAGTGAATAGTTTAGTGTTCCTAAACTATTGTAAAAAAATAAGTCAAGGAGATCAGGATTTCGGTTGGGATCTGATGGCCAATAGGTGGCTGTGTCAGGAGTGATAGTGGAGCAATGTTTCCGTGTGAGTGCAGACAGCAGAGCACGTCCTCGTGTATTTGTGGATCTTGACCCCCAGTGTTGGTGCTTCGCATTAAAGTCCCCACCCACAAGGAAACGATGTCCGATGGAGTCTAGAAAGGAGATGAATTGGGAGTCGGAAATGGATTTATTGGGAGGGCAGTACGTTGATGCAAGTGTAAGAGGAAAAGTGAAGGAGGTGATTGACACTGCAGTGGATTGAAGGAAATCATGTGATACCAAAAGAACTATGTGGTGGGATATGGAGTTATGGACAATGACAGCGGTACCTGCATGAGCTGTTCCATCTGGGTGATCAGTACGATAAGTCTGGTACTGTCGAACGGTAAATGGTCGTTTGCTCGTAAGTCTTGTTTCAGTAATTAGAGCTACGTCGATCTTCTTGTCATGGAGTAGTGCTGTCAGTTCGTTAGTGTGGGTGCGAACACCATTCGCATTCCAAAGGAGAATGTATAAGGAGTCAGAAGGATCCACTTATGTATTTTGTTTAACGGGGATAAGGTAGGAGACAAGATTTGTAAGAAGGGAAATAAGAGGGGTAATTAGGGTTCTGGATTCTGTAAGGAATGATGTTAATAGGCTAGTGAGATCTGAAGAGCTTGGAGGTGAAGGAATATACGAGATGTGTGGTTGAGGATGGGATTGGGTTTGCTGGTTGGCGGGATGAGCGGAATGCTGGGGAAGAGATACTTGCGGACGAGAAGTGGGCAGTGCCTGTGACTGCTCTCTGTTCCGAACGGCATCAGCAAAAGAGACTGAAGGCCTCAAATTTCTGGTGGGGGCGCTTCTTGAGCTACCTGTTACTGGCTTCTCTTCTTCTGGCCGGCGACGTTGCTCGCTCCTGGACTTGAGGATTCTATAGGCCTCACAGCCCTTGTAGTTGGCCGGATGGTCTTGCTGGCAGAGCACGCATACAGCAGGCGATTTCAGGGGCTTTTTGCACAATTCGCTTTTGTGCTGCCCACTACACTTTACACACCTAGGAGGGTGGTGGCAATACGATTTTGTGTGCCCATATGGCTGGCAATTATGGCATTGGACGATGTCTCTATTGGGGTAAGGTTTTTCGACCTGTATTCTTGTGTAATACAGGGTTGTTAAGTCATAAATTTTCTCCACGCCAGGTGTCCGCTCGAGATCTACAAAAAATAACGGTAATGCCGTTTTGGTGGATTCGTTTTGTTGTCTGTCCTCACGTAAAATGTTGGTTACAAATGAATCTATTTAGAATTTATTCATTATATTTCCTGTAGCTTGGCTATATTTTATAGAATTTGTGATTTCTACGCATTGTGATCTCCGCTTGTACAAAAGTATAATGATCTACAGGGTAGTCTCGTTTACTGACCTGCTGCTGTATATATACCGAGCTCTATGTATAGGCTAATGCATAACTTCTTTACGACAAGCGGCTTTTGGCTCGTCTCAATAGACACTGGTAAGGTATTTGTGTGTTATTATTTATTACATATCTGCAATGTTTGTTTAAAGGAGTGTAAATCTTAAATGCGAAATTGTCAGTAGTCATTTTATTGATTACAACTTTTTTTAAATATTCACATTTTTTATTTAGGGCATGTTGACCACAAGGGTCATTGACGTCCGCAATAACACTTTAAGGGCTAGATACAAAAATGAGTGAGTTCATGAACGATTTCATTAGGGACGAACCAAACCGCGAATATTGACTTATACCGATTTGGAGAGGCTTGAGAGAAATGAAAATCATCATTACGAAACATCGTAATGCTTTGTTTATTTTTGTTCATTTTAAATAGCAGTTTTTGATAAACATCAAATAATTAAAGTGTGAATGGGCCAATGAATATGTACTCGTTACAGTTGACTTTGCCAATTGATAGGTGACAAGTACAAACTATCATAAACCTGGTGGGAGCATGCACACTACAGTTGTGCTGTTCAAACTCATCTGAAGCCAAAATAAAACTGTCAGACATCTGTTCCAACACGCTTAAAACCTAGTTTGAAAACTGTTTGTGGTTGTCAAAACGATCCGAGAATTGGAGTAAGGACTAAGGAACAGAAACACCTGCAGTAATTCTCCTATCTTTTCCCTGTAAAAATACAGGTTATAAATATCGTTATAATGAATTAGTTATTTAAATTTTCACACCTTGAATTAAAAATTATTGATCGTAAAATGAATAGAAGTTATCTTTTATTTTGTATATTAATTATTTAATTAAATTAAATAATAAAAAGTTACTTTTAATTTATATAATTTATAAATAATTTTTCCTAATAAAAAATTATTAGTGACTGATAGGTGGCCTGAATATTAATTTTTGTACGAAGAAGATATTAATTCGAATGCATTTTACATCGTAAACCCTACATGTTTGTTATTTTTTAGATATTAGATTAAAAATTAAATGCAAAAGGTTCTCTAATAAAAATAAAAATGAAATTTCACTCCAACAAGCCGTAAACTATTATGTTGTTTTGTAAAGTAACTATATGAAAAAGTCAACAGTCAGAGTTCGGAAAAAATTCTGATCTAAGATCAGGTAACGTTTGCAAATTCTCAATAAATAATCTCAAACCAGTTTGATACTAGTCCATAATTCTGTGTTGATCGAACCACCAAACAGTTGCATACTCAACGAGTTTGCAATTCTAGTTGCAAAACTGTCGCGCCATGTCCGGAGGGCCTCAAATACTTGGTTGTTACAAAAGATCTTGTGCATAAAACTATTTTATATCAAAAATAAAGAATTAATGTACTTACATTTGGCCTTTAAGCCACTTTTATACCCGATAATAAGTGTGATCACTTACGAATCCTGACTAATTTAATCAATAAATAGTGAATGACAACCTTACCGAAGGCTTGTCTTGAAGACTGGTATTCCCAGCAATGGAGCGTTTGAACTAAAGCACTGGTGTATTTCAACCTAGTACCTTCCACTGGATAACAATTTTTCTTCGGATATTCTTGTTACGATATATGCTATTAAATGAAACGAAAATACAAATGGTGTACATAATTTAATGATTAGTTAATGCAAACAAATTAGCAAATTTCACAAACAATCAAGAGTCGAATAAGGGTTAAATATGTTATTTTGGGTCAAGATTGTTTTCACGCAAAAGGACATTCGTATCAAACTAATAGATTATGCTTGCTACTATGAAATGAACGGACCATCGGAGTGAACGGTGAACGAACAGGTCACCATAACGGCTCACTAGTGAAGTAGAGATTATAGACCCCGATGCACCAGAGGTAGAGAGGGTGCAATTAAGGTGGTTAGAGACGGAGGCGCCAGGCAGGCCCAGTACCCTCTTATCTGCTTGTGGTACAGTAGAATGGCACCACAACCGTGGTGTTTAGAGTACATCTTCGCTCCGGGTTACCATCACATTTTATCTCTCATGCGTCTAACATAGCAGACTTTTCTTGGATTTGTAGTAACTTGCTTTGGAACGTATTTCGAACCAACTATTAAATAAAGCTGGATCAATCATCCAGGGATGTGTAACCTTGTCTTTTTAGCAACACCGGTCACCATCTAAGTTTATTAACGATACAGGGTTTCGTGTTAAATTACTTGTGTAAAACTATATAAAAAAAAGTAGTTAACGTCGATAACAGCAGTTTTCTATCTCAATCTGTGGGCAAGGTTTTTGAGCTTAAGACGTAATCGCCACCTGAAGTAATCAGTCTTAACTTTTAAGTAAGTCTAGTTAAAATTTTACTTTGAAAATAACGAAGTATAAGAAACACGAAGTAGCAGCTAAAATTTTGTACAATTTTGATTAACAACAACTTTATTATGATAAAATTACAATCTGACTGATTGGGCTATAAGTAATTGCGATAAATGATCTCATTCATACAAATTTACAATTTTCATTCTCTCGCTCATTCATACTATATATACAAACAGCCCAGAGGTCCATAGACGCTCAGGACATGATTGGAGAAACTGGCCATTGCCAGGACTCACGCTGCCCTGTGGAACTCCTGCTTTTATGGGATAATAGTTAGAATATTCTAAACCACAGTGGACCTGGAAGAAGCGGTATCAAAGGTAGGACTGCAGGATTAGGAATAGGGTCTGCGGTAAATATCCTTTGAGCTTGTAAAGCAAACCTGCGTGCCAGACCCTGTCAAAAGCTTGAGCTATGTCCAGAAAGGCAGCAGTGCAGTATTGTTTTAATAGGAGTTTTGAGAGGATAGGGAGTAGGCTAATTGGATGGTAAGATGAGGCATCCTTGGGTGGTTTACCGGGTTTGGAGAATAGGGCTTTAATGGAGTGTTTCCAGAAGAGAGGAAAGTGCGTCGTTAGGATAATGGAATTATAAATGTTGGTTAGGAAGATTATGGCTTTAAGAGGTAGTTGTTTGAGAATTTGAGGAGTAAGCAGATCATATCCAGGGGATTTTCGGTAAGGTAACTTTTTCAGAAGGTATTTGACCTCAGAAGGCTTAACGGCTTTGGTGTAAGTGAGAGAGGTATAGGTGAAGTGAGGAAATATTCAACAGTTGTGCTGTGAGTATGGTTTGGAGGAGTAAGGTGAGGAGTGAAAGTACGGGAAAGATGCAATGCGAATTCTTCTAACCTCTCACCATCCGAAGACGCCCAGGACCCATCATCACGACGGAGGAGGTGTGAAACAGGATGATATTTTAGGATTTTCTTAGTTAGATTCCACAAGGAGTTATCCCTAGTAGACAGTGAGGAGAGATGGGAATTAAAAGAATCAGAACGGAAGAATGCCAATTCCCGCTTTACCAATCGGCAGTACTGATTGTACGAGCGACGATCAGCAGGATGCCGGGATCTTTGCCACACTGTTCTCGAGTGGCGTTTGAATTGGATTAGGTCTTTGAGATACTGTGGTAAAGGATTTTGATTGTGAATTTTCGGATGACGGTTAGGTAACGATGCCTCCCATGCCGACCTCTGGATCAGAGCGTTGAAGAAATGCACCGCATCATATAGGTCTTGGGATGTTATCAGAGGTACTTTAAGGTCTGCAGGGTCTGTAAGAATCTGTCGAAGTGGTCCCAGTCAACTGGGCCCCTGATAAATGAAGGAGGAGGCAGTTTGTTGATAGATCTTAGGGAATTGGTAAGGATGTCAAGGTGCGTGAGTGAATAGTGTAGTGTTCCTAAACTATTGTAGAAGAAGAAGTCAAGGAGATCTGGATTTCGGTTGGGATCAGATGGCCAATAGGTGACTGTGTCAGGAGAGATAGTGGACCAATGTCTCCGTATGAGTGCAGACAGCAAAGCAACTCCGTGAGTTGGGTCTCCCCGGATTACTTGGTGTCACAAGTGCTCACAGGACACAGCGGATTCCGTGCCAGGCTGTACGAATACAAGAGGGCAGAAAACAGGTCCTGCCCCCATTGCGGAGAGAGCGATACTGCGGAGCACGTCGTGCTCTCTTGTCATGCACTGGAACCGGCTACAGCACGGCTGCTCCGCACGATAGGAGAGTACAGCCTGGGCGAGTCCGACCTGCCGTCGCTGGTGAATGACGAAGCAAGAGACACCGCGTTCTGCAGATTCGTCGGGGAGTGGAAAAGGGTTCAAGGCTCCGGGCACTTTACTATATCCAGGGGGGTGGTGCGGGGTGAGCAGCCGTGTCTTCGGGAAGGCTCACCCGAAACCAACGATGTATCGCCGGTTCCAGAGGAGTAACTGTAAATATGTATATATATAGATATAAGGTAGGACTGAGAAGTATATGGTATAGAGATAAGTTTAGTTATAGGGGGATGGAGGATGCACACCCCATGTAAATATAGTTTTAAGTATAGGTAGAACACGGATCCAAAATTGTAAATATTATTAAGATAACTAGGTATAAGGAAAAAAAATAATAAACAAAATTAAAAAAAAAAAAAATGTATATATAGCTAGTTTTGGATTTGTTATTAGAGGTGTTTCTTTTCCCTTTACTTTAGTTTTGTGTTTTCTTCTTTCTTTTTATATATTATTATCATGTGTTTTTTTTTTTGAGAATAAATGGAACAAAACAGAATAACCGAAGGTGTGCTGACCGGTGCAACAATCCCATTGCACCGAAATACGCGCACCACAGGCTACGTGTACCCCACAAGCCCCTTTAAGGCTCAGCCTCAGGTAGGGCGTAAAAAAAAAAAAAAAAAAGATCACTGTGGCTTAGTTTGACAGGCGACGGAGTGGGTGTTGGTCCCAGAGACCTTGAGCGTTTTTTTTTATTTTCCGACATTACTTGTTAAACGAAACGCATGTTCCATCATCAAACGTATTTTTTTGAATTTATAAGTATTTTTTTATAAATAAAAAATATGTATACACTCACCTGTAGATAGCTCCTCCATGAACAGTTCACCCAAAAGTCCACAAGTTCTACGAACTAGACACTTCCTTTGCCAGGCATATGGGCACACAAAATCGTATTGTCATCGGGTGATGACTGGGAGGGTTCCCAGGTGTGTAAAGTGTAGTGGGCAGCACAAAAGCGAATTGTGCAAGAAGCCCCTAAAATCACCTGCTGTATGCGTGCTCTGCCAGCAAGGCCATCCGGCCAACAACAAGGGCTGCGAAGCTTATAGGATTCTCAAGTCCAGGAGCATGCAACGTCGTCAGTCAGAAGAAGAGAAGCCAGTTAAAGGTACCTCAAGAAGCGCCCCCACCAGAAATTTGAGGCCTTCAGTCTCTTTTGCTGATGCAGTTCGGAACAGAGAGCAGTCGCATTGCCTACTCCTCCTCCGGCAGTTCTTCTTCCCCAGCACTCCGTTCATCCCAGCAAACTCTATCCCATCCTCAACCACACATCTCGCATATCCCGCCACCTTCAAGCTCTTCAGATCTCACCAGCCTTTTAACCTCATTCCTTACAGAGTTCAGAACCCTAATTACCCCTCTCATTTCCGTTCTTACAAATCTTGTCTCCTACCTTATCCCCGTTAAACAAAATCCATAAGTGGATCCTTCCAACTCCTTATCCATTCTCATTTTGAATGCGAACCCCTTCAAAGAAAGGGAACCCCCCTTTTTGGGAATTCCCCAGATTGGGGAATGGAGAACCCCCCAAAAACTCCTTGTGGAATGTAACCAAGAAAATCCTAAAATATCATCCTGTCTCACACCCACTCCGTCGTGATGATGGGTCCTGGGCGGCTTCGGATGGCGATAGGGCGGAGGAATTCGCACTGCATCTTTCCCGTTCTTTCACTCCTCACCTTACTCCTCCAAACCATACTCACAACACAACTGTTGAAGATTTCCTCATTTCACCTATACCTCTCTCACTTACACCAAAAGCTAATAACCCCTTGAGGTCAAATATATTCTGAAAAAGTTACCTTACCGAAAATCCCCTGCATATGATCTGTTTACTCATCGAATCCTCCAACAACTTCCTCCTAAAGCCATAATTTTTCTAACCTACATTTATAACTGCATTATCCGAACTTTGCACTTTCCTCCCCTCTGGAAACACTCCATTATAGTCCTATTCGCCAAGCCCGGTAAACCGCCAATGACGCCTCATCTTACCGTCCAATCAGCCTACTCCCTATCCTCTCAAAAATATTTGATAAACTCATATTAAAACGCCTACTTCCAATTGTTGAATCCAAAAACCTTTATCCTACTCACCAGTTTGGTTTCCGCCAACGACATTCCACCGCTCAACAAGGCCTTTGCGTTGTTGATCACATATCCTCGGCCCTTGAAACCAAACAATATTGCACTGCTGCATTTCTAGACATAGCTCAAGCTTTTGACAGGGTCTGGCACGCAGGTTTGCTTTACAAGCTCAAAGGATATTTACAGGGCAGCGTCCTGGGTCCCATCCTCTATAATCTATACACCGCTGATGTCCCCTCTACCACCAATACCTTCTTGGCAACATTCGCAGATGACACTGCAGTCCTGTCAACCCATCCAGACTCTGATATAGCATTCCAAAACCTTCGACGAGATCGAGTATCGGTGCAACCAATGGCGAATCGAAGTCAATGAAGGAAAATGTTCCCACATAACCTTCACCCTCTGCCGCAAGTCCTGTCCACCAGTCTTTTTAAATTCTATTCCTCTCCTTGTGTCTAAGACAGTACGGTATTTAGGCCGTTTCCTCCTTCGCATGCGAGGGAGGTGACAACCTTGTGGACTTGGGGGGCCTCTGGGCTGTTTGTAAATATTGTATGAATGAGCGAGTGAATGATGAATTGTAAATATGGTATGAATGATAACATTTATCTCAATTACTTATTGCCTGATAAAAGGCAGATTGTAATTTTGTCTTTATAAAAATTGTTTTTGTTGTTTCAATAGACACTTCCGAACGTTAACAAAAACAGTTAGTTTGTAGAGCGACACGAATACGACTTGTTATAGTTTAGCGTAGGCGCAGTACTTTCTGTACAATTTTAATGTTAAAAGTTAACAACTTTTTTCTGAATGATTTCTGGAAATTTTCTAAGAACACTAAACATTGCAATTGAAATTGAACAAGAAATGTAGGTTAGCATTCAAAAAAACAATTTTGTTCTACATATATTGTGTTCCAAATATCTTGAGGGTTAACTTGTGTTGCAAAAATCGTGATTTACTTAAAAACAGTCCTCAGCGGTACTTGACTCGATTTTTGAAGCAGTTTTTACTCCACAATAGACCTGCATGTTGAAAATAATCTGATGAATCACGTCGAAACTCTAACACACAAGTTAAATGAGGAATGGCTATTTTAATTGCCTAGGATCTATAAGGTATGCATTTTATAGTATTATTTACTGCTCTCATTTTTTTTTCTGAAGAGATTTATACCAAATAACGGTTGTCGGGTCGTCACTAGGGAGGTGCCTGATCACCCTAGCCCTGGTGACAAGTGCGGATTGTTCGAGTTTATAACATGGACAATCGTTCCATGACGGCGTTACTATCTGACTCCATTTATGATATGTATGTGCCCCGACAATGCACTATGTTCAAGAGAAGAGGTACAGAGGTTTCATAAAGAATTAGTCAAGTTTTCAGAGTTCAAGCGGAAATCAAGCAAGCGTCACGAGTAAAGGCCACGGGAGAGTCGCGAGAGAGATTCATTTCCAGGGCCAGGAGCCCCGGCTTAAGGCCTCACCGAGTAAAGGTCGCGAGAGACTCAGAGACTGATGAGGAGCCCGACTAACAGGGCCAGTAGCCCTGCCTTAAGTACCCTCTCTACTTCCTGCTGGGAGACTGCGAGCTTCTAATCCGGCGGTTGGGGGCTGTGGACACCTGTGGTGCTGCACCCACACTTAATTACCCGACCCCTTGCCCCCTGGAGGTAGAGAGGCCCCCTAAAGGGTTGTTAAGTTTATGACTGCCAGCTGGTGATCCTTTCTCGTGTGACTTAGTTGGCTTCCGCCTTTTATTGCTTAACACTTTTACAATGATTTACATTTGTTTATAATACATTTAGTTCATGTTATTTTACTTTTGCTTACAATACATATGCAATAGAGTATAGGGTGATTTAACTTACGTAGTTAGCGGTCGCTACGACGGTATTTATACTTTTGTTGCTGTCTGTCAGCCAATAGCAACGATCGATGGAGATACGGTAGCGTCAATGCGAATATGTAATTACTAAGCACAAATGAAGAGATTATACTTTCAAGCAGGTAGAGGGGTGACAATTTTTCGTTTGAATCTGTGTATTGCGGTATATTTTAGAATAGCAAAAATGATCCAATCGATCTAAAATTTTAAAAAGGCATTTCACAACAACCTGCCCTGTGTATGATTTGGTCAAGATAAAATTACGGGAGGTATTCGAAAAAATCTATTGGTTTTAGTCCTATCGTCGTGGAAGCATCATCGAGGCAACGGAAGACAATTCTAAAGACATTCCAAAAAGTAAAGTTGTGTAAATTTTTGGTATGCCGTAGAAATTGAAATTGTGAGAGTACTCATACATAAATCACCTAGTATGATAATGTTAATAATAACGACGATAATGATAATAAATTGAAGGCCAGCTCTAATCGTAATAAATCGTAACTTGGATGTTTTCAGATATTTAACAAGGCACACAGACTGCGTCAATAGCTAGTTGGATGGCCAGAAAGTTAAACTGGTTAAAAGAGCATCTGAACGAACATTCATCAGATGTCCCTGGATTTGAATCGCAGTTTTATTACCAAATATTTATTATTTTAAGTAGTTACACATACGTTAGGAAAATGGAGAAAATTGGTTCAAGCGATCGATGGAGATGAGGTTCATTAGCACTCATTTAGATTTACACACCTTGATCTTTCATCCACAAAACCACACATATTTTTTATCAAGGGACTACTGCTTCTGTTGCGAAGAATATTTATTTTTTTTGGCTGGTGTTCTGTTATTAGTATAGCGTTTGGTTGGATAGAGATGATCCCTAAAATCGATTCAGCCAATGGATGCACTGATCCCGTGGATGTCACTCCAACCCCCTGCAACCCCAGACTGCACATGCAGGCTGGACATGTTGGTCGCCCTAACTCCTTCCACACGTCCTTCCACTAATGATGGTAATCATCTTTCTGCATCGAAGGCAGCAAGGAAGCCCAGACCACGGCAGATGGCCGGGTTGCCCCATGTCTTGTTGAGTTCCAGTCACTTCTCAGGCTAATATCTCCGGACATGAGTGACTCTTTCTTCTTCGAGAAGGCTGATTTTCTTCGCTGGTTTCACCACAAACTTATAATACAGCGTTTCCGCCCCTCTGCTTCCTGCCTTAACTCGCTTCCGCTCCATGGTGGCGGCCCACTCCCACTGAATGGGCGCGTGATCTTCACTGATCCTATCTGTTGTCATTAATGTCCAAGGCAATGGTAGGAGACCGAGGTCGTGCACGCGTCTCGCCTTCTAAGATCATCGGAGTGCCAGAAATAGTTTCTTATCGGCCAATGTCACATACCCAGGCCAGTGGTTCAATAAAACACAGAATTTTTGGCTCTCACCTGGTCTAGATGGTTCATGACATGATCGGCTTATAAGTGAAGACAAACGATCTTTCCACTATTATTGGGTGCCTTTCCTGATTGTGAAGTATTCTCCTGCTATTTGCAAATAGAGTCTTGTACATTTGATTCTTGCTTGGGAGAACTATTAGTGCCAGAACTTTTCTTCCTTGATTCAGAATATGCTTCTATACTTTAATGTTATTACATTGGTTCTTTTATTCTACTTTAAATACATAAAAAGATAAGAAAAAATCTATCACGTTTTAATGAAATGCATTATACCAGGTATTTTTCTAATCATTCATAAACTTGTTTGATCTTCAACCTGTTTTTAACCTGAATTTTAAATTCGGGCTGTTCTAAACTTTTGCAAGAAAAAGAAATAAGCTCTCAGTTCCAACTTATTACATTATAATATGATTAATGGGTGATTTTCTTATATAAGCATGTTACTAAATATGGTGCATTGGTTAGCCTAGCTAGTTCATGATGTGAAGTTTCTGGGTTTCAAATAGGTCCTTGGTGGAAATTGAATTTAATTTCACTTCGCATATATAGGTGGCTGTCGGCCCGATATGATGTCCCGGCCCATCTTTAAGCACTGAATGGGAGCAAATAAGGTCGTAAATACTTAAATAAATAAACATATTACTGAGCAAACAAAACGGGGACTGGGGTGAGTTGACCTCTCCTGGCTTACTTTTTCAAAAAGTGTATTCTTGGATCATCAGTGTATCAGAAGGATGAAATATCTTTTAATTCTAGGTCTACCAATGATAAAATCATGCAAACTTAAACTATTTTTTTTTTAATATTGATTAAAAAGTAGAACAATTCAGTTAATGTGATTTTTTAAATCCTCACTCTGGGACCATAGGTCAGTGTTTTTTTTTATTTCGTATAAAACACACCCCTGAGGGGAAGTCCCTTCAAGAAATTCCCTTTATATTCATTACTATAAAAAAAAAAGATATGTTAAATACACACGCGATAGGGCAGATAGAAGGATTACAAGTTGTACTTCTTATCTTAATCCCTCCAATGTGAGCTCCACTTGGAATGTTCTGCTCCTACAAATATTAATGTAACTACTATGAATAAATGTAGCTACTATGAATTAATGTAACATTCTATGAATGTTTATGTCGCGAATTGATAATCTTATTTAACCTGGTTCTATACAAAACTATTTTTTACCATCATGCGGATTAGTTTACAGGACAGTTAGTCTCAGAAAAACGTACTACAAATAATTTCAATATGTATGCTTACTTTTGGATATTTACTATGTGTGTACAGTTTTCTCAGTTTATAGTTATTTGGTATATACGCACGTTTCAATTTTCAAGTACCATTCATGTGTCCAAAAGCTCCACGGATCCATTAAAAAAAAATGAAGAATGATGCATCACACAATGAATGGTTTCGTTACAAACGTAACGATCACATTATTGAGAGATTGTGTAACTAAATACTATTGATTCTTTGTATCTACAGTCCGCTAAAGTCTTAACACATGCTACATATTATTAATGAGGGAGAATTATACATATTATTAATCTTCAATTTGATAACTTTAAAAATCTTCACTTTCCGAAAAGAATTTAGACAGTACAACCGTTCATTGTTACAACTCCCATCTGTTTGTGATCTAAGAGCTCCGTAGTTACAAAGGAAATGATCTTAAAACTCATAGAAAAACAGCAATTACAGTTAACCTAAAAATATTCGTAGCCACCTGAATGTATGTAATATGGTAAAATAAAAAGTCATGTTGGCAATATTTCGTGACTCAAATCAACTGGCCGCGACCCAGATAAACGAGGTTTGAGATAGCAAAAACGATAACAGGAAGTGAACCCCTCTCACCTGAAAACCACCAAATTACTACTCACGGAATAGTCATAGCTTAAGGACATTGCTTACACGAATCGGTAGCATTTTGAGACTCTTTCTCTGATCCAATGACCCTATGGTGATGTTCACACACTAAAAACTCTTTTCTCACATTTCGAATTCTTAAATGTATTAAAATCGTGTGGAGCCTGTGCCCCAGTTTGATTGCAACATTTGTATGCCCCTCGTTTCAACCTGCATAGTACCAACAATTATCAAACCCTAAACCTATTTAAACAATTGGCAACCATCATGGCGAACAGATAAAATGAGTATTTAGCAAACACAAAAAACGTTTAAGTGCCCAACAGCTGGAATACGGGTCCATTGCCTGCAGCACAGCAAACAAGGAACGCCATAGGAATGTTGGATCCGATCCAAAACTGTGCCATCAGGCAAGCAACTAAAGCATTTCGTTTGAGCTGAGTGGCAAAACCTGCATGTTGAAGCTGGAATTAAGTTTTTGTACCTGCGGTGGAAACCTTTTACTATTCGTTAGTTCATGAAAATTATTTTAAAGTCGTCCCATCCACCAAATCTATTTTTTTCAAATTCACATCCACCTTCTACTCATAACCTTACTTCATTCCAGTGTTTTTTACCCACCACGGGATCAGTGTTCCATACGGGGTTGCCTCATGAGTCTCGCTCTCTGAAGACAGGAACATGGGGTATTTTGTCAACTGTGGTACGCGTATTCCAGTGCAATTGGGTGTGTTGCACTGGTCAGCGCACCTTTTTTTCCTTTTAAGCCGGTTGTGTTGTATTTTTTCCCTAAGACTAACTTATTTTTGTAAAGAAGGGAACTCCTATCCATCTTGCGCAACGGTGTCTTCTTATTGATCACCCCCGATATTACGGCTGCTCAACTTGCATGATCTCCTGGAGATGGTGAAGTGCCCTGGAGCTCCTTTCACTTCTAGATAAATATGAGGAAGGCCATGTAGTTCTGATTGACGGGTGAGCAGGCTCTCTAGCCCCAAAATGTAGGTACTTGGGTCCGAAGCTCTTTTATGATTGTAGAGCTTGGAACGATAGCACATGGGAACTCCAGTGGTCAGGGGAAACCCACTTTGCCCTCAGCCTATTCTTGGCCGAGAAGAAGTACTTCCTTCTTTCTCAGTGAACACCCCTTCGTGGTATTCATCCACCTGACATTCCATGTGTTGTGGCCACCTTTTAATTACAAATAATTATAAGTCAACCTCTTCTCGATCAGATCAAATCTATCACTGTTTCCATATGTTTAATATAGCTTATGACGTCAGTTGGAGTGGGGAAGAAGATAGTGGGGAGAACAGCCGCTGGGGGGATGGCTCCCCACCATGACTGGCCGGCTATATAAACCGCGCGTCCTCAGACAGAGGGCAGAAAGAAACAAACCGGCACCTTGAACACTTCTCTCTCTCTCTCTCTCTCTCTCTGCACTGGCGCTTGCTGCTCTACTTAAACCATGGTCTTCTCATTCAACTACCTCTGCATTAATCTCTCCTCCCCTCGCTATATTTTAGTCCGGCGTTGTCAGGCCCCACACCTTCCTAGTGGGAATCCCTGCCTTCATCTCGCTAAATCTAGCTCCTCCTTGGGAGAGACCTATCCCTCGCGGACGACTGTTGCCGTGGCCCTACAAACTTACCAGTAGCGTCTCCCACGGCAATTCAGTCTCCTTCTCTCCGGTTCACACTCGCCTTTGGGATCCAGACGGTTTTCGCCTACCCTTAGACACCGATTGTGAATTCATGGTCATTCCAAGACCACATAAACTACCTATAAACCTACCCTGTACCTCTTCTCCTGAACATAGCGCTTTGTCGGTGCACACCTTCAAAGATCTTATGGAGTCAGATCAAAACGAATTTGGCTACCCGCTGACTAGGCCGGCAGCCATGGTGAAAGACCACAGGGCCGCCCGTTTTATCTCTTTCTCGGAGCTCGCCGGCTAAGAGGTTGTAGCGACCCTAGCTCGCGGCGGGCGTCTCCTCCCCACTTTGGGGATACTCAGTTATCTGAGTCCGACACCATGCTTCATTGGTTAGGTGCTAAGATGGTTCCACTTCCTAGGTTCTGCAATCATCCTGCAAAGGGGAAGGGAAAGCTCTACCAGAGGTCCTCTTTTCACCTTAGCTTGGAGGCGTTGTTCTTGGTGGACCAAGTATATTAGGCCTGCCGCTGCTAGCATCTAGACCGCTTCGAAAAAAACGGTCCTATAGGCGCTACTGTGGAGTGAAGTTTACTATTTTCCACATCCTCAACGGACCTCTTGGACAATAACGACATAGGGACCATCACATGCTTCCAACCGAGAATGGTGAATTGCTAAACGGGGACTGCACTCTGTTGTAGTGACTATTTCAATTTCTAAAATGCTCTAAGTTGATCAGTAAATTTTTGAATTGTGAATTTCTAAATAATTATTAATCATAATAATGAATTATAACTATGAAATCAATCATCCTAGTGGTTAACTGTTCTAAAAACTATAAATCTGATACCCTACTTATTATTTTCGACAAATACTTATTTTTAATTACTTTATTCTTGACCCTTGGCACAAAATAAAACTACCATTTCAAATTCCATGGCTCTAAAAATAAAACAGTGGAATCTCTTTGTTTATTATCAATTAATTAATTAATTAATGACACTTACTCATAATTTATAGGCATGCCTACAAGTCATCCTTGGGTATATACATTAACACAAACTTATAAGTTTCTTGCAATTTAAATTGATATCTACACATTTGTAAATTTGGAAAGTTTTTTAACCTATTATAAAATTACTATAATATTTTAATTGTATATTTTCTTAATTTTATGTGTTAATTATTTATTTTTATATTGAATGTATTTGTCCACATTATTTATGTTATAATTTCTTTGTCATTTGAGTTACATGAATAATAGTAGTCGCCGATAGCGTATGTATCGTAATAAAGTAAATTGTTGGGCAGACAAGCCGAAGAAATTTATTTATAAGCCAATTTGGTTTTGATTTTATAACAGAATTGAGAAAGTATGAATTCACGTAATTTTATCTGGTTTTGATAAGGGCACTTAACCTTATCTACAGAATGTAAAGAAATGTAAAAAAAAAAACGTATTTCGGAGACAGCTCTGTATTTTTCTGGTGTTTATCCGTACTTGCGAGTTCTTTGTACCTGCGTTTATTTACATTTAGCAATCACAAGTGTGGTAAATTTTGAAAATTGCTTCAATTTGAATGGTTATTATTATAATTTTCATATGATTTATTTTTGGAAAAGTACGTAAAAATAAATCTTTTAAAAAGTCTCTTGTACAATAAATGTTTACTGTTCAGAGGTCGTTTCTACCCCGTTTTATACACCATTATACTTTAGAAATTCTACAAACTTCGTAGATCGAACTCTACTGACCAGTTCGTATAACCCTAAAAACACATTTTGTCACTTACAGACTCCAGTATAATCGACCTTAAGAGGCACCTGTTATGTCTAGTAATTTACTATTTTGTTAATGAAAAAATTCTTACTGAATTATTAATTTACTACTTTGTATCTATTTAGTACTACCTAGAATGGTACTAAATTCGTGACCTGCATTTAGCACCATTATTGTATTGCACTAAATTGTATTACAGTTTTAACAGTAATACTAAATTTAATTGTACAGTAACAAACAAATATGACCATGAACACAAGAGAGAAAATATATAATTTTTTTTATATATATATATTCCTTTATTGTGCTATAATTACAATCTGCCTTTTATAAGGCAATAATAATTAAGTATATATAAATTAATACTTTTTTATAATACTTTTTATAAAATTCGCTAATAGTGATTTAAGGACTGGATTATTTAAGGTGAGTAAGTAACATGATAGAGAAAACTGATAATTCAAATGAACAGATAACTAAAATTGCAGAAAATGGCACTATTTAAATAAATCTGCAATAAACGTCTCAGCTCTACAGCTCCTTCCATACGAAGTCTTAAATTAGCAAGTGTTTGTCTTTCAAAACTATTAACGAATTGAATACCATAGAAAGTTGGAAAAGTTCTTATGGTTAATTAAGGTTTATATTCAAGAGCTGTGACCACGTCCCAAACATAGTCACGGCCTTAAATTCATCACTCATACAACTATAATCCAACCAGAGAATGCTTCCTATGAATTTCGTTCTTATCAGTCAACATTATACATTGAAGCACAAGAGACACTGCACCTCATTAAGAGGTGCAATACAAGAGCATGTTAACCACACTTATTGTAATGTGCCCGAACTTTTATTAACTACACGTTTGAGTCATAAAACCAAAGGCCAGATGGACTAGCTTGCATGCTCTGTTAATGTTAATGTTAATGCTATGCTAATGTTAATGTCTCCTTGTTTAAATTTTATCCACAGAAGACACAATGCAACCTCAGTACTACACTAAAAACTAGCTGCTGATTTCATGACATAATTAGATGAAAGCTAGTTCCGAACAAACAAAACAAGTGGTAAGCTCTAATCCGTGGTTTAGGGGTGGTCGCGGTATTTCCCAGACCACAAAATGGATCGTCATTCGGATAGCAATAAATAGGCACAAAATAAAATGAAATACAGGCAAAACACGACCACCTAAGGTCGGTTTAACCAAAAAAATCCAAGGCACAAGAGTCTAAAAGATACCCTGAATGAGTTTTTAACACCGGGTTCATAACCGTAATACTTGCAATGACTGAAATACGACTTTGACTTCGTTTGTCCGTAAAGCTTTGCTCTGAAATATTTGAAGAATTCCTGTTATGATGAAGGGACTTCGAACTATAAAAAGAAATAGATTCGAGCTCACTATATTCTAGATAGTCTTGGAGAGCCTTAAAAAAAAACAAACTTTTAAATGGTCGTTTCTGGGAAAACTTGTCATTTAATGCAGCTAATAAAAACGGCATAGCCAAAAATATAGACAAGGGGTGCAAAAATTACATTAAGAAAGAACGATGACAGAGATACTACTAATAACTCAAAATAACGGGCGATAAAGGGTATTAGGGAAGAAAGGGCCCTCATTAGGAATTAGGCAGGACACACAGCCCTAATGGGGGAAGAGGGGAACCTTTGGCTGGCCGAAATAGGAGGAAGTCGAAGCAATTGTGAGGGCACCCGTCGCCAATTGTGAAGCGTCTCATTCAAGGAATCGCAATTGGGAGTCGATTACAGGCACTTGGGGCCTCTATCCAGCAATTATTGAACCTTAATGGTTTGCTTATGAAGGGGCAGTTGTAACTTTGTAGGGGTCGTTTGAGAATGCAACTTTTGTGTGTTTAATAAGCTTTCTAATGCCCCCTTCTATATCAAAAACCGTACCATTCAAGCTAATCTTATCATCCCATTCATCCCCCCCCACTACCAGAACTTTCATTCCCGCTTCCCTGGCCATCTCAATCTGTAAATGCTAATCCTAATGCTCTATACTCTCATCTCATCCCCAGCAACCCAAAGTCACCCCTAAGGCGGAGGTGGCCTTCTGGCCTCCAAGCCAACTAGCTTTTTTTTTATAGTGGTCATTCCCAAGTGGCATATTAAGTGTTTTTTTTCATCCAAAAATAGTAACAAGTACTGCTTTATGCAATGCATTAATTGCATGTAAACATTTCAATAAAGATATATATAGAGAGAATTCGTAAGTATGCTGCCGAAGTTCGTTCATTGGGAAAACAGAAGCTCTGGTCCTAGGGGCGAACCTTCCACTAGGGAGGGGGGTTTTAGTTAGCCCGCTACTACCGCTGACCACAACTTTCAAACATATTTAGCTTGGCTGTAATAAATTTGAAAATTTTTGACACATGTGTTAATTATCCTCCGTTGTTGAGTGACGATGAGGGGGAAATTTAAAGCACTGCAAAGCTGTGTTGACAATGTATCATATAAAGCAATATTTGCTGTAATCTTATAAGAGTTCCAGGAATAGAAGGCAAGGAAAGAAAATGATTAGGATAGGGAAACAGTTTTACTATTAGATAAAACTGTAACAAAAAAAAAAAAAAAAAAAGAGGAACAGCAGGGAATAGTGGAAAAAGAATGAAGAAACCCCGAATGGCAACAAAAGGAAACCACTATGATGTAGTCTTTTTCATTTACTAAAATGAACAGTCGCATGATAAATACCTCGACTGTTCATATGAAGAGAAACAAAATCTATATTAAAAGCAACAATGATAACAATCAATAAATAAAACATATTCAAAATAGTGACGAATGGCCTCAATGAAGTCAGAACTGGTTCATCCATTTTACTAGAATTAAATTTAACTAAAAAAAATTATTTATGTTTTTTGGACATGGCTAAACTTTAAACATTGTTTCCGAGCTGTAATGATGTTATTTTATCTGATAACATAAAATGATTCTTATCTAATCTCCTAAATCCCTACAATCCTCTTCGGAGATTGTAGTGGAAACGGCCTCGAGATATTCTATAGGACTACAACTGGGAGTTTTTTGAAGGGTAGAATGGAAAAGTCTCTAATATGTGTCTATACCCACTACTTCCGCTTTTATAATGCACAAGTGATTTCAGTAGCTCACACTGTCGTTATCAAGTGATCACATGCAGTTTTGGACATACAACCCCACCTTGGAAAAACGGTACATAACCAGCATTGCATCCTAAAATAAGTGCCAGTTGAACTCTCCAGAACTAAACGTGAACACTTAGAGCTGCCGAAAGAGCTTGAGCGTTGAGCAGAAGGATTGTGGTTTTACGCCAAAAAGTGACTTTTCCTTTCAACTCTTCGAAGAATAGCCCACAATGAGCATTGCACCGAAAAAGGAGAATCCTTGGTTAAAAGCGAAAGCAAACAAACGGCACGTTAACAAACATCATAGCTGCGCGGCGAATGGGAAAATGGCTAGGACTATTTTTACAGCGAAGTCCACTAACACGCTTAACTAGTTCCAGCTCCAGGACCAGGCCCCGGATTCCAACGAGGTCATTATGTGACTGGGCCATTCAGCTCCCATTATCCAAATTATATCTCTCTCCACCTTCCCTCTCTTCGCTCTTTTCATTAGGGCAGCCTCGCCGGCGTCGCTACGCTATGGCTAGCTCTAACCAGGGACAGTGGAACCTCGGATATCAGGTAGCCTGTTCCATTGCTAGGACAGGGGCAACATTGAAAGAGATTCATCATTTACCAGTCATGAAATGGAAATTATGGCTGTTTTTGTCATAAAACAGTATACTTATACATAAGTGACTCCCACTGCTTTAGTGGGCTTCCGATGTCGTCATTTCTCATCTCAAATTTGTAAAAATGTCTCACCTTTCTTCCCTTTGTCACAAATTAATCCTTTGTTAATTGAGGTCGATTCCTGTCCAGATGGAGTCACCTCTTTTATTACCATATTGGCATACCTTGATAATTTCTATGTTTTTTCTCTTATTTCCGTTGTGTTACAAAGATTCAAGCTTCCTGTTTTGAAATATTGCTCATTAACTGAGACATGGAGTCAAACAACTTGCTTTCCTGCGTTTTCGTACACTTTTTACACTGCTCCCAGATTTCTTTGATTTGTTCAACCATCTGACTTCCTTTCTCAAACAAAGGTAGACGCATTCCAAAGAAGTTATTTTTGTTTTTGTAAGGGCCCTTTTCCTGTCGTAGCAAAACGTCAATAAAATCCTGTTGGCTACACTTTCGCAGTCTGTTGAACGTTGACATTTCCATGGAAGTATCAATGCAACGACGATGATACAAATTAAAGCAGTGCCATAAAAGACGATCAAAGAAAGGGTCAATAAATAATTAGTTATTCGCTAATTAATCACCCCCGTTTCATTTAGATAGATGGTATTTCTCATGGAAACTTCCACACATTCTCAATAATCATGCTTGACTTGTCAAAGATTCTACCAAGTAGAATTCACCTTCAAAGCTAAGAATCTGTCAAAGTTTTGGTT
Organism: Acanthosoma haemorrhoidale; assembly: GCA_930367205.1. Lineage (NCBI taxonomy): Eukaryota > Metazoa > Arthropoda > Insecta > Hemiptera > Acanthosomatidae > Acanthosoma > Acanthosoma haemorrhoidale. The sequence goes on from OV884013.1 coordinate 46,121,964, forward strand.
TAGGCTTTAGACAAAATCTACTATAGTGTGAGAAGTGCTTCTTAGCCTTGTGTAAGGCACGACCCCCAAGGCCCAAACAGAGCAGAGTGGAATGTGAGGACCAACCTCACACAAACCTACCAAACAAGGTCTAAGCACTTGTACCTTCCATATCTAATTTCATCAGTCTTTGCAGGTTTTTAATTTTAATTCCATAGGTTTATTTTATATATAAGCATTACGTAGTGACGTTTCTAAAAACGCGCCTATTCGCCTGATTCAGTCAAAACTTCCATGACCGTGTGACCTGATCTACTTCTAGAGTATGATCGTCGTTGGATCTCTTAAAGTCGATTAATACTGAAACTTCACTGCACAAAAGTGGCTAAAATTAGTTTAGTGAGCTACAGGTCATTATCAAAGGTCTATAATACAAGATGTTCATTTGATCCTAAGAGTTCGCTTTAAAAAAATAGCTGAATTTGAAGGGAAAATAGACGATCTCACTACATCCTAGAAGTAACCAATGCAATCTGTGGAGGTTATTAATGTTAATCTCATTAATTTATTTTATATTTAAGCAAACTTAGTTACGCATACAAAAACGGGCCTTTATCAAATCCACTTGGAACAACGCTATTGTACACCATGTGAAATTGACTACCAAAACGTTATTAAGAATACATAATTAGTTGTGCGTTTAAGTTTTGTTTTTTTAATTTTTACTAATTGATTCACAAATGTGAAACAACGTCAAAACCAGGTAATATGAACGTCACAATAAAATAAAAATGACATGACGGCGTAAAGGTGAAATACATCCAGTGATACCTATTCATAATTGTATTTAGGATTGGCGAGTCAGCTTACAGATCCAGCTTCTTTTAAGACGTCATGGATTGTTATAAGGATAAGTGTCTGTACAACTTCTACACGTCAGTCTGTACATAAAACTTATAGGTCTCCGTGCAGTGGTGCAGCGTTTATTAGCCTGAGTGCTTTGGATTGGTATGTATATCGTCAAGATGTGGGATGTTTTTCCATGTGCGCAGATCTGTGCTTTATCTGAAATTGGTTTCAGTAAGTTACTGCATATCCCTTCAACTTTTCAACGTTCAAACACAAGTTATTACCACATGATCCATCAAGTTATGTAGATCAACAAGTTATGTCCGGCTGAACTGACCAGTATTTGACGGATGCGAAGCTACTCAAAAGAACCTTAACGAATATGTGATTTAAATTACTAACGCATTGGTTGATCCTATCCACACACGAGGCCTACTCAAAAGTGGTCCAAACCAATCTAGCCAACTATCTTGTATATCCGCAAGCGTCTGTGCCTTGGGAATGAATATTCAGAATATGTTATTGCTTAAACTTTACAAATAATTTAGTAGTAATATTCATAATAACAATATTGTATCAGTTTCTTGTATTCATAAATCAGTTATTATTTCAATGTTTATCGTATTTGTAGCAATAAAGAGCAGTAGTAGTTCTTTATTGTGCAATAATTACAATCTGCCTTTTATAAGGCAATAATAATACAGATAAATGATCTCATTCATACCATATTTACAGTTCATCATTCACTCGCTCATTCATACAATAGGACATCATTGGAGAAACTGGCCATTGCCAGGACTCCCACTATCATGCGATTATAGCAGGTCACGAGGCCACTGCCGTTTCAGTTTCCGAGGAGGATTATAGGGATGAGTGGCGCAGTGCAAAGACTGTGCTACAGGATTAGGGTGGTTGGAAAGGCTACTGTGGAATTTCATAAACTTGGAAGGGATGAGTTCTAGAATGTAGGGTATATTAAGGTCGTTATGAAGGGTTTTGTTGCTGACATAATAAGGGGCAATTACTATTGTTCTCAGGACTTTTGATTGAAAGGATTGGATACGCTTGATGTTCGACTTTTTTGCTGTCCCCCATAGCTCTATTCCGTATGTCCAGATTGGTTTAAGTATAACTTTGTAGATTAGTAGTTTATTTTCTATTGAGAGATGGGATGTCCTTTGAAGTAGTCTGTACAGTTGTCCAAAGCGTCTGTTTAGTTCTTGTCTTTTTAGCCTCGTGTGTGGGTTCCAGGTCAGGCGTTTGTTGAGATGGAAGCCTAAGTACCGGTACTGTCTCGGTTACAGGGAGAGGAATAGAACTAAAATAAACTAGTGGACAAGTCAGTAGTAGTAGAGAAGCATAATAGAGTCTCGCCGATCAAATGATTCCAATGTATAATTCGGATTAGTGAAAAAAACTTTTTCAAGTGATGTCCCAAAAAAAAAATGTTTATTCGTGAAGCAAAAAAATTAATTATCATTACCCCGTGTTTTTTAAACCTAGACTAAACCAAAACAATAGCAAAATAATGCACAAAAAAATCGGTATTATCCTTTGGGTTGACGAGAAATTGTGAAGCAACTGGGGAGTGACTTGTTTATCGAGTCACTTGGGACTATAATGTGTTACTAACTAGTAGTGTAGCATGTGGCTTAACTGAACTCAGTGCGAAATTGACTCAACGTGAACACAGTAAATGAGAAGCCACTCCACCCACTTCTATTAAAGGAACAATATAAATTCACTGTCGAGGGATTTGAGAATTTAGAACTTTCATATGAATCAGTTACTCTAACCACTGACGCACCAGGTGAGAACAATCAAAACATTTTTTGGGAATCACTAACCATAGTGATTACCATCTAAAATCAGTTTCTTTTGAGTACCTCCGAGTGGATACTGCCTAATAATTCACTTCGATGAATTTGAAGGGACAACAGATATGATCTCACAACAGACATAGATGTAACCCATTAAAGAATGGGTGAAGTATCAACTGTAGAAAGAAAAAACAACGTGACACTGTCGGAAATCGAACTCAGTAGAATTTCAAGTCGGTAGCGAGCGCCCTCGCCAACAGATATTTGTTATGTCGATTTTAGACTTACCCCATCCGGAAATGGACAGTGGGTTTGGAAGAAATTTAAATCACATGGGATTAAAATGTCTGTACACGACATGAAGGAATTGTGTCCAGTTTCCACCCCCTTATGTTTACACTCAGTGATGCTACGCATACACCGTGGAAGTGGTTAATTCCCCCATATATCTCAAGACGCTGGTAAGAAGATGGAATGATAGTTTTTCAAACAACATTTAAATGACAAATGATGGGGGGTGGGGGGGGAGAGGGGTTGGCTCGGCCAATTAGAAAGCTCCCAGCGGCGGCCACTTCCAGGAACGGCATACCTCACTCCAGGACTCCAGCCATCGGCGCTCCACCTTTATAAATAGTGGTCCTTCCAGATGATCCAACTGCTGTAGTTATAGCTGCCTTCTTACATGGCAGGTAGGAATCTCGGCTACTTGTATATGTTGGGGTGCTCTCTCTCCTTTGTAAAGTAATCCCAAAATAAATTTGTTCAAAACAAGTCTGCTACAAAAATTTGATACAAAATTCACACTTGTGCTGTTGAAATTTCCAAGCATAGTGTAATTCACTCATAACGATCTTCAAGGGACCTAGGAATTCAGATCGTTATACCCGATCGGATTAACAGAAAAAAAAATATTTCGAAAAAAATTCTTAAATACTTTTTGCGTAGAATCAGTTGATTATTAATAATTATTAAATAAAGATTAATACAACAAATATAATTGTGAATTATATTACATACATAATTTTGAACAATTTGTCGATGTTTTCAAAAAATAATCAGATATAGTGGTTTGCTTTAAATTGTAAGAATAAATTTTGTAAGCTATCGATACTTGTGGTGCATTTATTTTACTGAGTACACTAAAAAAAGTACGTAAAAACATTTCCGAAATTATCGGAAATTATTCATTTGCTAAAAAAAAATTAAGATGATGTGTCATACATTTAATGGTCTATATGATTTACCCGACACCCAAATTACCCTCTCTTCGTTAATATCACAAGTTTTATTAACATACGCATTCAAATGCATATTATCTAACAACCACCCTTGATTGATTCTTCACAACAGAATTTGTAGCTACGAACAAAGCTGTTATTTAAATATTTGATCATGTATATTATTGTTGGTAGTTACAGTCTACTAATCCTACATAAAATATATATAATACATATTCTCAATCCTACGCTATGTACTCAGAGAACGATTATTTTTTTATCTCTCATAATGCCTCTTATTACTTCTTAGAGCATTACTTTTTGCATTGCAGCATTGCAGCAACTACCGAGGAAATGTTCTAAAAAATTACTGCCAGAATAAAAATTTAGATTTTACTGACTTTGTGTAATTACCGTTCCAAAAGCAAAAATAATTATAAACCAAGATCTTTGATCTGTTACTATACTCAATATGGCAAGATAATGTTTGTTTTTTTAATAATGACATAATTAATTAATAAAATAACGAGACATTTTGTGTTCCTACAAATACTTACTTTTTTTACACTTGAGTTTTTGGCAGCTACACTGTCATTATCAAGTACTGTAAATAACTTAATACGTAATAAGTTAATATACTATTAGTTATGTTTAGGGAGTCGAATACATTTTTCATGATTCATCAATGATCAGATTGAAAGAGATCGTATAAATTAGGTTTTAAATAACACCTATGTTTCTCTTCATAATCTTTTCTTTAGTTGGCTAACGCTTTCAACAGCTCACGTCACATCCTCAGGTGCTACACGCCATCACTGCAACCTATAAAGAACTGATTTCTGGTGGTCTGATCACTGCCTCAGGATGACAGGCATGGGTTGTACAAAGCTTTTGCCAATTAATGAAAAGCTTGTGAAGAGAAACATGTTATTCAAAACATTAATTTTTCATGTTGTTGGCTAATCGAATTAAATGTCGATACAATGTTTGTAGGGGTTTTATAGGTGCTCAAGGTCCATCAAAATATAATGGATTATGGTTATGAAAAAAAAAATCTGGATCTCTAGGGAAATCCGTATTGGAAAAAATTACCTTTCGTTATTCTCCTCTTCTTTGTTAGCGGTATTTCTGAAGGACTTCAATTAAGCAAATGGGACACAATTACAATACATCAACTATATATGTGTAAGTTTTTTTCACCTTCCCATTGTAATTATGATGATATAAGTAAAAGGCTTTTGCCGGATACACCTTCTATCTAGCCGGATTCCAACCCTAAGAGGGCTCCTAGATCTCCTCAGCGCTACCTGACTCTATTTGACAACCCGGCCTCTTTTTGTTACCTATGGACGAGGGAATATTTTTATCGGACCTCCTCCAAACTAATATACCACACCTCTAACCCCAACCCCGTCACACACATCACAACTCTAAGCTGTTCAGCTGTGGTTCCTTGTCTTAGACTAGACTTTATAGGTTAGCATTTTCGGAGACTACCTGGGAGATATTGGCAGACAATACAGCCTTCCCTGATAGGGTGGTAGGTAATTGTCATGAGCTAATTCATTTACATGGTTAATATTAAGTTACTAGTTTTTATGAAATCACTAGTTATTTTATTAAATCATTATTAAGCTCTTTCATTATCTAGAATTTGCTTGAGTGGATTTAGAGATTTCATTCATTATTCTAGTAATAATAGCACCCCCCCCTTCACAACAGGGTATTTGGAAAATGATATAACACATGATAATGTTCGGACAGATTCGTAAAATACTATCGCAAATTCTGAACAGTATAATTATAAAATTTCCAAGTCTCGGGACAAGCTTTATACAATTTTTTTTTCCAGAACTGGTTAATATCCTTTCCGATCTGAATTTCACATCTCACAAATCTGCTTCCTTCGACCGTTCTTTTCTTATCCGTGCCACCAACCTTTGGAACTCGATTCCCATTAGCTTTTGTCATTCATCGTCTCTCCCAATTCATATCTAGTCTTTACCAGTTTCTTATCTCCCCTCAAACCATCAAACCATAATTCGCCATTATTATTCTTTTCATTTATTTTATAAATTCTATATTTTTAAACATCCTAGCAACCTTTCACGCTCCCCCCCCCTGTAATAATTCGTAATTATCATTATTATCTTAGTTCAAATTGTCTGCGAATGTCATCCCTACTCATTTAAGTTTATTGTTTCAACCTTTTGCTGACAATTCATAGTAGTCAACACAAATGCACATAAGGCCTTTATCAGGCAGCTAAACTCATCCAGTGAATGTTATATATTATACTGTTATAGATATTAATATATAATCTATATATATATACATATATGTTAAGACTGTGAGGGATATATTTTGAATGGTTTAAGAAACTTTGTAATATTTTACACGTGGCCCGTTGACTAGCCAGTTCCCTATTTTTGTGTGTGTGATTTCTGATTATAGTGTTATCATATGAGTGAAGTCGTAAACTAAATGCAAGTATGGTTGCTCGCATGTTAGGTCTACAAGGACGAACTTTCAATTTATGAAAGTTATTGTTAACTTCACCGTTTCTGTATTAGTTTTCGTCTAATTTCTACATAGCGTTTAACCCTCGAAGATATAAGAACTTACAAAATACTTATTTCTAAAGACATCTTTATAACCAAAATCAATTACGTTCCCTTGAAGGTCAAATATTTTTAATTTTAAAACCACTTAAGTCATTGAGGAAAAATATAATTTTGTTTATTTATTCCCCTTTTTTTCTGATTTTTATTCCCGAACGGAAATTCGCCATATTGATTTGAAAAATTTAGATGTCACTTCTATTCAAATTTTATCAAATGTATATAATATGTATTGCCTCTCATGATTCTATAGCATGGGTTAAATTTTCCAGTTAACAACTATATAATTGCAACTTGAGAGACCACTCTATAGTCTACCCAAAATTTATTTTAGGCTGATACATGATCTTTCGGTGACATGATCAAAGCGCTTTTTTCAAGAATCTAGTGATTGAAATGATAAAATAGTGCATAAAAGTTTTATGATTATTATTATTATTATTATTTGTTCCGGCATTTGTGCACCGCGGCCTCACTGAGACCTATTGTGCGCCGTCCATGTCCCTGTCCTATATATGTGACAGGCCCACGGCCTTTGCAAATCTGAGGATACTGAATGGATCGATCAGTTCACATAGTTTGGGGTCTACAATGCGATCACTACCAAAGTGAAGGTATCGCTTTCTAGCTAAGTTATCACAGTCACATATTATATGACGTGCCGTTTCTCCCTCTTTCTTGCAGAATCTGCAGATTGGTGATCCCACTATCCCCAAATTAAAGAGGTGTTTATTTAACCGACAGTGACCTGTATAGAGTCCTGTCACACTTTTGAGTGTCCACCTGTCCATTGATAGAAGTGCTGAGCTTCTTCTCTTACAGGGTCCATTAAGAAACAGTTTCGAGTGTTCCTGTTTCTTAGTTTCTCTCCAAGAAAGTCTTGCCTTGTCCTCTAAAGCTAATTTTATACGCCTTTTAGCGTAGCTGAGGCTGATACCACATATGGGTTCAGGTGCAAGAGGTGTCTGTTCTGAGCCCACCCTTGCAAGGCCATCTGCCTTCTCATTGCCTGTGATGCCTGTGTGTCCTGGCACCCAGTCGATTCTAACCTTATTGGCTAGCGAGAGTGTGTTTAAGTTGTTTTTACACTCCTCAACCAAATAAGATCTGGTCGTATAGCTTCTCAGGGCGCCAATGGCTGCCTGGCTATCCGTGAAAATTGTGATCAGTCTGTTTCTTACACCCTCCCCAATTAAGGTTTGGGTACAGACATTGATCGCCATCACTTCGGCCTGAAAGACCGAGGTGTGTCTACCTAAAGGAATAGAAATCCCAGATTCTGGTTTATCTTTCCTCCATATGCCGGCCCCTGATCCGTTTTCTGTTAGTGAGCCGTCTGTGTAGCAATTAATCCCATTACACAGTTTATGTGGTTTGGTCTTTGTGTTTTCCGCACAGTACAAAACGTCTGTGTGTTTCTTAACTTGTAGGTCAGAGTGCATTGACAGCACCTCGTCCTCATCAATTCTTCTGAACAAATTCCCATGCCCCATGCGAGTCATGACTTTGGATCTTGTTCCTGATTTCGCAAGTCTGTAAGCCACGTTCAAGGCTTGCGCTTCTACTTCTATGTGCAGTGGATTCAAGTTCAATAAGACTTCCATTGCAGCAGTAGGAGTTGTACTCATGGCACCAGTGATCATGAGACATGAAAGCCTCTGTAATTTGCCAAGCAAAGAAGTTTTATGATAGTCATTCAAATTACTAGATACTTTAGAATGATGGTATAGCTACCGAACGTGTACAATAATTACCTTTTTTTAGACAGGTCTCAGATTAATAATTTCTACAATGACGCTACAATGTACGCAACATTCAGTGAATTCAAGAGAAGCAAATACATTTTAAATAATTGTCTCCCTAGGAATTTGGAACCGAAAGTATCATGAAGTTTATTATTATTCCCAACATTATTTTTTACCATGAAATCTCCATCGAATTATAGCTTCTAGCGGTTCTCGTTATTTCTGTTCATCTTGGCATTATATATTTTTACAAATTTAGTCGTTGAATAGAACCTCATATGAATACAAATCATATATTTTTTTTTTTTTTGTAAGTAGAGCTAAAAACTTTCATTTATAAATAAATAACCAAGATAAGTTTAATCAGGCTACTTTCGTAGGAAGGGGAATGTGGCACTTCATGTTTGCAACACTTTTCCAAAACTTTTTGATTCCAGCATTCTGGGAGTGGTCAAACTCTACCCACAAAATAATATTCCCCGATCAACAATCTTTATTGTGCAATAATTACAATCTACCTTTTATAAGGCAATAATAATACAGATAAATGATCTCATTCATACCATATTTACAGTCATCATTCACTCGCTCATTCATACAATAGGACATGATTGGAGAAACTGGCCATTGCCAGGACTCCCACTGTCACGCGATTATAGCAGGTCACGAGGCCACTGCCGTTTCAGTCTCCGAGGAGGATTATAGGGATGAGTGGCGCAGTGCAAAGACTGTGCTACAGGATTAGGGTGGTTGGAAAGGCTACTGTGGAATTTCATAAACTTGGAAGGGATGAGTTCTAGAATGTAGGGTATATTAAGGTCATTATGAAGGGTTTTGTTTCTGACATAATAAGGGGCATTTACTATTGTTCTCAGGACTTTTGATTGAAAGGATTGGATACGCTTGATGTTCGATGACATTCCCCGATCGTAGACTCAAGTAGGAATGACACTCAATTCCAACTGTCCATTCTCCACTGTGCTCATGTGACGCTCAGAAAGTTAAAATGTTTTGTTTCACTTTAAGGTATGAACAAACATAAATGAACTACGCCTGTCAGAAATTCTATATCAAGGGAAATGTTGGCCTATTCGAAAATCTGTGTTGTTTTGATCAAGTATCATCGGTTCATATAAAAAAAATTACATTATTGTTTGTTGAAGAATGTTTACTCATTCATCAAGAAATAAAAACCAAAATAACTACCCTGAAAACTAAAATGGTACACTTATCCTTCACAGATCAATTCGCCAGCCAATAGTTCTTAGGTAAATCGCTGTATGCAAGGTGATAAAACCCTCGTTTCGGTAAGCACCCGGGATTTGAAAGATGGCCTGTTGAAAACCCAAAAAGGGTGATTGCCGACCTTCTCGGATAGCTGGAGGAAGTAAAATCAGTTTCTAAATTTTATGAGTTCGGCTATGGTTGATCTTTTTTCTTTTTTCTGGACTTGACACTTGGTGAGGACTTCGGGAGGAACTGAAAAGAACCAAACCCACAACCGGAATACCCCAGAAAAAAACAAGTAGGTGCCATTTCGTACATGTATTTAAATCAAGGAGGAACGGTAAGTTTCATAGTTAATTTTTTAATTATTTTTCATTAATGAAAAATATACTAGCTCACTTATGTACTTGCCGAAAGGCCCTATGACCCCATCCACAAAAGTGACAAACACAATAAACAGTTAATAAAAATGGCTGCTTGCTCACTAATTAAGCATTAATTACAATGTAGATCCCGTTTCCAAGTGCCCTCATGCCTCTGGCTGATTCATTAATGGTAATGAAGAGGACATCATCTCCGTCTTTAATGGCAGTGGGAATCATTGTCTAGTGGACATCAGCAGTTAGTCAATGGGATCTTAAGTGGATTTAATTTCAGTTTTGACGTCTTGTAAGTCGATCCAATTCGCTGGAGAGGAGGTACTCGTCGTAGCGTCGGTAGTTCGAGGAAGGAGGGTATCCACTCTGGACTAGACCGTAGGTTACCTGGATGAACAAATTTTACATGTAGATCGTGCTATGTAATAAACTAATTAATCATATTGTTCAACCAATTGTTTTTTTTGTTAAACGATTTCTAATATTAGCTCGTGAAACAGACCCAATTCAAGAACTTTTTTTATCATTTACTTTCTATAATTATATTTTAACATTTTTTTATTATTTTGTCAGCGCTATGCGTTTCTTATAAAATACCATCAATATATGCATATAACTATAAACATAGACAACGTCCTTATTAAAAATTGAACATCAGTGAAAGATTTCTAATATTAGCTCGTGAAACTAATCCAGTTCAAGACCATTTTTTTTTCCATAATTACCAAAATAGAGCATCTTAATAAGAGTGGTCCCGAGTGTTTCATTTCTTCAATCGACTAGCACCAGTTTAAAAGTATAGCCTCATTTTTCCAGGGCTCTGTGATAGTGTGTACCTGATACATCCCCAAAAGTCACTATTTTTTATTATAAAAAAAATTAAGTATAAGCGCAATTAAGTATATGTTTTTTTTTATCATCAGTATAACGGAATAATCCGTAAAAAATCCTTAACGCAAACGCCCTGCTTGACCAGAACTATGACGTATTGAGCACGCTCCAATTCCCACATCAGACATAAGGTTATCATCCCTTCAAGCTACCCCATCACGCTGATTTAATTTATTCCCTCTTGTTTGTTGATAAATACCGATAGTTCCATTTGCAATTATCGTATTTTATTGTATTTTTATTAATTATTTTATTTTTATAGATGTTATATTTAATATTATCGACTACATAGATTTTATGGGTACTATAGTATTACATTTTTTAACCTTTTTTTTTTAATTTTTAACAAAAGTAAATTTTTCTATCCACTCCTTCCTAGGATGCACGATATTTGAATTCGTAGTTCTTGATATGATGAACAGCAGCAGCGATATAATTGACGTCTCTGTCTGACGCGTCCATCCCCATTTATAGTTTGATATTATGGCATTCCTATACTGTTACATAGTCAAATACAGATTAGTCGAAAGCGGATGACAGTTATAAAGCAGCTGGTACCACTGCTAGCTGATCGTTTCTCTGTCACAATCGGGAGATATAAGTTATTTCCGACACCTGGCCCCTGCATTTCCGTTATGGTAAACTCTTGCGCAGAAGTTCCGTTAAGAAGTGCATTATAGATTTTATTGCCTATTCCTGTGACTCCGGGACAAAGATCCTCCATCTGGAGGCTGGTGAGGTTCTCAACCCCCCATCGGCGGCGACTATAATGGCCGGGCCGATAAAAGGGTATTTTTTTTCCCCTTCGCCGGTTTTCAATGGATTTGGTTAACTTCTGGGAAGGGAGAGCTGAAGGCAGCCGCACGGCTGGTTCCAAGGGTTTGTCAACTCGCCGGAGGTGCTAATCGAAGTTTACGACTGGGAGCTCCTCTGAGCCGAACAATGTCATTATTCATTGTCAAATGAACCAAGTGAGGTATATTTCGAATACCCTATAATTGTGATGGAATTTATTATCAAACATACTCGATATGCAGAATAGAAGAAATAATTTCCTATGGAGTTGGAAATACTTAGACGTATCATCTGCATTCGTGGTTTTCCCATTATTTAAATTTGATATGTGTTTATCCACCGTGATTTATTGAAAGCGTTTAACCTTTAGTTTAAAGGGTGGGTAAAACATATCGGTTTTTTTTTTAATTTAGTAGTTATTGTAAAAGGTAACTTTTTACAATATTGAAATTTTGATTCATATTATTGTAATTTTATAGGGCTTATTTTAATTGTAAATGGCAATGTAGTATTTTAATATCTAATTTATTTTGAAAACTCTGGGTGTATCTATGCTTATCATGTTGTAGCCACTGACGATGATGCTTTAAACTAATGAAAATGTTAGTGTTGTAAAACAATGAACACTGCGTGCTAGCAAAAAGTTATTCATTAAATAATTAACTTAGTTCTTGTTAAGTTCTACCAACAACCGGTAAATACTCCACAGAAAGCCGGTATCATTAATTATCAGAAGCCGAACATCTCCCATATCTTTTTAACCCTTTCATATATTCTCTACTTTTGCGATATTTTCATGACAGCAGAAATATAGTGGTAAGATATAAGATATAGCCTCGTCTCTAATGTAAGCAATTAACCGCAGCTAGCCTTTTCCATGGCCTGTCACTGAGGATCAGGCCTTAATGAACACCACGGATGATGAGGAAGGTGCGGACATGGCTACAAACGAAGTAGAGCTAAGCGGATTAAGGATTACATAAGGAGGATTACCTAAGTGGGTACCTGAAGAAAAAGTGAGAAGCCGCAGTGAAGACAGTACAGACCAGGTCATCGGTTCCGAGCTAGTGGTCAGCCAACTGTCCGTGAAGGCACATACTCTGCGTGTGCCGCCCGCCCATCTAATCACATTTAAGGAGCCCGTCTCAGCTTTTTATAGGAGGTGATTCTCCGTGGTTTTTGTGGGCATCGTAGTAATTGTGACAGTACCTCTACCACAACATCAAATGATACATCCTCAAGTATCTTTAAGTCAGCCATGATTACAAGTAAGTAAGTAGGGCTTAAAAGGAAAAATCCTACCCCTGAAATCCTATAAAAATAATTTATAAAATAATAAAAATAAGTGTGCACCTAATTGACGTAAGATAACAGCTTTTACGATACTGTTTAACATTTACAGTGTATTTATCACTTTTTTTTTATATACAGTTTTAAATAAATAAATATGAAAAAAGAAAGTTTTTAATCACTAAAATAGTTGTGAAGTTACATCATTAGATAATATAATAAAATATCAAGAATTTCATTGGAGAACTTGAACAAGGAATGTCTTAATACCATTTTTAACGTGAAGTTGCAATTGCAGAGCTCATTCCAAGGAGGGACCCAGGAAGATGTACCCATAAAGAACAGTTTTTTATTTTTTATTAATACTGTTTAAACTCTAATAAACTTACTTATAATAGTAATATATAATTACTCACGGTCAATCACAAATTTGCCTTCTAAATTTGATTCATTGAAATACTGTAAACTCATTTTTAACCCTTCGTACAGAAATGAGTAGAAGCGTTTGTTGGGAAATAGGCGTAGGTTGAAGGAGATGGAAACAGTGCTGCTGGGTTTTTATTTAATTTATCAGGTCACTGGGAGAGATAATGAAATATTTAATACTCTATTACACTTAATCGCTTAGCAAAATATTCAGTGATTCTTAGCAACCAAGGAGACTTGAAATTCAGTCCCGGCATTTCGCCAGAGGCCTTAAGCCAAACAATTTTAAGACCTGCACCGCATCATCGAGTAAAGTAAGACTCGCGATCTTAGAGGGAGGAGTTTTAACCTGCGCATGATTCACTGGTTGTAAGGCAGATTTAAGGGAAGGTACATGCTGCAAGACGATTAAGCTACAACGCGTTGTTTTCTGTACAACAACCTCACGAACGTCGTGTTATACAACTTTATCCTGCAACTGTAGGTCGTTTAATCTGTCTTCCTGAGTCCCCCCTGAGTTTACGCATGCACTTTCACGTTAAAAATGGTCTTAAGACACCCCTTGTTCAAGTTCCCCAATGAAACTCTTTATATTTTATCATATGATTAAATAATGTATCAAGGGACAAGTGAACCATAATAACATTAAAGAAGAATGATGCCTTCGGATGTGAAGGATTATATTGATGGCAGTTAATTTAAATTAATAAAGCTTCACTCCAGTTTCTCAGCAGTCGTCATGGGTCCCGTGCTGCTAGTCTGATTATGTAAGAACTCTGGTGTCCATACTGCTTTTGATGGAAATGTCTGTACAGATAATTGATGGTTGTATTTCTGACCATGTGGTCAGAGGTATGTGATCCATCGGTATATTGAAATATAATAATATAATATAATAGTATATTTTGGGGGAGGGATGACAGAGTGCTAGGGGCTTGCTCCACTTATATTGCGGGTTGACCCGGTAATGCAGTACCTCCGGGAACGGCCCATATAAAGCAAACACACGCACACAAATTATTAATTGGTTAATTAAATTAATTGTTTGATGGCAAGGTGGGGGTTCGGGCCCCCATAGGTGAATTTTCAATTTAATCTTCTGGATACCCATGGAACATAAATGCATACGTTCCATGATCGATGAAGCTTATGTAATTAAGCACATGTTGATCGTTTGCATTATTAAAAATAAATTCTTATATATTTCAGGTCGCCGGAAAATTGAGTAATCGATGTACCTACTCCTGAAAATCTCGAATTATAAATACGTATAATTTTTTTTTGTTACGTCACCCTCAAACTGCCCCTCCCCTCCTCTCTACTTTCAACTACTTTACGCACCACAAACACATTTTCAGTTTTTCCATTTTGTATATAATATATATATATATATATATATATATATATATATATATATATATATATATATATATATATATATATATATTGGTCAGATTTAAATATTTCTATTGTTCTTATTCTAGGTTTGATTTTTTTATTGCCCCATAAATCTAATCTCCATTTGCCAAAATAGGTCTTAGTGTACGTCTTCATCTTTTTTGCCAAAGCAACCTCCGCCCGTCTATTTAGTAGGTGGCATAGTTTCAAACTTTGTCTTTTTAATCGAATGTATGAGTTCCACGTTACCTGTTTGTGTCCTATGAAATTGTCTATGTTTAAGGTAGAGGATGATTATCTAGGGGGAGGGGCAATGCCAACGGAATTGTAAGTTAAAAAATTAAATAATGAAGTCAAAATAAGGCCAGGCCACTTCTTAAAACCAATTTTTCTAAAACAACTGAATCGCAAACTAATCTCAAAACCCGCATTCGGTTATGCCAAACAGCCAAATAAGTATACATTAATAATCTGGGGTCTTATGAGAAGTTCTACTGAGTAAATATTTTCCTTTCTGATGACCTTGGAAATGAGCCGAGTCATTCACCCAGTCCTAAGACCGAATTGAACGTTCGGCGGCCGGAAACCTACAGTCTTAATTAGACTAATGGCTGCCCATTCATAGATTGGCCACAGTTTATACACACAGGACAGAGCAGCTGCTAGATTGATTCACAGACTATAATTGTAGCCATTTCAGCAACAATTTTATAATGACTGCTGCGTCTCTCTGGTCCTAACCCCGGGACTACCCGCTCTTCCTGCCATACTGCTCACGATCCCGAAGATCATGCTCTAAAACATGCACATAAAAATAGTATTTCACTTCGAAATAAACATCGGGTTATGGAAAAATAAATAAACTTTGTCAAGTAAGAATTAAATGTTCTGGTTTTCCCCCCAATGCTTAAGAAAACCTTAATACATATACTACCGCTCTTTCACTTCTAATTCCTTCCATTTTTTTCCAACAACTGCAGTATTGAACTTCTTTAGACTCCCGAAAAACACTTCACATTATTAAATCAATGATCGTTCAAGCTGTTTATCTCATTATTTATTGGACACATTAACATTTTTCCTTGCCATTTGTTTGAGCCAATCTAAAATTTAATAACAAAATTTGGTTAAACAATATAGAATACAAGGCTCTATTGAAAAACACTCAAATGATAAGAAGAATTTCATTTCGTTGGCTATCGCTGCTGCTGCTACCTAGGAGATACAGCAGGGACGACCTCGCGCGTTGGGGTTTAGTCGAGAACGGTCACTATGGATTTTAGCTTCGTTGTAGTAACATCAGAATTTGTCGAGCGTCGAGATTAACTTGTGAGATTGATTTGTCGAATCCCAAGTTATCGGATTGAATCTGATGGTAGTCATAACAGATACATGGTTTGGAAGTTTTTTGTATCTTTCGCCTGAAATCGAGGAAAACAGTCAGAAACCATCCATTAGGCCAGAAGCTCCTGCCCGAGGCTGGACCGATCGCCGGACAGGTAAAAGGGGATTGATTCCTAAAATTTTCCTTTCAATTACGATCTATCCGGTCCCGAAAACCACCCCTTTTCCCTTACAGAGAGACGGGTCGGCGATGGGATTCTGCTATTGGTGGTAAGTTGAAATATATCGAATCTAAAATTATTAATTTATTGATTATTAATATAATTTGTTGTTATGTTTTACTCGATTTCAGCATTTGTCGTCGTTATTTTATATCACAGTCCACTATTAGTTCTCTATCAGAGAAATAACTTGAAAACTCGTTCGTTCTAATTCTGACCTAAAATTGAATATTGGTGATCTCACAGCTGATTTATCCGCGTTCACACCATTACTACATTGCATTTTTCAAAATCTTATGTATATAAAGGTTTAATATTATATTTGTTTATTATTATTATATTTGTTCCTAATCAAGAGAGTTATCAAAGTACGGTAATTTCTACCGATGCGAACCCGGGGGAGGTTTTGCAGGCTTCTCTGGGCTTTGGTTGACACTTCGGGTCTCACACAGCACGTTTGGCTCCGAATATTTGGAGAAGTTGCACTTTTTCGTGAACACACACAACTGTATAAACATCATTGTACTGTGCTGTATCAGTAGGTAAAATTGTTTACAAATAACCTCTGACCAGTCCTCGGGAACTTTTTCACCTTTAAATTTCATAATCTTTTACATTCTAATAAAAATTTAAAGAGAAAAAAGAACAAAAGAGAGAAATTTTTTTCTTCAGTTAATAAAAATAGGTACTTATTGCTTGAAGCAAAAGTCCACACTTTTAATAATCGATATTTGGAAAATAATCAATAAACTACAAGAACAATCCATCAATCTTCAACTGGACGGTTAAAGGATTCGCGCTAAGCGAAACGATTAGGGCCATCTCAGCCATACAAGATCAACTGTATACAAGTTAATTGTGATGTAATGACATTGATAATTACTGCTAAAAGTGAGGTTTTAAGAGAGTTAACGATGAATCACAGGACATCTTGCCTACTTATTATAAATCAACAATGTAAAAAGATCGAGGATGTACTTCTTTAACAATTTTAGCTCCTTCAAACTCATCAGAAATTATTCAGTGTTTTTCAGAGGGAAATCTTAGGGCCAAAGACAGATCATGTATGTATTTCACCCAGATCAGGTCACGCGGATGTGAACCATTCGTGACATTAAAAACTCATTTTTAGATTATTTTCATTGGAATCTTGCTTTATAAGTCTACCTTACGAAGATGATTACAACGATTAAGCTCAAGAAATAGTCACGCAGTCATGTAAGTTTTTACCGGATGTTGAAGAATCACAACTGTTTGAAATTTCTGTTCTAAATCTTCATGCGGTTTTTAGAAGGACTGTAACTAATAAAACCGTCTATGGTCTGTATAAACCCATTCTTTGTCACATTTAGTCCTTTCTCAATACATTTCTGCTTTACTTAGATCTGTCTGTACCTTACTGTTTCGTTATTAAAACAATTTTTATTTTTAAAAAAATTGATTTATTGCTTTAAGTATATTTATTACTATTTAGTAAGATACTAAATTCATGACCTGGGAACTATTTGGGACTCGTGACCATTCCTAAACATGATCCCGTGCTTATACCTCATGTTAAATGTCATTAATTCTTGTGTACGTACTGCTTGGGTAGTAATTTTTGGGTTTTGTTTTTTTTGGATCAATTTAGGCCCTTAAATTTAAACTCCTTATTCTTTCTACTTCTTCTGATAAACTATAAACCTAAAATTATTTTATTATTCTTAAATTTCTATTATTTTGGAATGACCTCATTCTCGTCAGACTTGGTGATGAAGGCGTGATCACTCCCCCACACGCTACAAGCACACAGCCGTATAACCCTGTGAACTATTGGTAAGGACCCTAATGACGACTCTGTGAGATTTGAATTGCTAACTGGATGGAACAGGACACACAAATCGGTCTACTCAAGGCCTGCCCCCACCTACTCTAGTCTTGCCAGGGTTTACTGACCCAACATTTTCGGGGAGTGTAAATTTTTTTTGCGGAGGACCTCATGTGCGTGACAAAAAGCGACGAGCATCCGGCCCAGCCAGAGGTTAGCATACAATCGCGGCTGAGCGTCCCACGCTCTTGGCTTTGCTTCGCACCGCCTCTGGTATGTCTGACTGTATGTACTAGGTGGGGTGTTTAATGTTCACCAATAATTGCTCATTTTGGATAATATCGTTGAGTTTGACTCAAAAATGTTGATCATCAAGAGCTTTTCTGCTATAAAGAGTTCATTAAGAATGCAATGCACTACTTGACTAAAACACTAATTATTTTATCTTTCAGTCATTATCAAGTGCTGTAACAGACATATGTCACCCAATAAATATATACAGTCCATATATGGTTGAGGGACATTTTATACTAAATAATATTTAAAAAGCATGATGTGTATTTCTGTTATGTCCCACAGATTAATGGGATGTGGACAAAAAAGTCTTTTAAATTTCATCATTTATTTTTGAGATTTGGTGGACAGAGACATTGATACCAAAAATAATTCAAAACTTTTATAAGGCCTAACAGCAGAATCAGCTTGTTTGCTCCATTTTAACAGGATTCAATATCTTGGCTAATTTGCATTTTTTTTAATTAAAAGAGATTTTATATTGTTTTTTACTCGACAGTTGACTAATGAATAATTAGTGACAGGTACTACTATAATACATATGCCAGGTTTTTATACAAGTCCTAAAGCATGAAAAAAAGTTGTGTGGGTGCTTCATCGAAATACGACACCGCTTTGGTTCACATACAATGTCTGAGAATGTCGATCTTCAAGTATATGAGGATAAATTCAAGGGGCAAGTAGATAAAGGTGATATGTGACCTTTTTTGAAAAATCGTCTTTTCATTTGTGCTACTCTATTATGTCACTTCGTGCCAGTTTCTGAAAACATGATAGGACACGTGATAAAGATGTTTTGTAACCGTGAAAAACTTTGGAGGCGTTTTTCTTAATTTCAGATGATCGCAAGATATCGCCTTGATCCACATCCCCCTTCAATTACTTAAAGTTGTAAACCAGGGTTAAATTACATCACGGGTTACATAAGCAGTTTTAAATTCAACTGTATGTATGCTCTTTTTAAAATAAACATTTCGTGGACAAGTGCTTTTCCAGCAACTTAGCAGTAAAGAAAGATTTGGTTAGGGCTCAGGAGAGCAAAGCATCGCAGTCTGTAAAGAAATATGCTTAAAGATTCTTGCGGTCACAACTTCAAGGGCTCCGTTATGGACTATGAGCTGATGGATATTGTTGGTGGGTCCTTGCCCTCTATGTCTTCACAAAACTATCCCAGGATGCAATGGCTCGAATTCCTTCTGCTACAGGAATCTCGAGGAGCTGGTGAAGGTGAAAGGCATGACTGGGGAATGCAGCATCAACCTGCTGAGGAGACAAAACTGGGCACAGCGACAGATGTCGGGCGTACCAACTTCAGGGACATTTCTTTTGTTGAAACGTTTGTATGACACGAAAAAGTTCTGAGCTTACTTTGCAAAAAGCAGATAAATACATTTATGATTAATCGTAGGTTGAGCTGCCACTGCATCTTCCCATTCCTGGAAGTTATTATAAACGTCCCCGGATAGAAAAAGCGTTTATTTTGCGCCTGAAGGGTAGAAGTACAATGGAATTATCTCATAGACATTGGATCCCCTGGAAGAGAAGAGGAAGATATATGGGTCCCACCTACCGATGATATAGAACTTTGGGGACCGCAAGAGAACCAATTCATAAAATTCCATGCTTATATAAAGTAAATAGCATTGGTCATCAGTTTTCTCCTAGCGGCACACCTGATAAAATGATTATTTCTTATAGTTTTTTAAACTAAGAACAGGTTATTTAGCAAAATGGACTTTGTATCGTTGAGGTGTATAGTTAGTTGGTACCTTAAATAATCATAAATCAATTGGTAAGAGTCTTACACCGTTGTGGTGTTTAATATAAATAATATGTCCAATTTCAAGGCTTATCACTGTCATCAACTTCTCTCAATGGCTCCTCCCACCCGGTGCTACTCTTGCGTGGGATACGTATATTTACCTCCGGGCTGAAAGAGAAAAATTAACTAATGTAAACCGTTTTAAGAGCTCTGTCGAGTATAAGACCTACTGCAACTTGGTTTCCTCAATTGCCTCGCCTACTTTTCCTTGCGTCCGAGGCGACATGAGGGCTTGGTCAGTCTGCCTGTCGTCCGGACAAATAAGGAAATGAACAAGACAAAAATAATTTCACTCCCCTTGATGAAAGGACCACATCCCTCTTCCAGCCAATTAAGCTCGTCTAGAACGGACTCTCATCTCGGAGGGTCATTATCTCCGTCGAAAACCCCTAATCCGGGCGGGCAGCCTTATTCCGTCCAGAAGTAAGGGGGCGGATATGGTGAATCATCACTTCTGCCCGGCCGAGGGGAGTAGTAATGGGGCGATAATTGAATAAAACCATTCCTTAATGATGAACAATAAAATTATTAAAGGGAAAACTTCGGAGATCCAATTCCTGCTAATATTCCCAGAGGTCCAGAAAAGGTGACATCTCCAGAAAATACATGGCCCACATAAGTATTCTACAAACATTTTTTTTTAAATCTAATCTATACAATTTTTATAGCGATAACTTGTGATATGTATGAAGACTATTCATATTAATAAATGTTCAACGATCTCTTGTCTACCCACAATTTATTTTCACAAGGATACAAGTGCTTTTGGTGGACCACCATTTTCTATTATCCGAAAATACTACAATTGTGTTAAATATTAAATTTACTAAATGTATTAATTCAAAAATATACAATTTGAATAATTACACTTTTACCCGAGCTTACTCTTTCAGTAACAGATCTGACTGCATGAAAATAGGAGACATTTAAACTTTTCTTTTTCATTTACTGATCTATAACTTTCATAATGAGGTAATTATGATTATTTACCTTTTTTGTGATTAATTCTGTATAAAATATTTTATTAATTGACCAATTTTTCAAAAGCTTTTTAATTATTTGAATATCTTGTGATAACACGATGTTTAAAATATTAAATATTTTTCAATTGTAGCTGTTGCTGATGCTATGGTAATCTTCAGCTCTCCTCTACTATGATTTGCAGTGAATTCGTAACTTTGAAGGGTTCGTTAAAATATTTGGGTGTTTTTTTTTTATGCATGTCAACCACAAGAGTCATTGCCGAAGTTTTGGGTGTTTTAAATTATTATTATTATAATCGTGTTATGGTTTTTAATTTTTAGATGTTTTTAAAAAATTGAATTTATCTAACATTTTTAGTAGATAGCATATTGAACAAAAATGTATCTTTTTAGGTACTTAAAAATGGTGGTGTTGCCACCGAAAGCGCTTGTATCACTGTGTCCATCACAATTGTGTGTTGACAAGAAAGAGGTGATCATTTATGAATCTAGTGTGAAAATAGTTGTTGGCCACTATCCATTTTACGCTTTTCTATATAAAAATCTAAAAAAAGAAACTGAAATCTGCCACTTTAGAGTGATGGTTATCCAAAGTAGTGGTATTCTTAAATTAACAATGTAAAGGCATTATATCGTTGGCCTGTTTAATTTCTCAATTTAAGTCTTTTCAAAAAAGCACTAAGAATATATTCTATTTTTCCATACTGTGTGTGGGCTTTCAGCAGATACTCTCCTGTCCCAACATTTGAAAAGTATGAATTGTGTTGTGTTTTAGATGGAACAATCTAACACAATTATTTAATAATATTATGTACAAAACCTTCTAGAACCATCAGCTAAATAAAACCCAACCTGACGCTTACCCTCCCGCTTTTTCAGCAATTGAAGCGTGGGTGTAGGAATGTCCATTGACTTCGTCATTCAATCACATCAACCAGTTATAGTTGATTTTCAAAACGATTCTCATAATGGATAGGTTGGCAGATGGCGTCAAGCTCTAAAGAACACCTATATACGATTCAAAAGTAATACCCCGATAGATCCCTAACAGTTTAAAAAGGTAGGCTGGAATGCTAGACTTCCCAACTCCTTCGTAAGCCCCTAACCCGCAGGTATGAGATCGGTCAGGTCCTGTGAATCCAGTGAAAGAGCCAGGATCTACACTAAAGTATCCTGTGAAACAATCACATCGACCAAGTGAGTGATTTTTCATCGAGATAAAAGCGCTCATTAAACCGGCCACTGGACCTCACGCAAGATCGGGCCTATTCTCTTCCTCTCATGACTCGACAAAAAAACAAGGACTTTTTTTTATATTGGGAGCTTGGTTGTCTGCCAGCATTGTTATGATTGTAAACACTAACAGGTATAGCAGAGGGTAAAAATAAAAATACTACTTTAATATCGTTTCATTCAACCTAACAAGATCCATCTAAATAATGCCGAGTATTTTAAGTACATATCATTATTATTTGGAAGAGGAAATTTGTTTAGATGTCTAGCTGTTTGTCTAGATAAAGAAGATGGACAGAAGAAACAATACCAAGAAGATGAATTAAAAATGGACTGATATTAATAATTTCTAAACATGTTTAAATGGATGTGTGTGTATAATTATGAACATCCTAGCAATGGAATGCCTGCAGCAACTCACTTAGTACCAATTTACTTACAAGCAGGGTGGGTAGTTGGAGTGAACAGTGACATCTAAAAATAACCAAAAATTTTCGAATCCATAGTTTTTTCGTGGTCACTGAGATGAATGGTGACACTTCCAATGCCATTTGAAGTCCAATATGGCCAACTTTAATGTCAAATCCATACTCTTCCGGTTGTAGCAAATAATTATTGATTTGGTGGTGAGTACGCAAGTTTATCTTGTGCATATCACGAATGAGGAAACGTAGTCAAAAGAACCATCTGAAAAAC
Organism: Acanthosoma haemorrhoidale; assembly: GCA_930367205.1. NCBI lineage: Eukaryota > Metazoa > Arthropoda > Insecta > Hemiptera > Acanthosomatidae > Acanthosoma > Acanthosoma haemorrhoidale. The sequence goes on from OV884013.1 coordinate 46,144,999, forward strand.
TCGAATATCCATGCCAATGAGAAGTAAATTGACAAGTCAAGTGAAAAACACTAACTTTTATTCTTTCAGTTCATTTAATAAGTGAACGACTTAAACTACTACTAACTAATCAGACTTCAGTTTTGGACAGCTATGAGAAGCGGTTGAGAACTGAAGTGCAGGACCATTAGCCAGTCAATCAGCTATCAACGCCAATGAAACGGATTATTCAGACAAAAGACAATGATAGCCGCACTGATGACTGATGCCTTTGACAATACGTCCGTAAAGGCGGCCACAATGAGGTCCTCCACTTCTGCTGCAGGCATGCGGCACCAGGGAGGACTGAAGCACTGGCAGATCAAATTTGGTTTCTTATAACAGATGGTGGCGACTGTACACATAGTAAGTTCCTAATGACTGGCAAGGAAGCAGATTTACCGCAATTGAAGTAAATTACCTTCGGTTAGCTGGAGAGACTAAGTGAGCGGCTCAGGAATGAAACGATAGGAGAACATCTACAGTTTGATACTCTGAATGAAGTCTGGGGAAAACGCCAACGGAAAAGGTTTAAACATGGCTTGAGAAACGTGGAACGAGGCATCCCCACGCCGAAAAGAAGAAGTTCTTAATGGGGGTTAGATAAGTTTAAATGAGATTCAAATTGGAGGGAAAACTCGATTTTTGTTTTATTTTATCATAGTTAGTCACAGAAAATTGTTGATCTTCACGAAGTCGTTCCTAGCTGACAAATGTATTTTGAAAATCATCGCATTCATAAATAATGTGACAAATGTTATGAAGTGGTAATTTTCCAAGAGGTTTGAACACTGGCAAAAATTCAGTGTTGAATTTTTTTTGAATTCAGCTACTTCAGCTGAATGTGATTTCCTACAATTCCACGTTTTTTTTTTCATTCGTCGCTTACTTTTTAAGCTATTCATTCATATATACAAACATACAAAATTTAGAAAAAAACCTTTCTTACCTCCTTTTTTTTATTTAAACCTACTAACACTTCATTCACAAACGTCCAATTTACAGATCAAATTTTCCCAAACACATTTCTGTCTTGGTCTTTCGTGAGCGTTCGGCGTGTAGGCCATTAAGCAATCAAACAGCGCTAACAGACAGAAGTGATACAGATTACTCAGACAAAAGACAATTATGGCCATACTACCGACATGAGCGGTCCTATCTTGCCCCCGGCACCTGAGATTTGGCTTAGTCGGTAAGGGCGATGATTGATAGTGGCTGTTGCCCCAAGAGGAACTGATTGGATCCCCATTGTGGAGCGCACCACACCACCTCCACTATATATTACAGCGCCGTTCTTACTAATTACAGGCGGGTACAGTCCCTGCCGCTGTCGGCATTCCTCCGTTCCGGCGGGGACTGTACCTCAATGGGAGAGCGACACGTCTGGGCGCTTTATAGGTCTTCGTGTCTGCCGGTTCATTCACGCTTCTGCCATCCACCAACCACTCATGTCGCCACGCTGCAGGTACAATATTGAAAACATCCAGTGAAAATAATCAGTCAAGCATCAGACAATTAGATGATTTGCTGTGTGTCGTCGGTGTTAGATTCACCTTTTTGTGAGACCTTTGTTATTTGATGGTGGATATTGTGCATGTGAGAAATATTTTAAGACTTGTAAGTGATTTTAAAGATCTTGATATTGGGCCGTATTCATAAAGTGAAGGATATCCTCCCGATTATAAGGTAGTATTTTAGGGAAGTGCTTAACCGTATCAGATAGAAACAAAAGCATGTCCATTATTTTACGAATACGTCCCAATCCTGCCGGCTGATCACTGGCTACCATCCCTTATTTACATCCTGCTCTTTTTGGTTGGAGAGAGGGATGGGAGTAGCTTTGTTGCCCTCGAACAGAACTTTTCACCTGCTTCAATGAGAGAATCCCTGGGGCCATGAGGGCTCAAGAGCCGATTTTAAAAGCCAATTGTAATTTGGGAGATAAAGAACTTTCTAATAAAAAAAACAAGAACAAACGCTCATACTAAACGTTCATTAGATTATTTCTGAGCTCAAGAAAGCGGCTCTACTTTCAAACAGGGGCAAATAGACATATAGGTAGTATGAATATTCTAACGTATATCAGATCAGCTGTTCCCTCGGCCAGACAGAGGAGCATGTGATGCCCACACCCACATCTCCGGCCACTCACACCCCTATCTCTAAATCACTAATCAAAATTAATTGTCACCCTAAATTACCGTATCGAATAAATAAGGGATTACCGCCCTGAGTACTTCACCACCGCCTCTTGTATCGCGTTTTACCCTGTAAGATCTGAAAATAATCGGGGTATGGCTTATTATTACGTACATTCATACTGGTGGATCAGACATTCCGGGTGATTTATCCAAAAAGAGCTAACCTAAAAACAATGTGCTAAAATAAAATTGTTTGCAAAAAATGCAAAAATTAACATTTTGAGTTGAAAAGTGTTGCAGAATTCTTTTGTAAAACTGAGACTGAACTTGTTTTATAATCAAAAATCCCTGACCCCCGAAAAAAATCATAATAATCACAATTTATTTCTCATGTCCATTATAAACCATTTAAATTCCAAGTTTGTAAGGTGGAATGAATCTGACGACTACTGAAATATTCAGAGTATAATATATGATGATACTTTCAAAGAAATATTACCATTTGGTACTTTGGATTTTTGTATTCCATGACCAGTACTCATAGGAGTTTTTTTGGAAAACAAGTTCTGATTTCTATTGTTGCAAAGAAGTGACTCTCACAGACACCAACCCGTCATCAAGGGAACCAAACCGAGTTCCGTAGTTTTGCAATACTCTTCAGGAAGTTTGTGACAGACGGACAGACGAACCCTCGCCGTTCCCATTCTCCAGGGGTATTGAGTGGGTCCGAGGACCTGACGAAACAGCACCCCTTAGCTCCTGGCTTTTTCCAAAAGGGATTGAAAGCGCCGGGGGGTGGTAGCTGTGGAAAAACCAGTTGGGTGAGTGAGGTTAGTTCTGAATAGGAGCATTTCAGGCAATACACAGTCTATCAAAGTAACACTTAAAGGCTACAATTAACAAAATGGCAGCAATTCAAAAGCTAAAGATAGCGTCCTCTCAAGAGAAGGATTTGATCGAAACTAATAACACAATTTACAATAACGCTTATGTTTATAGATTATTACAGCTACTTATAATGGACTGTAACTTCGGGGCTTCTCTCTTCGGTACACCTACTTACAAGGAAAATACTACATACATACATTAATATGGGACCAAAGGGTCTCCATCAACGTTACGTCAAAGAAAGGATACATTATCGATTCTTCTTGAACTGAGACAATCGCATGAATCGGAATTATCATTACATATGGAGCTTAGTCAGCCTCGTACTATCAGAAAATGCAGTGGTTTTTCCCGACAGAGTCATTCCTTCTCTTGCTTATGTCACTCGTTTTTTTCAGTCTAGTTCCTATCCTAAGACTGGCTGCCTTCCAAACCCCGCCTATCCCTAATTATTTACCTCCTACCTTTTCTTCATACCTCACAAATAATAAAATAAAGTAATAAAAGAATAAATATTTTTTTGTCAAAGTGCATTAGACTAACAGAGCCATCAAAACCGTGTTCACAATTTTGACCCATTTCGTGTTTTGCAAAAACAGGTTATATTTTGCATGTGATTTTTGTTTAATAATGGTGCTAAAAATATGGTTAACCCTATGAAAAATAACAGGTGTCGTTATTTACTGTGCAATTAAAAAAAAATTGTTTACCTAGAATATTGGTGAGGGAATCAAATTAAAATCCTCGACGTCTTGTATTTATTTAAATTTTTATGTGATACAGCTGTGGTCGTTGTTACAAATTCCCATGTATAGTGCCAAACAGATTATAAATGTGTGTGTGCTAATAAAACTCATTTAACTAAATCAATCAAGAGGGAGTAATCAACATCATCGAAACCTTTCCTTAATTGTTCGATACTGCACGCTAGCCAATATATTTTCATTATTAATATTCAATCGACGCAGATGGGATACTTCATGCATAAATTGGTGAAAAAAATACATTCTTGTTTTCAGCACAATTGTTCCATCTGGATCGTCACATCGGTTCGACTTGATCAATCGATCAGACCATCTACAAACAGAGCCGATGGGAGTCAAGTGCCCGTGGAAATGTATGGTGCGAAGATGATGTCGTAATTTCTTCATCAGCTGATTGACTGGTGTGAAATTAACTTTTGGGATCTCATTTAGTGCCATCAATCATATCCGGATGATTTGTGATGTTACCGCCCAGGGAGTCGTGTCTGTCCTATCGTGGTGGGGTAAACTTTCGATAGCTTCTTCTACTGTCAGGGAAATTGTGCGTAGTTTTCCCAGTTGAAACTGAAAATTCCAGTTAAAATAGTTAATTTTAACAAGCTAGTGAAAGGGCATGGATGGTTGCTGGAATGAATGAAAAATAAATAAACAGAATAATAATGATGAATTAAGAATTGTTAGATTGAGGAAGATAAGAAACTGGTTAAGTCCCGATTTAAAGTTGTGAAGGTAAGGGGGCCTTTTAGTCATGATAGTGTAGAAGAAGATGGATCCAAGGAAGAATTGTCGACAGGTGGAAGGGTGCAGCCATCCCTACTCAAAGTAGTGCTGCGAAATGCGACAGAATCTAGAGATTTAAGAAAACTATTTATTAGCCACTCTTACCGAGCCTCGAAATCCCCAGAAAGTCAATCACGCAACCGTAGACAATATGGAAGAAGACAAGAGAGGAAATCAGGAGTTGGCGCGTATGTATTGGAAGGAGAAGTCGGGATCGAATGGGCAGTTAAAAGGTGGAAATGGATCGGCGGGTGATTTAGGAAATGTGGTCTTTAAAAATGAACAATGACCCATCCTAGATTTTTGACTGAAATAGAGAATTGGATAGATTAAGCATCGCTGGTGAAGGTGGGAATATCATTAAGGGTTTATAGGAGGGGGTGAGATTAGTTCTCACATGATAATTGCCTTGGATTTCAACGAATTCAATCGAATATTATGGAGAGAGAGCAAGGGTTCAATAAGGATCAGGTTTTACTGAACCAATAGGGGGCCGGATTGGAGCTGACTAAGAGGGAAGGATCAAGGAATTTGGGTGTCGTTGGCACATTGGTTGAATGAGCAGTAATGGATAGATGTATGAAAAGACCATTGATCTAGACACAGAAAAATAATGGCGAAATAGATGATAGGCGAAATAGCCCTGGTCTACACCGGAAGACAGTGATAGAGGTTGGGATGGAAGTTGATCAGGGATGTGTACTACCTGGGAGCGATTGGAGATGAATGATGTCGAACAGCTGAAGGCACTGGAAGAAATGAACTTCGATAGGAGGATAGAGTGATCTAGGGTGTTAAATTCCTTCTAAGAGATCTATCTAAGAGAGTAAGGATAGATATGTGTTGTTACGGTTTTTGCTTGATTTTGGTGGGAGCCGATTGGGAGGAAATTCCACGCCGGATTCTAGCTGATTTAAACCTGAATTTGGTCACTCTGAGTCCCTCTATTTAGCTCTTGCATACAGTTATAACGAGAGCTTAACCAAAGTTCGAATTGGGAAGATATGAAGCAAGTCACTCGTGCAGACTTGCTCGGTTGGTGAAGGTTCAGACTGAATATTAGAATTATTTAGAAGATCTCCTCAGTCATCGAATGTTACTTGGTAAGTCAGGTGTAGGCAGTCCTGGTATCTCTATCTTTGGTTGTCGTGCAGTTTTTCGTGAAAGTTTCTGTTCTAATGCTGTCACGAACATAAGGAATTTTAAGGTCAGTGTGAAGAGTTTGATTTCGTACGTATAATGGCGCACACGCAATTAGTCTTAAGCTTTTTGTAAAATCTGTATAGCTGTGATGTTAGACTTCTTAGGGCATCCTTAAATTTGGGCTCCATGTGTCCAAAGTGGTTTCAGTAGCAGTTAGCATATTAATTAATAGTTCCTGGGGCAAAGGGAGTTCTATGGTACAGTAATTGCTTCAATCTATTAAATTGGTTACCGAGTCTTTCTCGTTTCATTTTCGCGTGAGGTTAGCCTCTTATCAAGTATTTAAATGTGCCAAAGGGTGTTCGTCACAAATTATGAGAGGGCATGGACCACGTCGTGTGTAAGGATTTAATACACCATAAGTTAGGTTGAGTCAAGTAATTTTGAAGTGTTAGAGAAGCTTGAGTTGAGCATTCGTCTGTTGGGAGTATTGTTGTATAGTCCGCGTGTAACTAGCTGGAAGTGCCGTCAAACTTGGACGATCGAAATCCATGGGTTTTTTTTTCTTTCTCTCTTGAAAATTTGTTGCTGTTTTGACATTCCTATGATATACTTTCGTGGATGAAGACTGCGAATAAACAGTTACCCATAAGCCTTTCTGAACTGCTAAAGTCGAGAGGAGGCGCTGGGACCCCCTAGCTCGTGTGACTGGGGAGGTCCCACTGTTGCCATGCCGCGGCCAAGGTCTTCAGATATGAAAAGGCACTCGGCTTCCAAGAGACTCCGCTTTGTTCTCTCTCTCACTCCCGCTTAACCGGCTCCTTAGACGTAATAGGCAGACAGCATTTGAAAGGGTATGGTGGCCTACTGTCAATACCGTGTTAATCTCAGGGACCAATACATGGGTCCGTTACAAGAGCTCCAATTTTAATGAACTATGTTGTTGTTTTTTTGTATTCAAGGAAAGTAAAAGTTCTCAATGGCACTCCTGAAGACTAGGGTTAAAATTTAAAAACCTATAATATCTTTTATGACAGTTTTTACAATTTAGATTTATTTTAAGTTTTCCATCTGAAGTGGATTTATAAAATTAAATAATTATTTATATTATAGCGGAAGGCAGGATGTAGACTACTCATACCAATAAATGTACAGCTTTCTCTGGTCTACCCACAATTTATTTTACACTTATATGAGCTCTTTCGGCGACTGTAGCACCGTTCTTAAATATCTTATAATTAGAAACTCTAGAATAAGAAATAAAAGTTTAAAAGTAATAATTAAAGTGAAAAATTAAATGATACTAACGCAATCAGATATTACCCCAATTGATCCTTAAGATATTTGAGAATTGTGGGATAGTGGGTTTATATTTATTGAACTATTTATATCGTAAAGCTAGTAATTTATACCGTTAATTCAAAACTTTTTTTTTTTTAATGAAACCTTTGCTACATTTGGATCCAAATTGTCCATTAGCTTTATATTTGGATTAATAAATATCAACATAGCATGACCTTACTAGTGAAAATATAATAAATATTATGAATTTGTAACGGTGTTCTTTGTATGATGTGAACTGGACTAAAGATCCAACCTGCAAAGATAATAATCTTTGAACGTGTTATAATACTTTTGTAATTTACCTTAATATTTATCGATAGTTTTGGAATAATTCAAACAAACATTCCATAATAGTCCTATTCTCCAACCCAATGACACATCATCTTACCGCCCAATTAGCCTACACCCTATCCTCTCAAAAATATTTGAAAAAGTCATACTAAAGCGTCTACTTCCAATTGTTGAATCCAAAAACCTTTTCCCTACTCACCAGTTTGGTTTCCGCCAACGACATTCCACTGCTAAACAAGCCCTTCGCGTTGTTGAGACACAGATCCTCAGTCCTTGAAACAAAACAGTATTGCACTGCTGCGTTTCTGGACATCTCAGGCTTTGGACAGGGTTTTGCACGCAGGTTTGCTTTACAAGCTCAAAAGATATTTATCACAGAACCTTTTCCTAATCCTACAGTCCTACCTTTCAAACCACTTCTTCCGATTCAGCTGTGGTTTAGAATATTCTAACCACTGTCCCATAAATGCAGGAGTTCCACAGGGCAGCGTCCTGGGTCCCATCCTCTATAATCTATACCCTACTGATGTCCCCTCTACCCCCAATACCATCTTGGCTACATTTGCAGATGGCACTACAGTCTTGTCATCCCACCCAAACCCCGTTATAGCATCCAAAAACCTTCAAAAACACCTTGATGAGATCAAGTATTGGTGCAACCAATGGCGAATCAAAGTTAATGAAGCAAAATGATCCCACCATACCTTCACTCTCTGCCGCAAGTCCTGCCCTCTAGTTTTTTTAAATTCCATTCCTATCTTGTATCCGAGACAGAACGGTATTTTGGCTTCCATCTCAACAAAAGGCTGACATAGAACCCATATACAAGGCTAAAAATACAAGAACTAAAGAGATACTTTGGACAACTGTACGGACTATTTCGAAGGACATCCCATCTCTCAATAGAAAATAAATTACTAATCAACAAATACTACAGCAAATCTAGACATACGGAATAGAGCTATGGGGGACAGCAAAAAAGTCGAACATGAAGCGCATTGAATCCTTTTAATCAAAAGTCCTGAGAACAATAGTAAATGCCCCTTATTACGTCAGCAACAAAAACCTTCATAATGATCATAATAAACCCCACATTCTTGAACTCATCCCTTCCAAGTTCATAAAATTCCATAGTAACCTATCCAACCACCCTAATCCCCTAGCACAGTAATTACACTCTGCCACTCATCCCTACAATCCTCCTCGGAGACTAAAACACCAGTGGCCTCTTGACCTGCTATAAATACGTGACAGTGGGTGTTCTGTCAATGGCCAGTTTCTCCAATCATGTCCTGAATGAATGAGCGAGTGAATGATGAAATGTAAATATGGTATGAATGATAGTACATCTTAATTACTTATTGCCTAGCAAGGCAGATTGTAATTTTAGCACAATAAAGGAATTATATATATAATTACAAGTAACTGATTAATATTGATAATTGACCCTTCATCATTTTTCATGAGGTTTATATTATTTTTAGCATCTCTGGAGCAAGAAGTAAAGCTTTCATGCAAAATGTATACATTTTTTTAATAATAAATCTTTTTTTGAAGAAAATTACAATCTGCCCTTGAAGGGGATAATTGTGATAAAAAAAAGTGTTAATATAAAATGAAATATCCAAAGGTTATTTATAAATTAATTAATAGTAAAAAAATAAATATTTCTCTATCTCAAATTACTGATATTGACGACCTGATTAATAATGTGCAATATTTGTGTGCGTTTAGTGAAATATCATTACGTTAAGTTGTTAAAACTGTCATTTAAAGTTAGACCTCGTGAGAATTGGGAAATACCTAGGCTATGTGTATGACCCTACACTGTATGAATGTATATTGTAAATACGGTATGAATGCGATATTTTATCACAATTATCTATTGCCCTTCCAAGTTATATTAAAATTATATTCAAATTTTAAATTTTACGAAAATTACAGTCTGCCGTAATGGGGCAATGAATAAAAGTGATACATGATAGGAATTTCAAGGTCATTGTAGATGTAGAAAGAGCATTGTAATCTACTTCAATTTCATAATTATTTCATAATGACTCCTATACTTCGATTCAAAAACCTTATTTACGGCACTATCTTTAATCAAAGTAGATTTCTTCGGGCCTTGGCAATTAAAAACAAAACTCATTTGTAGGCTTGTATTTTTTTTTATTTAAAAACGATGATAATAACATAAGTAGGATAATCTCACAAATTGAATGCCTTAAATTGAGCAAATTAAATTTCTTTTTCTAATACTCTCTTTTGTAATATTTCAAATCCATAGGAACTTTCTAAAATAATCATATGCGAAATAACTTTGGCAAAAGACTCCACAAACTGGGAGTCACAAACAGGGATATTCTCATGAAAAACAATGTCCTTTCGTTCTAAATCATTTAATGACACACCTTTCTAGTCGTTGAATAGCCTTCCCAGAGCTCGGAGCTCAGAATATCAAAGCACAATTTGAATAACGTAATAATTACTCGATGATTTTCTTTCATTCTCAAAAGGATTGAAGAACAGAGGTTTATGATTCCACCAATCTTTATTCATAGGGTTCCTTCTAAAAAAAAACTCATTCGTTGTGAATAATACAAAAAAAAAGCAACAAGAAAAGGATAAACAACATCATTAACTATAATGTTCCTTTATTAGTTGTTGCATAACTTAATAAAGCTCCAACCTTATCGTGGGAATGAATTTCAGTTATTGAAATGAATATGAATGAAATTGCGGTAGATTTATATTTCCGTCTGCTGGACAATTGCTGTATATTTGCCCTTAGCCTTGCCCTTAAACATAAATATTGGAGAGGATAACACAAAAAGAAATTTTAAAATGTCCAAAATTTCTTTTTTTTGCCGCGTACCTAAACTCAATCCAGCCGATTCATTTTTTTTTTTTTTTTTAATGGTTTTAAGTAAACGAGATGGTTAACAAGCAGCCATTGATATACATGATACTATATCCTTTCCACAACCGCAGCTATGGATGGCGTTATATTGTGTAGAAGGATGCATTTCAAAATTCGCTTTAAGGTGTCAATAAATAGACGCCAATCATCTTGAAAATATTCAAGAAGATCCATTTTTTCCAGGGGTCCTCTAATTTCGTGACAAAATACAATAGACAGACTAACATTAGGGCAGACATACAGGAACCAATCCTTGTGTATGTGATTTAGAACTGCACATTTCGTGTAAAACTCCACATTAAAGAAAGCTCTGATCGAAAAAAGTAGAACAGATAGAGAAAAATTTATTACATATTTGGATTCAGCGCCCCAAATATAGCTAAATTCAGTTCTACAACAATTCATTAAGATAAAATTACAATCTGCCTTCTTTATTAGGCAATAAGTAATTGAGATAAATGTTATCATTCATACCATATTTACAACATTATTCACTCGCCACCAAGTCCACATGATTGTCACCTCCCTCGCATGCGAAGGAGGCAGCGGAGTCTTGGGAAGTACCCCACGCTCCTACGTCAGCCGCGTCACTGGATATCTAAAAGTTCTAAAGTAGGCCTGGGTAATTGCAAAAACGGTCTATGTCGCAGTTGCGTAAGGAACATGTAAAGAAAGCTACATAGTTTACATGTACAGTTTACTACATAGAAACTTGTACACTTTCATTGTTGTATAATGGATACGTTACCCCGGCAGAATACATTTATTTTGGCTCATGATTAATAAAGTAGGAGCAACAAAAAAAAGATGAAGTAGGACACAACAAAAAGCGACAAATTAATACCTTTATATACATATAATGATATAATGCAGCTAAACTAGCCCTTGATAAATCATAATACCAAGGTCCTCGTGCTGGAGTAGGTTAGTTGGTAGCACCCGACCGGATAATGCATTTCATAAATACACAGACTGTATGTTAATTCTAAGCAGAACATAAAATAAAGCAGGTAAATACAAACTGTTGAGGCTATCCTTGCTATAACTGTTTTTTCTATGGCTGCTTCCAGGCTAAACTGAACCTGAAGAATGTGGGGAATGCCCACAGCTGATAATTTTCTCAGAATTGTGTCTATAAACTGATTGCAACCGGCTAGAGAAGGATGAGAATGCAAATATTGCATCCTCCAGGACGATTGTTCAGAGAAATCCGCATTGAAACAAACATCCTGAAAGGTTATACCCGAGCCTTCTAGAATGAAAAAAGAATAAAAATAGCATTACGCCGATATTACCTTTCGCCTTCTGTGCATTATTACAGTTGATGGTGGGGCAAAGTTTCATTAATTTCTTTGTTTCCTCAGAGACGGAAATGAGGTTCAGAATCGTACTGCCTGATGAGATGCATCCTAGGTGACCCCTAGGTTGGGAATACTTTGCCACTAACCGCAGTTTATTTTATTTTATACAATTATTTTAATTCATTATAATTGCTACATACAATTTTCTTCATGATATTATTATTTATCAAAACTTAAAACTATTTACTAAGCCCGAAGAAGTATTTACTTATATACTGGTATTTTTTGCTACTACTTCTAAGCATTGCATCATCACAAGGAAATCTTTATTGCGCAACTATGCACCTATCAATGACAATCCATATCGTCATACAAAATGTTGAAATCGAAAACGCTGAAGTTGCTATCAATCCTAGACTTTGTTACAGTTTTGCGAATTAAAGGTATCCCTCGTTTTATCTAACATATTAAGGATAACTTATTTGCATAATTTATAATAACAAGATGATATGGACAAATAAAAATTGTTCCAAATTAATGAAGATGAATAACGTTTATGAATCGGTAAGTGACGAGGAAGGAGTGTTACACAGCGGCTTATGTGCTTATTGAGTGGTTTAAACAAACTACAGGAAAACTAACTCAAATATATTTACATATTCAAAAACTCCTCAAATTTCACTGAATCCATCAAGAGGGAGTAATTATATGCAGTTATGCAATAGTATCATAACTACATCACATTAAATATTGTAGATACCTTTAATTTTGTGTGTGTGTTACAGTGCACGCTAAATGTTTAATAGAAGCTTTAGTTATATCGAACCTTTGCCGGAAAAGTGACCTCCGACACTGAAGGTCAGTTTTCCTGTCGACATACGGACGGACTGCCCCAAACAGGAAGGAGGTGCAAAGGGTACGGAGGCAGGAATGCGGCTGGGAGTGGGGAAGGTTCCCACCGCTCTGGGGTAAATATACTGGCGTGGTCGCCGCATTTTATCTCGCTATTAGCTCGATTATATCTTCTCTTCTCTTCTCTCTTCTCCCCACTGTTCTCTCCTGTTCTGTCAGAGGGTATGGTCCACAGTTCTCTCTTATCTTACAGCGAAGGGCAATATATAATAACAGGATACCCGTGCACTGGGAGCTTTATTGTAGACCTCAGGTTAATTGTGGCGCCCCGCTAGTAAACAACTTGACTGGTGTAGAAACCGAGAGATTGCAGGCTTTATCATCAACGTTGCGTCTTAAGTGGAGGAGATACAGAGTCCCACCGCACAATGCACAATGCTCTTCAAATGCTACCGTAATTAGAATAGAAGAAGAACATATTTATACTGGGGCTATGTTCCCTAGTAATAAAGTTAAAACAATAAATTCATCATAAAATAAATAAGTATACTTAATACAAATTAAAAAATATTTACAAGCATGCCAGTGAATAAATACATATTGTTTGAGACCAAAAAAGGTGTAATACGTGATTAAGTTTGAAGCAAGTGCTTGAAATTACCTAAACTTGGGATTTTGTAATAAACTACAAGACTGATTGCGGGAACTTAAGCATTTTCTAAGACGAAATTTCAACAAATTGAAGGTTTTTTTTCTCGATATCTGGTATTTAAGGTTTTGTAGTATCGAAAATTGTTTTAGGAGTTTTGTTGTTTTCCCATAAAAAATATAGGTAATTTCTGATTATTGCTAACTATAATTTTTATAAGTACAGTTTTCAATCTAATTGTAGGGGGCTTTACATAAACTTTGTAACCATTGTATAAATATTGTACGCATGATGTAAATGTGATTCCTTTAACTATTTTTTTTTTTTTTTTTTTTTTTTTTTTCTTCATAGCCCCTTTAAATTTACAGATAATTATATATAATTATAGATCCTCAGGCGAATCTATTTACAAATTATTTTGTATTTCCTGTAGCATCACTACATTATATACAGGTTTTGTTATTTTATAGAAATTATATAATGTATAAACAAGTATAATGACATAAATTATACGTGACTTGACGAAACTGACTAATAAGGTGATGGGGCTCACCTTTTTGATCAACCCCTTTAACTAAGGTCTGAAGAAGACCTTTTATCACATCTACATTTTTATCTGAGCCAAATAAATGTTTTTATTAAAAAACAGTTTGTTTATAAATTAATCCAGTTTTAGAAAGACAAAAGAAACAAATAAAAACTGTCTAAAAAACTAAACAATATTATCGCTCAACTGAGATATCTGATTTGTAAAAAAGAAGAAGTTTTGGGACCGACTGCTGTGGGATCAATTCAACGTAAGTCACCATTATGGGCGATCTCAATACACAAGTCTGACAAGTAAAGTTGGTGGGGACAGAGGTGTACCGTGGCACTTTTTGGGGGATTCAATGTATTGTTTTACAAAGGAGGGACTTTAAAGAAAGTAAATAAGATGCAAATAATTAATAGTATTTGTAGTACAATGAAAGGAACAATGATTGGCCCTTTTTGCACCTGCCCTCGAAACGAGAGGTCATTAAAATATCAATAAGCAAATAAGATAAAGCGCGATATCTCAACTGTTTAGCTGTTCCACTGATTAAAAATAAATCATTTGAAAACGCTTGGTACTACAAAATGGGAAAGGTAATTGTTTCTTACATGGAATAAACACTGTTGAACCAGATTAATTTCTAATTCACTTCTAACTTATTGGAATAGTCGGAAATTTTAGTTTTAAAAGTTAAATACAGGAGACTTCTGCTCCATCCTTCCTAAATTCCTGCATTTTAAGGAGGTGTAACTCGTTTTTTCCTCCGTCCTTACTGTAAAATGTTCACTAAAAGTTGAAATGATTAAGAGACATTTCATTTTTTGTTATTAAATTTCTCCTCTTTGATATTGGCTATTTACCAATTTCTTTCTGTAGAACAGACCTGAAATGTCCTTTGTTTCTTTAAACCGACGAAAAATGCCTTTTCATTCTATGTGTGCTCTTCAATGCTGACAAACTGGACACAAAGGACAGTTAACGGTACTTAGTTTTCCGCTAAAATCCATTCATTGAAGTCCTATTGAGACCAAACCTCTTGTTAGTAAATTGTTTTGGAGCGAGTGAAGCTTACCGATCCAAGGATCTCCGAACGACTGCATTCTTGGACCTGTACAATGGAGCTATTAGGACCGCCTAGGGACTTAGCCCAGGCAGGCGGTCACCTCAGCCTTAATCCATTTAACAGCTCTCTCCTGTGAGTAACTTGCCTTTCCCACAGGCAAATCTTTAATTGAGGGTCCGAAATGTCCTTTGTGCAGAGTCAAGTAGGCATCATTGAGTGACTTGAGTAAGTCCAGCTCGTAACCAAGAACATTAGAAGAAAATATCCCCCTATTTTGGTATTTTCATTTCTTTTGTGCTGACATGTGGGAATACAAAAATTGGACGTTATTTATTTAATCTAAACCTACCACCAGCAATTAAACCATAAAATCTGATGTAGTTTTAGAAATTCTGTGACTTGAGCCTCCTAATGTGAGGGCCACAGTTCGACAGATGAAGTTGATGACTTAACACCAAAACTTCGTACTGTAAAAATATTAAGAAGGATTCCTTTTGAGTACCTTAAATACCAACACTCATATAGACTAACCCTTCGTCCCCACTTCGGCTAGAAAAATCCTCGAACCTGTACGAGGTTTCATCAAGTAATAACGAAAATTTTTGTTTATCTTAAAAAATTTTTATTTATTCATCGATAGCAATTTTGTTCTCTTTAAAGTAATCCCACTCAGATATAATACACAGATATAACACACTTGTGCCATCGCTTTTTCCAATCTTCGAAGCATTTTCAAACTCACTTTTCGATATAGCTCTTAGCTCCTTCAGCGATTCTTCTTTTATCTCATCAATGGTGTCAAAACGTCTTCCTTTCAAAATTTTTTTCAACTTCGCTAACCAAAAGAAGTCGCAGGGAGTCATGTCCAGCGAATAAGGTGACCGAGGTAACACATCAGAGTTGTTTTTTGCTAAAAAAATTACTAACAATCAGTGAGGTGTGAGCGGGAGCGATATCGTGATCCAATTTCCAAGAATTGTTTTGCCACAATTCTGGTCGTTTTCGTTGGTTCGCTTCATGTAAACGGCCCATCACTTCCAAGTAATATATTTCTGGCAGGAACTCATGATGCACCACGCCGTTAAAATTAAAAAAAAAAAACTGTGATTATAAAATTCTTGTTACTTTTTGATCAAACCTCGTATATATTACCCTTCTTGCCTTACCATGAAAAATGAACGACCAATTGTGATATTGTTGAGGTATTTTTAAAAGCCGGGAGTCCATCGAAGCAGCGGATGCCGATGAAGACAATTAGAAGAGATGCGAAAAGAGGGCCGGAGGCGAGGTCGCCCGATATGGCAGCGCTGCCGGCTAGTGGCTAGGAATGTCAGCTCTCCGCTCTTGTCTTTTAGTGCTTACACTCTCCCACATCTCCACTCGCTCCGGACTTCTGGTCAGAGGTTCCTCATCTTTAAAGATTATCAGTTGTTTCAAGTGCCATTTACTTGTCTATTTATACGTACATATAGAGTTGAATGAGTGTATGTGTTCCAGCGCAACTTTGGAATGCCTGCAGCAATTCACCAAACTTGTTGCACATACGACTTACTATCTGGAAAAGAACACTGAGGGGGAAGATACATATAGCACGCCGACTGGGGTTGGGAATGGGTTAGTTTACGCGTGAAAATAATCAAAACAACCGATATTAGTTTCAATTCCATAGTTTTTGGGGTAGCTGAGATAGTGACACTCGCGGTAAAATTGAAGTCCGACTTCACCCCTAATCAGCTAATAATAGGGAGGGGGTAAGACAGGGTCAAAAATCCTTAATTTTCGCGGTTACTTGATTGATCGGTGACAGTCCTGATGACATTCAAACCCATGCTTAGTAGAATAAGAAGGTACAGTGTGGATTGGAGATCGTCTTGTTTCTCCGAAGGGCGTTGCTCGAGGGTAGCTTAACCCGAGAATTTATTTATTATTCTTCTGAAGGTAAAAATTAACATGTATACAATTTAATTTAAATTAATATCTTCTAGAATATTGTAGAAACGAATAGAACTCGGTGTCAGTTGAATCATCTAGAATGTTTTTGGACCACCAACACATCGTCTTTAAGGTAAAGTGGGTTCACAAATTAATATAATGCAGAATTCCGACTCCCCTCCCCACGGCTGTTTGTAAAAAATATAGTGGGCAATTTATTTGAAGCTACTATCCTAACAACAAAAGGAGAGGGTGAAACTGTTTTCATCCTATAGATACCACTCGTTCCGAAGATCATCCATTTGAACTGGAAGAAATAGCAGCTTCTCATGAGAATTACATTCTCGCCCACGACCTAACAGTCGCAGAGGCAGTCTATTAAGCACCATGGAGTGGATTTGAGATCAATGATCTTTATTACCGATGTTTATTTAGAGTGACTTTACATTTCTTGCTAAATGGTAGGTTCGCCCACAAATCCATTTATTTTTACACCTGGAGGTTAAACCTAAAAATGTGGTTTATAATCAAGTTTTAATTACATTAATAAGTTTGAGGCCTTCAGTCTCTTTTGCTGAAGCCGTTCGGAACAGAGAGCAGTCACAGGCATTGCCCACTCCTCCTCCGCAAGTTCTTCTTCCCAAGCATTCCGTTCATCCCAGCAACCAGCAAAATCATATCCTCAACCACACATCTCGTATATTCCTCCACCTTCAAGCTCCTCAGACCTCACTAGTCTATTAACGTCATTCCTTTCAGAGTTCAGAACCCTAATTACCCCTCTCATTTCCCTTCCTACAAATCTTGTCATCTACCACATCCCCATTAAACTAAACCAATAAGTGGATCTTTCCGACTCCTTATCCATTCTCCTTTGGAATGCGAACGGTGATCGCACCCACACTAACGAACTGACAGCACTTCTTCATGACAAGAACATCAACGTAGCTCTCATTACTGAAACAAGACTTACGAGTAAGCGACCTTTTACAGTTCGACAGTACCAGACTTATCGAACTGATCGCCTAGATGGAAGAGCACATGCAGGCACCGCTATCATTGTCCATAACTCCATTTCCCATCACATAGTTCCTTTAGTAGCACACGATTTCCTTCAGTCCACTGCAGTGTCAATCAGCACCTTCCCTTTCCCCCTTACTCTAGCATCAGTGTACTGCCCTCCCAATAAATCCATTTCCGATTCCCAATTCATCTCCTTTCTAGACTCCATCAGACATTGTTTCCTTTTAGGTGGGGACTTCAACGCAACGCATCAACATTGGGGTCAAGATCCACAAATACACGAGGACGTGCTTTGCTGTCTGCACTCGCACGGAAACATTGCTCCACTATCTCTCCTGACACAGCCACCAATTGGCCATCAGATCCCAACGGAAATCCAGATCTCCTAGACTTCTTCTTCTACAATAGTTTAGGAACACTAAACTATTCACTCACGCGCCTCGATGACTTCTCCTCCAATCATAGCCCTTTATTATTAACCATTTCCCTAAGACCAATTCACAATCTTCCCCCCCCCCTTCCTGAGGTAAAAACCAATTCACAAACTGCCTCCTCTTTCATTTGTTAGGGTCCCAATTGATTGGGATCACTTCCACCAGCTTTTTACAGATTCCGTGGACTTCCGTGTCCCTGAAAACATCCCAAGACCAAGACGGTGCAGTGCATTCTTTCATTACTCTGGTCTAGAGGTCGGCTTGGGAGGCATCATCGCCCCATCGTCATCCAAAAATTCACAATCATAATCGTTTACCTCAGCATCTCAAAGATCTAATCCAATCCAAACGCCGCTCCAGAACACTGTGGCAAAGATCCCGGGTTCCTGCTGATCGCCGCTCGTACAATCAGTACTGCAGGTTGGTAAAGCGGCAATTGGCATCCTTCCGTTCCGATTCTTTTAATTCCTATCTCTCCTCTCTGTCTACCAGGGACAACTCCTTGTGGAATCTAACTAAGAAAATCCTAAAATATCATCCTGTTTCACACCCACTCCGTCGTGATGATGGGTCCTGGGCGGATTGCGAGAGGGCGGAAGGATTCGCACTGCATCTTTCCCGTACTTTCACTCCTCACCTTACTTCTCAAAACAATACTCATCGCTCAACTGTTGAAGGTGTCCTCACTTCACCTATCCCTCTCTCACTACCACCAAAAGCCGTTAACCCCTCTGAGGTTAAATATCTTCTGAAAAAATTACCTTAGCGAAAATCTCCAGGATACGATCTCCTTACTCCTCGAATTCTCCAACATCTTCCTCCTAAAGCCATAATCTTCCTAACCTACATTTATAACTGCATTATCCGAACGACGCATTTTCCTCTCCTCTGGAAACACTCCATTATAGTCCTATTCGCCAAGCCCGGTAAACCGCCCAAGGATGCCTTATCTTACCGTCCATTTAGCCTACTCTCTATACTCTCAAAAATATTTGAAAAACTCCTATTAAAACGCCTACTTCCAATTATTGAATCCAAAAACCTTTATCCTACTCATCAGTTTGGTTTCCGCCAACGACATTCCACTGCTCAACAAGGCCTTCGCGTTGTCGATCACATCTCCTCAGCCCTTGAATCCAAACAGTATTGCACTTCTGCCTTTCTTGATATAGCTCAAGCTTTTGACAGGGTTTGGCACGCAGGTTTGCTTTATAAGCTCAGGGGATATTTACCGCAGACCCTATTCCTAATCCTACAGTCCTACCTTTCAAACCACTTCTTCCAAGTCCACTGTGGTTTAGAATATTCTAACTACTATCCCATAAAAGCAGGAGTTCCACAGGGCAGCGTCCTGGGCCCCATCCTCTATAATATATACACCGCTGACGTCCCCTCCACCACCAATACCTTCTTGGCAACATTCGCAGACGACACTACAGTCTTGTCATCCCACCCAAACCCCGTTATAGCATCCAAAAACCTTCAAAAACACCTTGATGAGATCAAGTATTGGTGCAACCAATGGCGAATCAAAGTTAATGAAGCAAAATGATCCCACCATACCTTCACTCTCTGCCGCAAGTCCTTCCCTCTAGTTTTTTTAAATTCGATTCCTCTCCCTGTGTCTGAGACGGTAAGGTATTTAGGCTTCCATCTCGACAAAAGACTGACATGGAACCCACACACGAGGCTAAAAAGACAAGAACTAAGGACATCCCATCTCTCAATAGAAAATAAACTACTTATTTACAAAGTTATACTTAAGCCAATCTGGACATACGGAATAGAGCTATGGGGGACAGCCAAAAATTCGAACATCAAATCCTTTTAATCAAAAGTCCTGAGAACAATAGTAAATGCCCCGTATTACGTCAGCAACAAAACCCTTCATAATGATCTGGATATATTCTTGAACTCATCCCTTCCAAGTTCATAAAATTCCATAGTAACCTATCCAACCACCCTAATTCCCTAGCACAGTCATTGCACTGCACCACTCATCCCTATAATTCTCCTTGGAGATTAAAACGGCAGTGGCCTCGTGACCTGCTATAATTAAGTGTTAGTGGGAGTCCTGGCAATGGCCAGTTTCTCTAATCATGTCCTGAGCGTCTGTGGCTCTCGCGCTCTTGGTCAGCCTCTGCTGGTTCTTATTAAGTGACGCCGCTGATGTAGGAGCGTGGGGGACTTCCCAAGAGTCCGCTTCCTCTTTCGCACGCGAGGGAGGTGACAACCATGTGCACTTTGGGGGCCTCTGGGCTGTTTGTAAATATTGTATGAATGATTGAGTGAATGATGAATTGTAAATATGGTATGAATGATAACATTTATCTCAATTACTTATTGCCTGATAAAAAGGCAGATTGTAATTTTATCTAAATAAAGTGGGGGGGGGGGAAATTACATTAATATTATATTGAATTTTTAAAGTATTTTACTTAATAATTTGTATACTATATTTATACTCCTAATCACCTGTAAATGAAACTACTTCGAATTTGAAATATAATGATAATGTAATAATAATGACAGATAGAATTCATTCCTTTTCCCATCTAAGAGAAGTTTGGGATAAATAAATACCTTAGTTGGGTAAGGAAAGGTTGTTTGTACGAGATAATTTCAAGCACTGTTGAACGCGTCTCGAAAATTGATATGTTTCTTAGACACTGACCTGCCAAAGAAAGTACTCCGCGCGGAGAAAGAGATCAACTTGGATTTACTGACGGTATAGTATGTGATAGCAGATTTACTATAGGAGTAAGTGGAGTAAGGATTGGATGTTGGTGTTACACCGAGTGTTACACGGGCAGACAGCCAGGCAAACGAAAATCCCTATACCTTTATGAATACAGAAATTCTCTCTTCGGACTTGGCAAGAATACTTTTCTTCTGGGGAAAAGAGATATTTGCGAATCCATTTCTGAAGTAAGTTGTTACGGAACTGAATTGGCTGCCTCGTTTTTTTTTCAAATACAAAGCCAGAACATGAAATGTTCCCACTGCACCCATTGATTATCAACAAACCACTCCTTTGACAAGGCGAGGAAGCATAAGGACTCCTTCAATGTTCCTAAAACGGATCTTTCCAAGAAACGGTTCTCTGGAAGCTATTATTGTATCTATTTGTTTGTTACGAGATGGTAATTAAAAGTTTAATGGCTGGGGGGGTTGGGCTTGGTCAGAGACAGTCGGAGCGCATGAAAGGCGGGGATAGGAAGAATATAAAATGTAACAGCTTTGTTATTTGTGGGGGTTGGTAAACAGGAACTTGGTCCAATCTGCCCCCATATGTTCTGTGTGGCCTTTCAACCCCTAACAACACACCAGGGTGGCCCACCAGATCTGTCCTATCGATGATCCGAACGATGTACTCGTATGTGTCGTCAAGTAAAGAAAATATATTATAACAGTAAATTGATTATAAGGTAGACTTGTATTTATTTTGAACTATCCTTTATTTGAATGAACTATTGCATGTCATATATACAATATTGCATTATCTCCTTCATTCATATAGTATTGTAATTCATTTACAAAATACACACTTGCAATATAGACATATATAAAACTATATACCCGACTGGAACGTCACCGTTTAGATTTGTATGCATATCACTAAGAGCTCACGGTGATTCCATGTACATTCCAAACACGCGGATTAATTCCAAATCCAAAATTTAATTGTTATTGCTATGTGTCATGAAAAATGTAGAACAAATTCAAAAATCAATAATGAGAATTTGATCAGTGGGAATTAATGAGACCCTTCGACTTACCTACTCCTTTCTCCTTAGGAAAGATGGACTAGAACCCTGTTATAAGAAACTGGACAAGATGTTAACAAAGCTCTGCTAGGTATACATAACCCAGGAAGTCATGGATGTGTGCGTTACCATTTAAAGTATTTCGATTACTATATCATGAAGAAAGTTCTCCGGCTGAAATCTCACAAAAAAAAAATTTTAACAGATCGATATATTTGCTTCCATTTACATACAAAAACAGTGATTGTGAAACACTTATGAATATGACAGTTTTAATGAATTTTTATTTTAGTCTCCTCTGAACTCCTAACAAATAATACAGGTTTAGAAATAAGTCAGTGTATTTTAGATCCTAATAAATAAAATCGGAAATTACATTTATTCATCAGGGGCATTAAGGGAGTTTCGATGAAAATTTCATGTGATATACGGGGTTTCGCCAACCCTTAGACACCGAGTGTGAATTCGTGGTCATTCCAAGACCACATAAACTACCTACACTACCTACCCTATACCTCTTCTCCTGAACATAGTGCATTGTCGGGGCATACCTTCTAAGATCTTATGGAGTCAAATCTAAACGAATTAAGCTGCCCACCGACTAGGCCGGCAGCCAGGGTGAAAGACCACAAGTCCACCCAACCGCCTTATCTCTTTCTAGGCGCTCGGCAGGGTTGTAGCGACCCTAGCCCGCGGCGGGCGTCTCCTCCCCACTTAGGGAATACTCCCATATCTGAGGCCAACAATAGGCATTATAGGGGAGGGGGTTGCAAAAATTTAACAGATATCATAAAATTTACCATTGTGTAGAGAGACCAGACAACAGTCAGCTTTACAGATAAATATTAAAAAAATTAATACGGGAACAGAGAAAAAAAATTAAATATCAATAAAATACTACAAACGTGAGAAATCGGAAAAAAATGATGTTAAAAACAAGTTTGGAGTCTGACTCTAAATCTGTTTTGGTCTGTGAAGGTAGATGGGGTGGTTCTTTATGAGGAATTTTATTTTACTTGTTTTTACTTTTGAAAATCATGTCAGAGGTTCATCAAAATGATCTGACTTCTTTTCGTATTTTTATTTTAAAACACATCTTTATTATGATAAAATTACAATCTGCCTTATTAGGCAATAAGTAATAGAGATAAATGTTCCCATTCATACTATATTTAAAATTCATCATTAACTCGCTCATTCATACAATATTTACAAAAAGCCAAGAGGCCTCCCGAATCCACATGTTTGTCACCTCCATCGCATGCGAAAGAGGAAGCGGAGTCTTGGGAACTCCCCCACGCTCCTCCGTCAGCCGCGTCACCAGATACGAGCCAGTGGAGGCTGACGAAAAGCGTGAGAGGCACATACGCTCAGGACATGGTTGGAGAAACTGGCGCGAAGGCCTTGTTGAGCAGTCGAATGTCGTTGACGGAAACCAAACTGGTGTAGGAAAAAGGTTTTTGGATTCAACAATCGGACGGTAAAACGAGGCGTCATTGGTTTGGGGAATAGGACAATAATGGAATGTTTCCAGAGAAGAGGAAAGTGCGTCGTTCGGATAATGCAATTATATATGTAGGTTAGGAATATTATGACTTTAGGAGGAAGTTGTTTGAGAATTTGAGAAGTAAGGAGATCA
Organism: Acanthosoma haemorrhoidale; assembly: GCA_930367205.1. Classification (NCBI taxonomy): domain Eukaryota; kingdom Metazoa; phylum Arthropoda; class Insecta; order Hemiptera; family Acanthosomatidae; genus Acanthosoma; species Acanthosoma haemorrhoidale. Next base: position 46,168,483 of record OV884013.1, read on the forward strand.
TATCCAGGCGATTTTCGGTAAGGTAAGTTTTTCCGAAGATATTGGACCTCAGAGGGGTTACCGGCTTTTGGTGGAAGTGAGAGAGGTATAGGTGAAGTGAGGAAATCTTCAACAGTCGTGCTGTGAGTATGGTTTTGATGATAAAGGTGAGGTGTATAAGTATGAGTAAGATGCAGAGAAAATTCCTCCGACCTATCCCCATCCGAAGTCACCCAGGACCCATCATCACGACGGTGTGGGTGTGAAACAGGATGATACTTTAGGATTTTTTTAGTTACATTCCACAGGGAGTTCTCCTTGGTAGACAGAGAGGAGAGGTGGGAATTGAAGGAATCGGAACGGAAGGATGCCAATTGCCGCTATACCAATCTGCAGTACTGATTGTAAGAGCGGCGATCAGCAGGATCCCGGGATCTTTGCCACACTGATCTGGAGCAGCGTTTGGATTAGATTATATCTTTGAGATGCTGAGGTAAACGATTATGATTGTGAATTTTTGGATGACGATGGGGCGACGATGCCTCCCAAGACGACCTCTGGACCAGAGTAATGAAATAATGCACTGCACCGTCTAGGTCTTAGGATGTTTTCAGGGACACGGAAGTCTAAGGAATCTGTAAAAAGCTGGTGGAAGTGGTCCCAATCAATTGGGCCCCTAATAAATGAAAGAGGAGGCAGTTTGTGAATTTGTTTTTACCTCAGGAAGGGGGGGAAAAAAGTTTGTGAATTGGACTTAGGGAAATGGTTAATAATAAAAGGCTATAATAGGAGGAGAGGTCATCGAGGCGCGTGAGTGAATAGTTTAGTGTTCCCAAACTATTGTAAAAGAAAAAGTCTAGGAGACCTGGATTTCGGTTGGGATCTGATGGCCAGTAGGTGGCTGTGTCAGGAGAGATAGTGGAGCAATGTTTCCGTGTGAGTGCAGACAGCAAAGCACGTCTTCGTGGATCTTGACCCCCAATGTTGGTGCTTTGCATTAAAGTCCCCACCCACAAGGAAACGATGTCCGATGGAGTCTAGAAAGGAGATGAATTGGGAATCGGAAATGGATTTATTGGGAGGGCAGTACACTGATGCTAGAGTGAGGGGGGAAGTGAAGGTCTTGATTGACACTGCAGTGGACTGAAGGAAATCATGTGCTACCAAAGGGACTATGCGATGGGAATTTATTTATTAATATAAACAAATTTTTCTTTTTTAGCCAGAAGGAAATGTTGTGTGTGTAACCCGCCACATAAATATAATATATGAAATTGAAGGATTAGGAGATAAAAATCGATTAAATAAGGGTGAGGAAGATGTAAGGGTGCCCTTCTGCCAGCCATAAAATTATGTTTGATGGATCAGTAATTACCCTTTGCCCAGGTCAGCCGGTTCTCATAACAAAGAAAGGTGTGAAAATTCCAGTTTCTCCAGCTGGCTTGATTGAAGAAATTATGAAAAAAAAATACCATTTTCACATAATGTTGAGAAAATAGATCAAAGCAGAGAGTAAAGACCGCTCGATTGTGCGAGATGAAATCAGTACGTCGTTGGGCGAGAATCTTTCCTGTTAGGAAGGAAACACAACAAGAAGAAGCTCCCACTTCTTGGACCAAGGGAGAGAGTTGAAGGTTCCTTTTTTGGAGGATGATTACTTAGATCTCGGGACATTGGTTATTGGGGGGTACTGCAATTGATGAAGACGCCGCTGTAATTGTAAGCATAGATTCCATTCATTATTTTAATTCATGCTATTTCATTTTATTTCATTTAATATTATTAAGCAATCTTATTTTTATTATTAACTTTACGCCAATGCTGTACGTTCATAGTTTGATAGAGTAATCAAATCTAGTAGTTTAATTATTTAAATGGCTTCCCATCAGATAAAATATTTTAATTATTCCACTAGAGCGTAGAGGCGTGGTTCCCCGGGCAAGGTAGGTATACAAGTATAAGTAACGATAGATAGATACACTTAATTTATTTTCATACACTAGATAGATATATTTAGCTATGTATATATATTGGTATTTTTATATGTAGAAAAATACATTAGGCCCGACAGAATGTTTCAATAAATGTGATAAAGTGCCATGATGGAGATCCAGTGGTACCTCCCTTACAATATAAGTTTGAAGAAAACTTGTTATTTATTTAGAATATTTTATGAGAAGACATTATATGTTTATTATATGCATTATTAATTTATTAGACATTATTAGAAGATTTCAAAGTATCCTCAATCGACGTGGAATGTTTTTAGGTGAGGCAGCCCTAGTACCAGTGGGTTTGGGTGTCCGTGCTATTTGTCGTGAAAGTTTCTGTGTATTGTTTAAATAGAGTTTTGAACGTAAGGAGTGTTTAGGCCAGTGTGATTTCGGACGAAAAATAGTGCACCTATGATGTCTCAGAGCTTTTGATTGAAAAATCTGTATAGGTAAGTTTATGGGAATTTAATCTAGTTGCATTTAATATTATTTATTTATTCTTAATCTGGTATTATTATTTTTGAGCAGTGTATATTGATGCTGTTTTTCTGTTTTAAATAAACAGTTTATGAACAAGAGAAAGAAAACATCGGTCCCAGCCTTGAAAGTGATTAATGTGGTTGTTTAAAAAAAAAATCTGAAAAAATGTTAATATTTTGACATTCAGATAATTTTATAAGTAGTGTCCTTATTTGACGATTATTTATTGGAACTGCATTAAAACAAATAAGTATTCGACTATATTTCGCCTAAAGAAATGTAGAGAACACACACAGAGAACCTGTCTGAATAAATGTTTCTATGGTCGCTACTCCCTGGCAACATCTGTTTGTCTGGCACATGTACACTTTCTTTACCCTTTCCTCTCCATTCATTCTTTAAACCAACACTGCGGTCGCCACAGTGTCACTTGTGTTTTAAAACATCTCCCTTGCGGAATATTCAGTATGTTTGCCTCGAGAGAGCTGTCTTGGTTAGAATTTAAGAACACGTAGATTTAATGCTGAGCATGAAACAATTCGACATTGCTTTTCAATTATATTTACAGCCTATTTGTACGAACAACTTTTGGTAGAAAAAAAAATGAACTTGAAGTCATGAATTTCACAGAACTCTAGGTCACCTTGCTGTGACATGGCAAAAATGATAAGAAGGGAGGAAAATGTGTCTTTGTTATAGCCAACTTTTATTTGTCAACAGATCCCACAATATTCTACGCATAGAACAGAAGAAAAAAAAGTTATTCCGGGGCTAAGTCTCCTATGAATAACGCCAATGTTCAAATGATAAATGCTGGCCAATAAAAAGAACATCCAAAATAAAAAAAGTAAAGAAAAACAAAATTGTTTTAAAAATGTAAAACAAAGTCTAAACCTCTATAGAAATGATAATAATAATTGTGAAATAAAAATAGTTCAATTGTTTTTAGTAAATAAAGTCCATAGGATCCACCTCTAAGAAATAAAAACACAACAACAATATATAGAAGTCCAGACAGTAAGACATTAAATAAAATACAATATAATGAATACAAAAGGAAACAAGAAAGTGACATACAAACAGGAAGGCATCATTTATCTATATATAGTAAATAATCAAATAAAAATAATTCATACATAAATAAAAATCAGAAGATATGAAATAATGAAAAAGTGAATGGTTCCCAGAGTAACGAGCGTCTCTTTTGATGGTGAGAAGGTGTTTGAGCTTTGGAGGTTCGTTAGGATGAAGCATGGTGGTTATCAGAAGATAGTGAATTCCAGAGCACCCTCTGAAATTCTTCTGAAAGCACCCTCTACCACCGTAGAGCGAGCAAGGAAGAACCGATCGTATGCCGCAATTTTGGGAGCAGGAGTATCAAGTTCAGAGAGACTTGATATATATGTGAGTAGGACTCAAATTACGCACAAATTATGATTGCTGAAAGTATTTTTATGAAAATGTTTATCTAAAATGGTTAATCTAAACCACCGTAGAAACATTGCCCAGCACACATTCGCAGGAACTGTGTATCTCCAACGTGTGATTAGGCTATGCTTGTTTTTTGTTTTTTTTCGAATTTATTCTTTAACAAGCATTATGCTGATGAACATAATATTGAAGGATCGCAGGCGAAGGAAAAAACTCACCAATATGTGGATAGAGGACATTAAGTAAGACTTAAAATTCATCCTTGTAGGACACCTACTAATAGCGAAAGGGAAGTTGATATGGATGCAATATGAATTACAAACTATAGATGATCATAATATATATAATAATTAATTCATTCATTACGTTTCCGCATATTCTGTCGATTGTCATCTAATACGTGAAATCTCAAAATGAAATGCACTGCCAATCACATAAAAATATTAAAGGGTAATCAATTTTTTTTCTTTCTGTCATGATGAATTTATACCTGATATCACATTGAAGGTTACTATGTATTGTCGTTTTCGTAACTTTGTATCAGCCCCTATTTAATCTGGAGACTTCAAATTTTGCTTTTAATGACCATTTATTGTCCTGATATCGCTAAAATAAAAACAATCTCATGCAAAATAATTTAGGATTGTTGAATAATTAATTAGGCTGGTATTATCAACATTTTGGAAATTACCGTAAGGGTTTGAGCTCAAATGGAACAGCATTCTAAAGGATTGGGTAATGCCTTTGTGAAATATGGTTTTATTTAGGGCTGTTTACTCAGGGCCCTGTTCAGACACTGCCGTTAGGTAAATATGTGTCAGAGCACACATACCGGCCAGTTCGTTAAGAGTTCTTGTCGAAACTGGTAGAACATTTCCAGCGGATTTTAGACTGCCAAGGAGTTTCCGACTGTATGCACAGGTAATCAGACCATATGGGCTAAGTCAGGTGTACAGGTGTGAAAGAAGCCTGCCCTTTTTGCACCTAATAAGGGGGTAAGGGCGTTAAAACCTACGGAAGTAAATAAACAGCTGTGAATTAAAAAGTCATTATTCTTTGTTAGTTTTTTATTTTTTTTTACTGCATTAATGAGCAAAAAACGGGTTAATATTCAAACAAACAGGCTCTCTTGCAGTTCACTATTGATAATCCGGCACATGTAGGGTCGCATTAATGGTGGACAGAATGCCACCAGGTATTATCAATGAAAAGGGGCTTATCAACTACTAGGTTCATCAATCTCCACAAAAACATAATTATTTTCATAATTTTATTATAGTAATATTTTTTATTATTTAGAGAGAGTATCCCAGACCTGTCAAACATATTGCTTTATGTATCCCGATAACCCTTAAGCAAGATCCTTGTTGTCTACCCATTTCAACTTGTACATGAACACGGTCAACTGATGTCATATTTTTTCTTACCCTGGCTTTGAACAAGCTGTCGAATTGCAATTTTTTGACAAATGAATAATCAAGTCATATCGTTATATACGAAAGACGTTTCTTTAATAATTCTGAATACAATTTCATGGTTTACGCTTCAGAAAATTTGATCTTCCGAAACCCCAAATTTGGTTCTGAAATACCAGGATTCATTAATCCCTGTATGTGTAGTAATTGTGCCTGATGTAGTAATTGTAAGTCCCCTATTAGAGCTTGAGAAATAAAAATGGAGATTCTATTTATTGGCGTACGTGCGTATAAAACCTGAATAAGCGTAATGAAATTAATCAATCAATGTTAAAGCCTTCCCAAATTTTTATTATGGGAAGATACTATAAGAATATTGCTACCGAATTCAATTTAAAAATTCAACCTATTTTTTATATCAGTAGCCCTATACCCTCAACATCTGTTTTAAAATTAGCTGTATTTTTTATATTTTTAAACATAGCAATAAACTATTGATAATTACAAATTTGGGATGGATACTGTGCACATCTTTTTACCGTAATCAACTTTCGCTTCAAAATATCACATATTAATTAATTAATTTGATAATAAAAAACAATGAATGATTATATAAAGTTATGATCTCGACGTCCTGATCTTCAGTAGTATTGCTTTAATTGCAAATAGTCATTAAAATCGTGTTGTGGTTCCACCTGTTCACTAGTTATTCTAGTAGCGCCTTATTGTAGGGTGTGGGAACCTGAAATTTGTGCACTTTAGAACTAGAAAAGTACTGCAAAGGCGAACCGACGCGGAGAAGAAAAAGTGGAGCAATTTGCCCTAATCGGAGTAAATAATATATCTGGTAAGTTATACGGTCGGGATGAGGTCAGAGCTAGGCACTAGACATGTAAGAAAAGGCTGGGCGAGGTATGCCAGTGCAAAAAGCGGACCAGCTCTCTCGGAGTGCTGCCATTTTGTACCATTGCACTCACCTCCTCCTCGACTGAAGAAGACAATTCGTCCTTGCGATTCGTCCTTCCCTCATGTCGTGGGAATGAAGACCGGTCAGTGCTTCTGTCCTTTATTTTTGTATACTCCTCCTGCTCTTCGGGTTGTCCCTCTTTGTCCCTTCAGGGTGGCCGGAGTCGTAACAATCCCGTATGTCCTATACCTATGCAAATATCAACCTTAAACATTTTGGATATTTTTGCTAATGACCTCATTATGATGAAAGATACGCAGATTTTGCCGATTTGAATTGTGGGGGTTAATTAAATTGTTCTCTGGATATTTTATTTATTTACTGAGGAATTTCTTCATTAATGAAATTTTATTCAACCAAATAGGTCAACATTCGTTTATATTTGCCCTAGCAATGTTCTCCATTCAGACCATGATCATTCGATGACTCCCTAAGTTATTAATAAAGCACATAACGTGCAATGCCCATCTACTTTCCTAATGTCGCAAGGATAATTATTATAACTACAAATGGAAACAGGAAAGATACACCCCAAACTATTTCAATAAAAGTCATCTTGTTAGGTAACATTTTAAATATATTTCCTGAATATTTACCATAAATCATTTTAACGATTGATTCTTAAAGAGCGACTGAATAATTTATTTTTTTTATCTAAGTAATTCTTATCTGCTCACGAATAAAAAAGCAGTGGTTTCTAAGTTTGTTACATCGGCATTGTTTTGAAGAGATATTGATCGAATGGGAAACAAAGGTGAACTTTGAGATATTTGTTATTCTTTCTGACTTTTATCTGTTGATAATTCCTTTAAATGTTGACCAGGTTTCGTTTGTTACAGTCGGTAAGTATATGATTAATTTATGTTTTATGTCGACATTTCTAAAACATTACTAATGTACTACTATTGTATTACTCTACAGTCTCTATAGTATTCTATCTGTCTCTGCGTTTGACAAAAATAATAAGATCTATCTGAATTTTGAAAGGTGTATTCCACAACATCTCAGATTATGCTGATCATGAGTTTAAAAAAATAAAGGGATCTATCTGAATTTTGAAAGGTGTATTCCACAACATCTCAGATTATGCTGATCATGAGTTTAAAAAAATAAAGGGATATTTGATAACAAAAACGTAAACTTATCCAGGGATACAGAATCGTCGGCTATTTCTCTTTGCCCTGTTCAGAAATCGAGTCACGATGATCTCAAAGTACTCAATGTCCTTGATCTTATAACCTCAGATTTACCAAAGTCCATGAAAACTTACCCACACATGCGAATGTTAAAGACAATTTCTTCCGGTGCAGTAACATCCATGCAGCGACGGTGGCCTCACGATCTACCGTAAATAGTTAAGTATATCATGGGTTCCTAGCACCGGCTACTGCCCTCACTCATATCCTGAGCGTCTGTGAACCTTTTTCCCTCTTTCTGGTCTGGAGGATCCTTGGGGGCAGGGCTCCTGGGAAGATTTGGAATTTTAGATATGTTGGTATGAGTTTGAACTGAACGTACTGAGTGAGTGGAATTGTGTATAAAGTATGAATGAACTCTTAAATCACAATTATAAATGCTGGGTAGATGAAAATACAATACATGATATTTTACGCCAACCGGTTTTACTATATAGTCTTTATGTTACGTATTCGGAACATATAATACAGACAAAAGGAAATGAACGCCGGGAAATTGTAGTATTTAGGTTTGTATATTTTAATATTGAATTTAAACGATTTTTGAATTCTGGGATCCATCCCAATCCTTTCTTTTGGCCAACACTACCGACAATTTTAAAATATGGTCAACTATACAATTTAATACAACTATAATACATTCGTCTGCTTCACGAAGGATCGTTTTTTTCTACTCGCGTTGGTGACATTGGTAGACAAACGCTCAAACCCTTGGTGGCCCCTGTTCCTGATCACACATTTTTACTTATTTATTTTTTATTATATAATTTTGTTTTATCTTACATCAATGTTACAATACATAGAGTTGTTACTGAACTAATTATTTTTAAGAAACCATTACTTTCTTGTGCCGTTACAAATAAAGTCAAAGTCAGGGGTATAATGTAGACAGGAGAAGGTAGTAGGCCTAGTTATATTAGCTATTATTATTAGAAATGTATTTTTGTAATCTCTGCGACGTTAACAAAATACAGGCACTGCAAGCCATTATACTCAAACACGTAGCTAACTCCCCTTGGTATGTATCTGAGAGAACATTGCACAGAGACTTGAACATGTCACCCGTACAAGAAGTTATTCGTAGACGAAACCGCACATTTCACGAAAGACTACAAGGGCATGCAAACGCACACATTAACGCCTTATTCTCACTGACACTTCCTTAAAACCCCCATATGTATATATGTATATAACCCCCGTGTAGTGCCTGAGTTTTGCTCAGGGACAACCCCGACAACTTCATCTCACGCACCCCACCCCAGCAGTGCAGTCAACATTAAGTCTTCCTCCTCCAGTCATAACATTTACTAGTGGAAATTTATTCTCCCCTTGTAAATATTAAATGTTATTTAAATATACGAAAAATATTTTACCCTCAGTTTAGATGTTTTGCATAGGAAGGCCATTATTGAGAATTATATAATATAACAACCAAAACTCGGATCTTCTAAAACATGCTGACTCTCAGAAATCGCCACCATCCGCCCCCTAAAATATTCGGCCATGTTATTATGGGATCCGTGCAGACATTTTACAAGGGAATTTGCCGATATTTGTTGTGAGAAGGTCTTCGAACTCGAGAGCAGGTTCTGGAAAACCTAACCTAAAACTCCTTGGTATAAATATATCATCAAAGGTTCTGCACCCGCAAGGACGCCTGCAATCTGACTCATCTCCCATTTCAAATCCACAATTTCATTCTCTTTTCTTGCAATTAATCCGACCTTTATCCATTTGATATTTTTGTTTTGTACTGTTCCCCATGAAATTATACTCCTTCGGATAATTGTTAGATTGATCTTGCGATATGAAAGAGGTTCACCACAACATCCTATGGATAAAACTAGTCATGTATTATTTATCATCACAGTTTCGTTGTGGATGCAAAGAATATCCGAACGACTGTAGTTATAGTAAAGCTGACGAAACTTCATCAAGATCATAGCTGTTCTTAGTAAAAACTGAGCATATGCTCTTACCTACTAATTACCGTAGATCCAACGGGCCATTTGGAGCACAGTATTACGATAGATAGCAAAAATCAAACTTACGACAATATAGAGATTCTAATCAAAACTTCAGTTTAGATGTTTTAATAGGAAGTCCTACTGGAGTAGGGGCTTATATAGTAATTTAAATTATCTGCTTTCAGAGAGTGAAAGAATTTGTTAGGAGATCAGTTTTGTTTGATGAAAGAAAGTTGATAGGTTTTCACGAATTTATTAATAGACGTTTCGCCATACCAAGTATGTATGTATAAAATCCTGACAACAAGAAAACATGTAACAAAAGTTAGATACAAAAGAAAATTAAATAGATATAAGTGCTAACGAAGTATTGAGACATTTGTATTAGCAAAATATATTCCTAGAATAGATAAAACCGGGATACGTAAAAAACTTTAATACAACAAAAAATAAGATACAATGTCTGCTTGTCTGCTAAAGAGTACACAAATATATATATGGGGATTCACTAACAAATTCCTAAACTCATTGATATACTCGTGATTAACAATGACCTCACAGTATGACCAGTATATTCAGTTTACTCTCTCGATTGGGAAACATCACTAGACGTACATTGCTGCATGTCATGCCTTTTTTCAGGATATGGTTATTAATAGCAATTGTACATTTGCTAATCAAAACGTCAAAACCGAATGCAAAGCTGGATCATTGTAGAAATGTTTGACAATAATCCAATCTGAGGGGTGGGAATTGAACAGTTCGATACAAAAAAACTGGGAATTGTGATCAAAAGAGCTAATTACTTTGTTGTTCCGGACGCAGATAACTAGCAAAATTCGTCAAAACGTTACATTTGTGAGGGTTACGTTTATCCCAAGATGGTAGATTTAAAAACAAATGGACTTCTAAGAAGGATGCCGGTTTGAAAAAGCTAAGCAGGTAGAGGCTGTTGAGCAGGTTCACCCCAGGCACTCTGGGCCAGGTAACTTACAGGTAGTGTAGGTCCTGTTAATAAATCATTACCTAGGCCTGGCTGAACCAGTCCTGGAATAATCGGGATTCCTCCAGCTATAGTGGTCCAGTCGAGTTGGATGAGCGATAAAGTCACAATATCCACAATCAAGCTGTTTGTACTGTATCAATAGAACAAACTAATAACAGTATTAGCTGATACTGAGCCAGAAAATACACCAAAGAGCAAAGGGGCAATGCACGTTAGCCAAAAGAATGCGTGAATTAGAGAATTTGAGCTAATTCATTCATTGTTGGCAGAGGAAGGTCCCGGGGTATCTTGAAGATAAATCGAAGGGAACAGTTCATAGGACATCGTAGTTGTTCGTCGAGATAGCATACCATCAAAACACAACAGTATTCTAAATGAGGAAGGAGAAAGGAGGAAACGAGAAATTTGCAACTTAGTGTTAATGTCTGTATAAATATTAAAAACATTCTTATTAAAGTCTAGATAAAGAGAATTTATTTATTTCATATTATGTTTCATAGCTATCTTTGCCAAAAGCCATAGCACCTCTGAACTAAAACCATAATATAATTATTATGTAAAACTAATTAGGTAATTAGTCACTTATTTATACGTAGTATAACAGAAACAAAAGCCTACATCTAACTCTGAATATTTTGTGAGCATTAACTTACACAGGTGGTCTGAAAAGTTTCCGACCTTAACATGAAGATGATAATAAAATAAATAAAAGCTAGTGAAATAAACGTTTTGTTAGGTCGGAAACTTTTCTGACCACCCTCGTACGAACAATATAACTGACCTAACATGTGCATATATGTTCATTTGCATCTTCAGCCTTCGGTACATATGTACTACATTACATTAAGAATAAGAACAAGATAGATATATGAAAACTTTCTGTTTTCCTTTGTAGACATATACAAATTACATAAAAATATATAATAGTACAGAACATATGAGCCTACTCCATTACAAAATCATAATAAATAAACTTGTTTACAAATAAAATAAACGTATTTATAAAATTAAAATTATATTATTACCGATTTTTATTTGCATATTTACAGTAGACAAATTTTTACTATATGTATAGATGTTTTTAAATTTTTTTGGTTCAGAAATTACTCTGGATGCGGTATCATCAGGAAAAACCAACAGCTTGCCAAATGTTCTGAAAGCATCACTAAATAATCACAACATTAAGGGTGAAAAGGGAAATATATAATTTTGCTGAAAGAGGTTCTTTAGTTGGTTTTTGAAAAATAATGTCTCTCTTTATGGTTTCCACAATCTTAACTGTTTGCCTCCAATTTTTTTGGGTCCGAAATACACAAGTTATAATTAATATTGGGCATATGTGATATTAAATGGAATTTAGATGCCTATCTACCCTAATAAAATAGATTAAAAACTGTCTCGACAAACAAACAACTGAGGGAGAAATTATTTTAAAATATGACTCAAATATATTTGATCAGATTTAATTTATGTGGCTGATAGTGACTGGAGTTTTATCCAAATAAAGTATACGACTGGAAGAGGTGACATTTGATTAAAGATAAGCAGGTGCACTGACGTTCTTATCAGTGAGCTATGTGCTAACGCAATGTTTACACGTTAAGTGCACGGCTTATCTTTGGTGAAAATCTTCCCGATTGTACACATTTTCTTGCCTAAGAGATAGCTATGTTTACCTCCGGTCGACTTCCAGCAAATCTTTGGCAAAAGCCATCCTTCATCGATAAATCACATTTTATTAACAAATTTCCTGTATAGATTTTAATACCGAGGTTAATATTTAGCTTAGGTTTCTGAACCATAACAGTCATTTAAAAGTGTTCGAAATGTGATAACTTTGGGACTGCTTCATATGGAATAAAAATATAAAATATACTCATTAATTTTGTACTTATTTTTCATCAAATATGGAGAAAATAATTATATGAAAAATGTAATTAGATAAATAGATAGAATATACAAAGGCCGGAACAGTGGGACAAAAGAAAGGGCACAGTTACAAATAAACCTGTGGAATCTAAATGAAACCTACATTGACACATGTAATACTTCTAAATAATTTTTATTTATCTTTAACTTAAAATCTAGTAGAACTAAAATAAAGTATACAGTTTATATTTTAAAAATCTAAATTGCCTAAGCAGAAATGCTGCCTGCTGAAAATATAATTAATATCGAAGAGAACACGGTTGTAAATAAAACATAATAAAGTGTGCCCAAAAGAAACCGAACTATTTTTGTACAAAGTGATTTATTTAATGTGTTTACAAAAAACCTTTAATCTCCTTTAAAGTACTCTCCTTTGGAGTAAACCTGTCCAATATTTTATTTCACTGTTTCTAAAACAGATTTTCCCAATTTTAAAACGGGAAAACCACTCAAACACTTAACTTTTCCCCATAGCATCATCGTTGTAGGCCGCTTTTAACATTACAAGAGAGTTTATGAGCCAGTTTTCCCGAACAGGAAACAAAACTTCACGGCCGCGCGCTGTTTACGAAAATCAGTCTATACAAAATAGACAATTGACACAAATAAATTAACACAAGCATAACGGACGTTTCTCCAGTAACGGCAGCTGGCACGCAGACTGGTCAAAAGTTGCTTTTCACGGTCCTACCAGCGAAACCCCGTACTACAAAAACTCCTCCAAAAACCGTGATAGGTGGATGTTACAGAATTTTCACGCTAAATTTAGCTCTGAAGCCTTTTCTTTTTTTTCAATCCCGTCTAAGTTTTTCAAAAATCGCGTTTTATTAACATATATGGCTAACGTTTTAAGTGGTGCTAGGCATTGATTCGTGGGGGGATATGATTCAACCGATCAATTCTAAATGAGGTTTATTAGCAATAATTTACGTTTACACAGCTTTATGTACAGTAGACAAAACCTTACGCGTTTATTCACCTAGAGAATGCCGACTTCTGTTTGTAATCGTCACTGGTTTCCACTCGGAAGGAACACGAAGTAGTTCCTTGATATTAAATATTTTATTATATTGAAGATTGCAAAATCATTCGGATTTTCTTTTAAATAATCCTTTATAATTTATAAATTTCTTGTCTTGAAGATTCTCTTATGCAGTCTGCCTTTGGTTTTAATGATTAATAAGTATTTTTTCCTAATAACTCTTGTTACTTTACTAATACTTTTATTGCGTATTCTACCTCGGATATTTATATTCACTTAGAAGCTACGTTTACTACGTGCATTGAAGTTTTGTCTATGTTCTCGTTTTTTTTTTTAGCTATGGAACGGATGGAGTGTTCGCTGCCTTGAAGAATATTTATACATACGACTGATCTAAAGCCTGAACACAACATACCAACTACAAGCTAAAAACTGTAGCTATTCATAGACAGACATAAACCACAGTTATACACTTATTTGAAAATGCAAATGAGTGCTAATAATCCTAGTTTTGAATTGATCCGTTAAATATGTTATCCAAATTTATAAAAGTACTCGAAACCGCTTAAAATGTTAAACTTGTGATTTCTGAAAAACCTAGACGTGATCTGGGTGAAAATGGTTTCAGGTCTTAATTTAAGAGTATGCATACCTGGTCAATTGTCATTAAAAGGCCCTCTATCAAATCCTGAAAAACAGCTTTAACAGTTGATTAAAACAGAAAATCACTCCTTAATAGAAAAAAAAAGCGGGTTTCAGATTTGAATTTAGCGAGAAAATTCTGTAAGATCTCCAAAATCTGAAAAATTCTGTTGTAATAAAATAAATTTTTCTGTTTGATGTTGTTAATAGTTTTATTTTTACCTATAAAAACACTATAATATAACGATTTGAAATAAAAAACATTTTACAGGTAATAAATCCCTCAGATAACATCGAATAATCGATTAATTTCCGCTGAAAAAACTTTTCATATCAGTTGATCTTATTGAATCAAATTATATGAAATTTATTTATCTGTTTCTTCATCCCTTCGAACACAAATTTTAGAAGCACGTTCCTAATGTGTCGTCTATTTCCTGTCTAATATTCGGGGTTGCTCTCCCACGGTTGTTTACAACGCTAAATATTTATATCCATCAAGAAACAAAAACTATACACAAAATTCACATATTTAAATAGTAAAAGTGAAATTTTTATCTGTTTCTGTATAACTAATGAATGTTAATGCGAATTCATAGGCAAAATGAAAGTCAAAAGTTCCTCTCCATTAGACTTGAAAAAAGAAAAAAGCTAAAGAAAAAATCCTTCATTGAATTTTCATGTTTTTGAAATGTTGTGTATTATTGCGAAGTAGCAACTTTTTTTTATATCCTTACTTAGTAAGGCGTTATTCTTTGTATTCTGTCTTACGTTATCAATCAGGACGTTAATATCTTTCACAATAAGCTACTAAATGGGACTTCGTCACACCAACAAATTTGGTTTCGTTTTTTTTTTTTTTTTAAATTAACGAAATCCTGAAAAAGTATATCTTTCATATCTATATATATACAAATATATATGCAGTTGATAAATTATTAAATATAGAGAATGTTATAATAAACCATACCAACCTATGTAAAGATATCAGATCCTATTCGACTCATGCCTTGGTTGCGAATGTCTAAGTCATTTTATTGCTTTTTTAATTGTGTTGTAATAATTGTAATTAATCATCAAGATTTTTAGAATGCATCATAAGAAAGTTCTTATAATTTCAACATTCAACCAAAAGAAAATTCCATATAGTTCATCATTTGTATTTATATTACGCTATTAAGCAGTGCACGTTAAATTCATATTATCATGGAAATTCAATAAACTGGTGATTAAAACTCGTTTAAAAACTGTTAAATTAATTACCAATTCACTTTTTAAAGTCATTTGTAGAAGGACTTGTTTTTTTTATATCGAAATTGTTAAATTAAATAATATTGATATTTTCTAAATTTTCTCTGGTATTTAAAATTTGTTATTTAAAATTTTAATTAAACATATTATTTAAATTGTACATTGTGATTTTCAATACAAATTAATCCATTTAAAAACAATATCCTGTGTGATTATATAAAATTTTATATTATAACATAAGCATTATATTACCCCCCCCCCTCTTCTAGTAATCAAATAAGACTTTCAAATTCAATATGCAAGTAAAAATATGAATACAAATTTCTAAGTAAGTTAAATATTGAGAATTACATAAAGAGTTTGAAATGAATACATTTTTATTTTTATTTGTCCGACCCATTCCACCATTAAAGTCATCAGAACAATTGCATTGAGTAAATTTTGCGTTGAAATCACATATTACAATAGAAATTTTCTCCATTAGCTGTTTATAAATGCATTATTTATGGTGAAAACAGTACTACCATTAACTCCGGACAAGTCCTTATAAATATATTCCAAATTATATTATTGACCTGAAACATAAAATGAAGTTGCAGAGGAGTTTGTTGCTCAATGTCCTTAGAGAATTTTATTTTATTTTGTTTTTTATTCCCTAGTAAAATATATACTTGTACCAATAGACAATCACTAAAACTGCTAAATAAGTTAACAATTGCTGAAATTGATCAAATAGCTGCGATTTTATCTTTTGACGCATGCCTCCATCTTGGATTTTCTTGTATAAGTTTTAAATGAAAAAATAATTATTACATACTAAAATTTGAGAATGATTTCATTTATTTAATTATTGAGTTATTTGTTTTTACTATAATTGAAAATGTTTGGACAAAATTTGTCTCTCATACATTCAGAAACTGCATTTTCTTATAACTACAGGAGATTTTAATGCCTAGGTAGGTACGAAATAGGAAATTGGTTCAAGAAACTGAAACTTTTGAAAATTCTCGATTAGTAAGTTAAAAGTTTGTGGAAAATATTGCTAATGTGCTCTAAATTACTGAAAATGTTTTTAATATATTTATTTTTTCGATTTAGCTACTTGATAAGTTCAAAACATAGACGTAAATTATAATGAACTACTTGCGCTAATTAAAGTATGATAAAAAATAAATGATAGTTTTATGGAATCTAATATCTACTGTAACATTTAATCATAAAATATTGAACTTTTTTTTAACAGAATATCTTCCCCTCCACTAACTACTCCCTCCCTCCCCTTTGCAACAATCTCGAACTTGGCTTGCGGTTTCTCAAAAAAATACTTTGCTATCCGCAATAAAAAAATAATATAACTAATTAAAATACATAAATTATATATATTTACACTACTAGTTAATTAAATAGTCTGATTAAAGTTAGACAATGCTATTCTGAGCTTTTGCGGCTGCGCAGCTAACGGCCTACACTCGCTTGGCTATAGCACAAACTACTTCTTCCAGTTGCATACATTCTATAGTTAATTTAGCTATGTATGTGGTGAACATGTTAGTAATATTTATGTACACTGTAATTGTATCTAGTAGATATTCATGTCGCCCACCGAGAGGCCATTATTTCAGAAACAATCTTTTAACTAAACCTCTAGAAACACAAGATAATTGTGTCAGGTCCCCAAATAATAATCCCAAATACATCTTAAAAAGTGTGGCAACCTTCAGATGAGCCGCCCTTGGTGCCCCAAGTGCGAGTATGTAACGGCGTTTAAGTGAAATAAACATTCAGTTCGGTAAAGTACTTGTTCGGACGTTTCAATTTTTATTATTATTGAAAATGTTTAGGAACTTACCTATTCATGAAAAATACAATTGTGATGCGAGTACCCCAAGAACCATCACCTTTTGACTTGCGTGGTTTGAAAAAACCTTCGTGAATGATATTAAATGAGAAATGCATACTCACATAATAAAAATACATATTGCATGAGACTAACAATTGGTCACAATAAAAAACAAAAAACCAATTTAGTCGGCACCAATTTGAATGCTAGAAAGCAGTGTAATAATTAAATCCTTCCATCCATGTTGTGTGATGTAAATGTAAACGGGCTGAACCAAGCTCATTTTAGATTAAGTTTTTCTATGGAAATTCAATTTCGATTAAAAAAAGAAAAAACTGGAGAAGATGGTGCCTGGACAAGATCAGGGCAATCGTAGAGGGAACTGGAGCCCTCAAGGAGACGAATGAGAGAATATGAAACCTGAGTTGGTTGGTTGTTGTTTTTACAGGTGCGAAGAGGACAACGCCTTATGATCGTGGTAGACGTAGTCAAGTAGAGTCTACGAGTGCTTAACCGAAATCCAGGATTCGGCTGGCCGAGATCCCGGAGGCACATCAATACCACATTCCAGGCAGAATTAAACCCGAGTTGGTATGAACAAATGAAAGGGATTTGAGCCAAGAGGTGCCCTAAAAGAGATATAGAGTTGACTTAAGAAATATGGAAAAGGGATCCAAGGACACAGAATTGAAGAGGCGATGGCAGAAAGAGACAACTTGGATCAAATAAATAATAATTTTAAAATTGCTAGCAAAGAGAGAATGTCTTTCAGCAAAATTACCAGGCACAGTGCCGATCAAGCCTACATAAATTGATTTTGAAAGCATTAATAAATGTGACGACAAGCACAATTGTAATATCCAAACTTGAATATTCTTCCTGCTGTTCGTTAAAAAAAAAGTAGTTCTTTCTAGTAAAGAATGGTAATCTGGAAATAAACCAGCAACCGGCCCTTAATTGGACTACATAGAGAGTAGACCCACATAAAGTACAGTATTTATACTGTGGTAAGATTAGTTTTACATAGAAAAAGTTTGAAGTCTCCCAAAATATCTCTTTTTATTGACATGACAACATCAGTCGATGTTTCGCCAATTCTGACATTCTAGTACTACGATTCAGACAAGAAACGTAAATTTACAGGTATAGAAAACAATTACGTACAAAACATTTAATTTAATAAATAATAATATCGGAAACAATACAACTGTACCACTCTGGAGAATAAAATAAAATATTAGCTTAAACGCTTTTCAGAAAGAAAGATTAATAAATATCCATTACAGCATTTCCAGTTTATCAATATTTATAACATTAACTTGTGATAAAACAGTAAGAGAACTCTATCTGAAAGACACAAAAGGAGAGATTACAAAAAAAGTTTTTTCCTCTGAACGGCTACAGTGTAGGAGATAAAGCTCATTCAGCTGTTGGCAAAGAACAAAAGTGGTGTCTCTAAAAAGTTAGATCATTTCTATAAATCCTTATTTCCTCCTTTATAAGATATATTAACAACTGTGAGTGTTGAATTTTAATATTTGAAAAAATAGCTGCCAAAACTTCATTTTCTTGTATAATGTTAAAATATTTTTTGCACCCATGCTTTTATTGTGTTCTTAACCATGGGGGGGATCAGAATCTGAAACCATAGAATTGGAGTTTAGATGGTTTTTTTTTACTTTCAATTATTGAATTTTTACCTTTACCTTACAATTTTAGATAGACTGAACCTTTACGACCACTATCGTGGAGTAAACATATAGAGGGACACCAACTGACGAAGGACGATTCCTCCATAATTGTTCAAAACTAAACTCATTCTCTTTGAGCTCATATATATATTTATATATATATATATATATAATAGTATTTCATTAAAGCAAACGAAATTTTATAAAAAAAAATGGGAAAATATTTGTTGGCTATTAAAGAGAATTGTATGCATCACACAAATAACGATTTATTATACAAATACGAATTATTATACAAAATCCTAATACGTAATACATACTGTTAATCAGGAAGACGAAATACTCTATATATATAGATATAAAAGCAATTATTTATATTGTATTGTGAAGTAGCTAATTAGGTACACTTAATCTTACGGAGATGGTGGTATTTTTTCATGCCGTCAAAACATC
Source organism: Acanthosoma haemorrhoidale (assembly GCA_930367205.1). Classification (NCBI taxonomy): domain Eukaryota; kingdom Metazoa; phylum Arthropoda; class Insecta; order Hemiptera; family Acanthosomatidae; genus Acanthosoma; species Acanthosoma haemorrhoidale. The sequence continues at coordinate 46,187,706 of OV884013.1, forward strand.
ATACACTATATAAATTTTCATTTATCAAGAATGAGCACTGGACTTACAATACGACAGACCCGGCAGACAAAAAGACTAAAAACTCTGCTATTTTGGTTCAGGAAGTGATAAAACCCTAAAAATCGTAATTTTATTTCAGCCTCCAATAAACCCATGCAAAATTGAAGACAATAATCTGTGAATGGGAACTTAAAGAAACGAAAACATCTCACCATTTTCAGGATATGAGTTGACAACGTTGATTTGAAGAGAAAAAAATATGATCTAGGCAGAGTTAACAAGTAAAAAAATAGCACAAACAATTTTTTTACAAAATTTAATTGCCCCATGACTCTATATTTTTAGTCCGTATTTTTCATTAAGGTTTTATATACATTGTACTATACAATCGCTTTTATGCATGTATTTATTTTATTTTTTTTACATGTTCTACTAATGGGTCCGGGAGATAAGTAGGTAAGTGGAATAAATGCCAAAAGAAGTGAGCATGCATGGTTTGGTAGGCTTTGTGGAAAGAAATGGCTATTACTGATTTTGAATCTAAATCTTCATTAATGGTGCAAAAATAGTTGATTTTTATTTAACACTTAATTTGCAGCAATTAGATGTTTTTATACTTTCCTATTTACTTCCTGCAACTACAAAATGTATAACTGCTTTCGAATCGAACTTAAATTAATATGGTGGTGGTGTTACAATAAGAACAAGAGCAGTGTTGAAACAGTAAAGAATTTCTTCTGGTTACACAACCATGGGTGAGAGCCACCGTAGAAAAAAGTATTGCGGTCACGTTTAAAATATAACCTCTTTGCAAATATGTACATAAGAGAAGGGAAGAAAATGGGCGGGAAAAGAGAGGAGAGAGAAGAGAGTGAACGGTAGATAAGGCGGGAGTAGATAGCGCGCCGGCGGGAAGTATCAGCTGTGTGAGGCGGGAGACAGTCACTTCATCTCCATTCAACAATTCCTGTCTCGCCTAGTCTTCTCTCTACTCTCTTCTCTTGTCCTCTCCCCATCCTCTGGATTTTTTCATTTAGATTTCCTTTCCACCTCCATATTCTAGTAGATCCATGCGTTAGGGAGCTCTCATTTGTAGTGCTCGGTTGTTTTTTCTTTTCAAATCATTTATCTTCTCTGTCCTGGATATGGTAATTCCCTGATCTACCTGTAAATATTAAATTTTATATGGAGGATCCATTTTATTAACGATGCGATATGAATAATATTTTCAAATCCATAAAACGTACTGAAGGGTCATTAATTAATATATTAATTACATTACATTAAAAATACATATACATTTCTGTATTTACACGTGATTTACCACGTGTAATTATCTTGTTATTTTTTTCCATTAAAATCGTCATAAAAAGTGCATTTTATTTGAAACCTCCGGTATATATATGTAGATTTTGCATTAAAACGTTTTACTTGATCCCGGAATGATGCTTATAATAATGGTTTAATCATCAATCAATTACTTGAAATCGAAATATATACATATTTCTTATCATTTTGAATATGCTATAAAATTAAAGAACTTGGTGTCATGGAAATATGTTTAATGACAAATTGTGTGTTCTAGTTTTAGTGTCAAGAAAACTGTTTTCCCATCCCTAACAGTAAACGTCTTGTTTGTGTGATGCACTTCAAATTTTATTTGATCTCAACGTCACCATTACAGGATAAGGAGATCATAAAACAATGCCCTTATTAACCACTCTATATATATAAATTGATAAGCAAAAAATGTGAGCTTTTACTTTTATGCAATACTTTTATGAAAAGTATTCACTGGGTTTATTTTGGATTCTACATATAAGTGTTTGGTATTATTTATCCAACTTTAATTTAGTTAAAATTTCAAATTGATTGGGTGGATGTTTAAATGGTGGTTACACCCATATTTGGGGATATTACAAAATAGAAATTGATCGGCGGAGCGCCTAGAAAAGGGAAAAATGACGACATATTCATAAAATTGTTTGTGAGGAATTATAAGTCGTCATCTATATCTCACTATTTTTGTCATTATTATCACAAATATTGTCTAGGGTGGAACCCAGGACATCACAATCGTCGGTCTCGGGTGCTCAACACCTGAGCTACCCCTGTAGAAACCCAAGCCTAGTCAATATCAAATCTATTTAGCATGGCTCTCACAATTTCTCCAACTGCAATTTTGCAAAAGTTTTTGAAGAGTTAGTTTTCCTACTGCTTTATATCTACCTAATAGCTAGAGGGATCGCCGCAACTCATCAATCCCCTCCTCAAATTAATTTTTCCTGTAGCAATATTAATAAAATGTTTGCACTTTGATCCTTAAGTAACCTTGCAAGTAACCTTGCTTCACATATCATTACGAGTGCCTCGGGTTTGTTTTTAGTTCGAATGATATATCTACTCTCGATTCATAATTATCTTGTTGATACGGATGTGATAGGCGTGCAATGTAAAAATTTTATGTAAATAGTGTATAAATGTTAGAGGGATAATAAGCCCCATATTTCATTGTTAGATATTTCTTATACTTTGATTTCCCCAAGTATATCTATACAAATAAATAAATATGCTGTATACATAAATGAATATCCCAATTGCTAAAGATCCAAAGAACCTTCAAAATAGCTGAAAATTTTTTTTTTTTTTTTCTGGCTCGCTCAGTGCAATAAACAGCGTTCAAAACCGATGGACCAAAAATTCCAAGACAAGATCGATAAAACCATCTTAAACGGAGTGTTGGCTTACATTCCTTACAGGAATGAATACCATCAAGCTGATCAAAGTACCCGGGAACCTTTCTGACTCGCGAATCATACCAGTAAATATACTTTACATAAATATTAGTACTGTACATAATAATAGTAAATATTGATACAGAAGAAAAGAACGAAAAAATAACTTAGGTAACCGGTTAGAATTGCGCTAATGATATAATATTTGGCTTAATCATATGTACCTTCTTCTTAGCCTCGACAGACCAAACTGCTCGACTAACAACTTGACTATCAGAACAACTCGAAGGGAGAGAAATTTCTTGAAAATACTCTGACTTCATTGGCCGAATTTGCTTCTACCAATAGATTTAAATAGGCAATGTCATCGCTAATGGTCATTGACGCTAAATAAAGCTTAAGAAAAAAAATATGGAAATCTAACTTCTTGATTCTTCAAACATAGACGACACATTCAAAAAACACTTTTCATTAGGATGCATCAGTATCTGACCCAGTGTTAACTGACTATAAATTTGGTGACACGGGTTCTTTTCCTCCTTGCATTATTTCTCACAATGAGAGACTTATCCACAGTGTCATGCTCTAGATTTTGATTGAAAACATACCCTTTCGCCCCTATGTATTTGATGTATGATATTCCCAATGGGCGGGTATGAAGCTTGTTCCACGTGTGGGATATCCCACAGGCGCAGTTCATGGGTGAGTGGTCACTTGCCACTTTTCACGTCCTGCAGCCTTCGGTTTTAGGGTGAAAATATCCCTCTTCTTGTTGCCAAGTAGCAACAATAAAGAGATCAATGAGAATTAGTTGTTGATAATTCCCGTTGCGTCATTCATTAGATAATGATATCTCTGTTCATTCTTCAAGATGTTCTATCCTTAATAACTTTTTCTCTTTAATGGAACTTAATTGTAGGGTTTTCAGCTTAATCAGAACTCCAGGTAGCTTCGTCGGTTTTTAGGTCTAGAAAAAATATGTCGGTTGTCAAGTCTGGAAATCTTTTTGTTTACTGAAAATATAAAGCTCTTTTGAGATATTGAGCATTGCTGAGTCAGGAGATGTTGAATTTGCTAAACAATGGTTAATTTCCTTCTGGGCTGACGACCAACACTTTAAAGGTCACAGATGTTTACTAGACAGAAAATTTCTTACCTTCCAAACTGCTCGATGCATTGCTTCCACAGAGTGTAATGGGATACAATAGAATACTAGAAATTTAATAAAATGCTAACATTTGAAATTAATTAACCTTTTTCCGTCACACTCGCGCACACGAGGCTAAAAAAATATGATTTCTAGGTTGAAAGCAAATCCCCTGTTAAGCTTCATTGATATCTTAATTCGACAATCTATTTACAGTTTAGAAGACAGGCAAAGAGTTTAGACTACCGTAAATCTACAAGAGTCTTGCGATGACGGTATAGATGTGTTGGAGAAGTCAACAGAGAGGATAAGAAAAACACCGTCCGAGTTGGTATGGATACTATAAGAGGACATCAGCAGATATGTAGACCAGATAGGACAGTCGTACATTAGGTGCCTGAAGTAAAGAGAAGACAAGGAGTTGAAGAAGAGATGGCAGGAAGTGGAAATGTCACAAGTGAATGGTCAGGCAAAGACACTTGGGAGACACCTTTGACTTCAAAAGTCAACCCTTGATTGAAAAGTCTAATATATAAATGAAATGAATGAGACTTGGTCTGTCCACTTTCCAGCAAAGTTATTAGTTCTGTAACAAAGTTGTTATATGATATGTGATTCTCGCGACCATTAGTTAGTTACCTCCTTTTTTACCTCTTTTAGGACAAATCTTTAAAGGATACTGGAAGCAGGCTGTCACTCTAAACTGATTCTTCCAAGATGTTGAGTAACATGCATAAAGTTTCATGCAACTCTTTCTTGGCTGCCTTATTATATAATAGTATCTAACAGTACTTCGTCCAACTAGACGAACTGTTGGTTTGTGGGCTGCAGCAGGTAGGTATCTGAACGCTTATTTCACAAGTTATTAGAAATTATATACATAGGCATTAGTTGAAATGAAAGAAGATTGAACATATCATCTTAGGATAATGATAAACAGTAGAATAATAATTTATGAGGACAATTAGTGAAGAAGGTAGCCTAGGTCCTAGGTGACTGACTACCTGTGCCCCGGCTTAGGCCTGGCTATTTTGCCTTTCTCACGGCTTCATCAAGGAGGCTGTGCACGTGGGCGCCCCCTACCGAAAAAATTTAATAACTGGCTCTTCTCCTTGAGGCTGCCGTCTGGGTCTTATCTGGATCAAGGCCTGTCTGTCTGTTGGTCAGCGTCAGAGGGTATCTACCCTCTTTTTAAAATTTGACGAGATGAGTCGATATTGCCAATGAAACTGGTCATCTTCTAGCCATAGGTATGAAGTATTTGACATAGGATTCACCTGTATTAGTTATTAACTAGCCCGAAAGTCACTATTTTCATTTAGGGGGTGGTCTTAGAAATGATTCAAGCATTAATTTTAAAGGTATGATCAGTCAACAACAGCTCGAAATGTGCAGATTAATTTTTTTCCGGTTAAAATACAATAACTGGAAGTATGGGGGAAAACTTCCCCTTCAAAAAAAAAAAATCAGGCCCGTCTCATTAACAGTATAAATTTCCCAAATCCCAACTCATCGAAACTAAATTGTAACATACGTCACAGATGAGGCAATTACTTCTAATAAAGGTATTTGACAACAACAAAAAAATCCCAGCTCAGAAACTATTTAAGATTTAAAGTTCTGATAATTTTCCCAGGGTCAAGTGCATATTAAATACGGCAAGAATTCCATGGACGTACCGAAAAAATAAATTTTTGAGCGACAAAAATATAAATTGCGCATTTAATGCGTTCCAGACCGGTTTTAATAAGTCTCTTTCATTCCTCCTCAGCTAGTCGTATAAATCCCGGTGCTCCTTTGGGATGAGTTCTCCACTACCACTTTTATTTAACTTTTATCTCCATGAAAATGTCCATCCAACTCCGATTGAGCCATGTTTGTTGAGGCCACTACTGCTGACATCACGACACGTAATTTGCTTCAGACTTGATACTGCTAAGAATTATTTTAAATCCACTCAAGTGTTTAGCAAACAATTTTCCACCAGAACTGAATCTCAATAACGAAAATCAACCATGAAACGGTCAAATTGAAGCAGTGAGTATGTAAAACATTGCACCATTGTGCACCACAAAACATTGAGAGTTTCTATAATCACTTATTAATTTATTGTCATATAACGAACTGGTAATCTCTCTGGACAAATAAATTGAAATATTAAAATGGTAAATCAATATTACATTAAAACGTGTATTTGTTTAATACATAAACCATGGGTTACAAAAACCTAAAAGTTACATAAAGAACTTATTTGAATAATTTACAATGGAAAGCATTATAGTATACTCGTGTTGGGGGAGAAATATTAACCCTCAGTGCTGATAAAATTATACGACAAACAACGCTCATCATAATGAGCAAAAATCACCAATAAATTTCATCAAATATTTTTTATGAAAATAGAACAATAATTTTTATAAACATTTAAAACTTTAAATACCATAAATAAAGCAAAAACCTTAAATGATTCCAAAATAGTCCGAAATTTCGGTATAAAAAAAGTTCCCACAATCATCACCAAGTCTTATGGTTGACTACAATTTCAAATTTTGTGTAATTTCAACCACATCCTTCGGTCTGCGTTCAGAATTGTTGGGTTCTTTTTGTACAATGTGTACATTGTCAAAGTTTAATACATGTTTGTGAATACTGACGTATAGTGCTAAACAAGTTTAGGCTCTTTTATTGTCTAGATTTTTGGAATCATATTCTTGTTGGTATATGTTTTTTTATGTAAGTTTTGAGAAGTTTCACCTGTATAGAATTTAGGGCAGTGAAGACATGATATTGTACCTTATATAATAGCTGATTATTCTGAAGAATTAATTTGGGCTTACACATGGCAGACATATTTTATGACTATTAACTCCATGCAGAGCTGACCAATTATCTTCAAAATGTGGTACAGTTTGAACATTTCTATAAAGTATAAAATTGTTGCTCGATTGATGACTAGCTTTTGCAATGTCAGCATTCTCCTAAGGAGTCACTAACGTCAATGATGATTCAGACTTGAGATGATTATATTGATAATACAAAGAGAGGTCATTCCTCCAGGCAGAACCCAGATACCCTTCTTCCTAGATAGATAGGCAGCCTGTGTACAGGTGCATGTGATGGGTACAGGTGGTATCTCACATCCACACACAGAGATAACGGCCCGACCCATAAGTAAAGAATTAGGTGGGAATATGAGGAGCCGTGCTCGAGTACAGAATAAGCTGAGTTATCAATAATCAAATATAGGCTGTTCCCAAACGACCAGTAACGTCTACCCCCCCCCCCCCCCTCCTCGGCACAGTTTACGATAGATTAAACCCGAGAGGGATTACGCAGGCCGTGGGAGGAAATTGTAAAAACTGCTTGGTGCAGACAATCCGACAATGGATCTGTGCCAGTCAAGCAGTGAAAGAAATTAGAACGAAGACGAAAGTTCAATACAATACCTCAGTGGAATGAAACAAACACAGCTCAGTTACAACCTTTTAAATCCGGTCATTTCTCATTATTTAATCAAATTAAACACGACATCTCAAGAAGAGATAAATGCCTGCTTACAAAAGGTTGAGATAGGTGATTACATCTCTATATTGACGTATGATCAATTTTTAGGAGGGGGGGGGGGGTATTAGTAGAAGCCCCGTAATAAAAACGTCACGGGGTATCCCGCGCATGTGCATTGTCTGCTAGCAGTGCATTCAGTGCGTTTTGTACATTAAGGCTGTGATCAGACTGATTATAAAAAAAAAAGAAAGTATATTTTTTTCCTTACTTAAAAATATTCATCAGTCTACTTTAATTTAATTTAACAAATCACACATCATATAAAATTGAATAATAAAACCGATTTTGTGCATTTTGTTTCCGTGGAAACCCTCAATTCTTTGGTTTTTTCTTACCTTAATTCTTTTGGTCTCAAATCTTTAGGTTTTCTAAGGCGATCTAACCCATTCTCTATTCGAGTAGTTAATAAGATACGTAGTAGCAATCACTGCGCCTCTAAGGTGTCTTATTACTAATAATGATCTAACTAGGTACACTGGCTGGTTACAAACGTTCCGTGCGTACAAAACTAATTTATTTTAAAAATATACTTACGATAGCATTTGAAGACCCCATTTTACCCGCTCGTGTGGTCACATACGAATCCTGGCTTACATTCCTCCAGTGATTCATCATCATCGACAACTGAAGGGCGCCCTAGTCGAGGTCTTGAGCATTATAGATTGGAGCGTTTCAACTTAACACTGCCGTATTTCCATGCACCCATCTCACCTTCTACCGAACGAATTTCTTCGGCTGTCGCCATTCAACTATTTTTCCAGTAGTCTTGAAAGACCGCCAATCGGAAAAAAATATTGATGCAATGTACTGGTAGTAAACGAAACGCGTCCGTGATACATATTGAATAACGGTTTAGTCAATGTAAACAATAATACAATGAAGTCTAATAAGGATTTAATGTTATTTTAAAGTCCAACAAAGTTTTGATTGAGGGCTTTTATAGCAAGATAGTGCAACTGGAATATACATATTTCAGCTCATTAATGTATACAATATTCGCCTACAGACCAAATATATTTTAGACAAGTTTGCTCAACCGTTTTGGGATTTTGCTCAGTGAAAATTACTCACGGACTAATTGGGTCATTGCTATTTATAGACGGGTCCCGGACATAAATACAGCAGATATAACAGAAGGCAGTGTGCCCTTTTTATCTCTCTGCACGAAGACGAGAACATTACGAAGATACGAATCAGCTGGTAGTCGCCAGCTATTTTGCAGTTTGCCCAGATATCGATGGGGTCGCGGGTTAATACCGTTTAGATAGCGGAGAGCAAATAGGCCTTACACCGGCACGTTTACAATACACCACTTCTTTTTCTTTCGTGGGCATCATTCTGTATTTTATTAGTCAAGATAGACCGGAGTGGTCCTGAATCTGAAAATCCAAAAATTATAATTTATCTGAAAGGGTGTCCTACTTTGGAAGCCTTGTTCGCTTATCATTAGGATTCTTCAGGCCAGAGAAAGGTGTGACCACATATACACATACGTACAGCAATTCCAACTTTGTTGGAATACTGACATCGTACCATCGGACTCCGGTACTACCGTGAACAAGAAACCATTTCGGACACGCACCGGAAGTAGAAAAAATAAAAGGTTCTAGCTTGTATTCGGAATTTGATAATTATGATTAATTTTGTTTTCCTCATAGTCCCTTTAAATTTACAGATAATTATAATGCAATAAACAAGTATAATTATACACATTATATGTGACTGGACTGAACTGACTCTAATAAAGGTGATGGGGCTCAGCTATTTGATCAAACATAAAACTAACTTACATACTGATTCTTAAACTAATTTTTTCCCGATCGTCTGTTGCCATTGATGTGGGAGGCGTGGTGGAGTCATTTTGTTAATCACTGGGTTTTCGAGGTGCTGCAACGAGTCAAAAACTTGATGTGTCTACTGCGGATGAACTCGCCCACCGACGGGACACCAACGGTTGCAGGTCAGCGTTCTTTAACCTCTCGAGAGATACCTCTCTCTATTATACCTGTCGGACCACTTTTCGCATGATCCCATTCTGGAAATGTTGGAGACATTTGGCTATATTGTCAGTCAAGTGGGTAAAAAGCGGGTGATTATTATAATTTCAAAAAAATAATATGTGTTCCATTTTCTAGTAGTTTTGCCAGGAGGGAATACTTTTAAATATATATTGTTTTGCGTTTCTCGATCCTCCAAAGTAAGAATTTTCAGAATTTATTGACATATAAAAATCCTTTCGAACCACTGTGCAGTATAAAATTACTAAAAAGCATAGTAGATTATTTTTTTTACAGTTTTTCACAAAGATATCCTCAGTGACAAAAATTTTTATCTTTTTAAAATTTTGGCTAATAACTTAAAGGATCGCCATTTGCTGATGTAGTCTAAATGGATCCAACCAAGTGTAAACAAAGATGATCATACAAACAGCTTTGACGTGCCTGGTACTGGTTAATAGTGAAATGTAACCACCACAGCTTGGAAATAATAACGAATACATCGGTTAAGTGGTAGAATATTGTCTACTAGGAACTAGGTGCGTAAACCTCAAAAAAACTCAATTACATGTCGAAACATTAAAACGCTTGCTAATACTTTTAGCCAAATGTGTATAAAATTACATAAAAGTATTAAAGAAAACGAATTCTTATTGGAATCAATTAATCTTCAAAAAAATATAAAAATAAGATGCTAAATTAAAAATGTAGATTACTTACATTTGTCCTTTTTTTGTGTTAAAAACACTTCCTTCTCCTCCCACTTGAGTCTTAAATCTTATATTCGTATCCATATTATAAGTAGGTACTCATATCAAATATTTTTTGGCAAATTACTTCAATAATCCATACTTTATTATAAGGGGGTATTCCTTTTTGAAAAAACACCTTACTGATCCAGTGTGAACTACATGTATGCTTATTTCTTCGGTAGCAATGACAAAATAACATCTAGAAATAGCATATGAGTGCGTTATTAAAATGGTTTAAAAGCCAACAAAATAATCACCTCAGCTTAGCAAAAAGTACCAAATAATTAAAAATATACCAGAAAGGTGTACATTCATCTAAATATCCTATTTTAATTTATTTTATTAATTTATAGGTGATTGTAGTTTGTTTACTTCTTACATTTATCAGGAGTCACACTTTTATTAGAAATAAAATAAATAAATTCACTGTCCATCCTGGGATTCAAACCCACTACTTTCGAATCATATACCACCTCTACGCCTTTCATTTTTACACTCGATTTTTGGCAGTATGTGCCCAATAGTTTAATTGTATCACTCACTTTGTAGGTTTATTAGTTTTTACTACTTATTGCAGAGCCCGAAGGGAGCAACTTTCCGTTTGGGAACAGGACAATCCTCGATCGATTGTGTTAAAAATTATCTAATGATCAAAATGGTCAGCTATTTTAAACATACACTCCACATTACCTCAGGTTATGCTAATTATTAGTTCTTTAAAAGACAATAACAAAAATTACACCAGCTTCGCCAAACCGAACCAATCGCAAGTCGAATCAAGAAAACCCTTCAAAAAGAACTCTAAGATCTGAGTTTGGAACAGGTATTTCTAAAAGCTGTGATTCTTCGACATCTCGATAAAAATAATGATTTGAACTCTAAGGCCAACTTAATTTACTTTAATTAGATCAAAAATCCATCATCTCTTGAAATCAGTTTAAACGAAAAACTGATTTCACGCAGTCTGTGCTGGCACCTGTACTTACTAGTATTTAGTAGTAGATCAAATAGGTCATTTGTTGGATATTCGCTGAGGGGGGAAATTCATGGTTCGCTACGTTTACCTGACTAGTCCATTACCCTGTGATCAGCCCTCTTCTAAAAGGACTTATAATTTCACTAAAATACAAAACCCCTATTTAAAGTCTAATTCTTAGATAATTTGGCACGGAGAATGTACAGTGCCAAACGAAAAATGAGAATTGTTACTGGTTTTTAGTGATTAAACAAAACAATAGGAACTAACTAATACTAACAGATGACAACTTTACAGCTGTGTCTAAACTTGACCAAGTGTGGTGTATAGGATTAGCGGTGTTCTACCTGCTGTGTGGGATCTCGTTTCAGCTCGCTCCAGGTATCTGAGACGGGGTTCCATTGAGTCTTCGTCACCTCAGCGCTACTCTGTAGCCATTCGTGATCTATTAACGTGATCCTGAAGAATTCTTGACATATTTTCTTTTTGTGGAAGACCCCACAGGGCTAAGGAGACTAGCGTCAATATTTGTCGGTCGAATGATGTGCCAATTTCAGAGTTTTGTTCGTTTTCTTTTCTTTTTCTTTTTTCAAAATCGGAAACCCTTGTTCACCCGTGTGTCTGTGTGTCTGAGTCCCCTGTTTGGTCTAAAGTCATGGAATATTACATAGACAATATGATTAAAGTGTATTTTTTAATTAATAGTTTGACATTCAAAAAAATATATTTTTCCATAGCTTTGAGTGGGATATCATATTAATGATCTTGACGTCCTGATAAATAACACGTAATGGATACATTTAATCGTGTAATCCGTTACACTCCCCTTTAATTGTGTTTTAATCAAAATATAAAAGAGATGCTTCATATTCCCACTTTTTGTTGTGGCAAATTAGAGACAATTTTAATACAACTATTATGAAGTGTCAGGCGAAATTTAGCAAAAAATACATTAATTTAAAGATGTAGTGGGTATATATTTGACCCCACCCTACGATACTTATGTTTTCCTATGCACATTGGTGTAATGCGATGATCAGTCATTGCGAAAGTTTGGGCAAAGATAATTCAAATTGGGAATATCCTCACTTGAGTAGAAGTCAGTTGGTAGAGCTCCCGCCCGACCTGTGCTCTTGCATTATGCTTAGCGTTGTATGTGGTTCAGTAGCGTGGCGCCATGATCAAGTGATCCCGGATTTGTCTGTCGAAGTGCTTGAGTGTTGAGTACAGAAAGTCGGAATCACAATTCAATTGTAAAGTAAGTTTGTTCAAGTAGGTAGCGTCCCGTATTCCTGCCACGGATACGAAAACAAATAAGTCGGGTATGCTTTGCGACACAGGCTAGGAACGTATGCTCTTGTTTGTAAAATCATGTGACTAACTCATCCTAATAGACAAAAATATCATCGAATTCGGTGAACTGTGATCGGTACAAGTTAGTCCCCATTTCACTATCAAACCGACCACCTCACGTTTTTCTTCTGTAAACCTCAGATATGATTGAGCAATCAGGATTCCAAACAATTACAAGATCACAAAGCCTATCGCAGGCGTCAGATAGCCCCTAGACAGTTAGTTAGCTATGAACGGCCTAACGGAATTTTCGGATTCCTTCACACCACTTCGGAATTCCGTGCCGCCACATGCTGCAGCCGTCGGACCTGGGGGTGGGAAAAAAAGGTTACTCAGATTACCCTTTTAAAATGTTTAGTTTAAATGGTTAGGCCTGCTACACAATTGCGTTTAGAAGGTTCTTCGAGAGAACCTCGATGGTTTCTGCCACCTCTAATGCTCTTTACCTGCCCAGTACGAAGGTGGTAAAAGAATATGTCACAATTTTTAAAGTTACACATGTGTGGGGCTGGCTAGGTCATGCCACAGACTAGGTCATCTTACACACGGAACCCGACGCATCTATAATGCAAGAATGAAAATGCCCCTTGAAAATCGACAAATGCGACCTCCTACTCCTAGTGACTTTTTTTTAAATACGAGGCATCTAAAAAAATATAACCCGAATTTGTGAGGCCGTACTTTAAGCAGGGTTCAAATAGAAACATCAGCCTGTTCATCTGTATGTGCGTTATACGGCAGCGTGCGTTAGGATGATCAATTTGATCAATTATTCATTTCTATTCAATAATACCCACTTCTTTCTACCTTTAAAATTTTTCATGCGACAATTCTTAAATGAAAGCAGATTATATTTTTATCTCGTAGTAAAAAGACGTATACTGGAACACAAAAGACATTCCAAAACTAGAAATGGCGAATTATATTGAATAGGTAGATTTCCTAAGTCTTTTTTTGCTTATTTTTTATACATAATTTAAAAAAATAGTTCATAATTGATAGAAATTAATGCTTTCCGGACTCCGTAACATAAATATTTAACAAAGATTCAGTAGGTACAAAGTCCAGCGAAGGGTCAGGTTTCTTATAAACGAAAACCCAGGATGTACCCACTGAGGGGCCACGATCTTAGTTCGATTTCCCAAGGAAGGATGACAATTTTCTCATTATTGATTTATAAACGTCGAACTAAATATATTTCATCCGCCGGAAGACATCGATTTTTAATTAAATATTTTATTCACTAGGCGTAAATCATTAACAACTGCATCTGTTATTTAATAATATCTAATAGGGCAGCTGCCTCCCTTATCGAAAATGTAAAAGAGACCAAGTCTAAATTTTGCGAAGACCTATATATCGGCTTATCTCCTTTTGAGACTTCGCGAACACAAAAATTATTCTCAAACCTGTTAAGGACAACACCTGCCACAAATTTGACAACTTCAAAAGGCAAGTTGGCCAAACTACAGAACTGGGTCGATCTTTAATGACTTCCTAGAGAATATTTTTTTTTTTCCTGATGTAAAACCCCGATGGAAGAGGGGCCGGAAAAACAACCAAGAAGCCAAACATATATTGACTAGGGTTAACAAGTAAGGATCAAAGGTCATTTTTAAATCTAAGTCTTGTTCTAATTAATGCTTCTCCCCGTACTAAGGGTGGGTTTTTACGTACGTAACTTTTAGATGGGCCCTAAATTTTTAAACGTTTACACCACAGAAACTTTAATAGATATTTCTATGATTAATAATCGTTGTCTTGACAACCCAAGCCGTATCCTGCTGGTCTAAGCTTTGGTAAAAAAATAAAGCCATGTTCATGGGTATTGAAAATTTAAAACATGACTCAATTATTAGATGAAATGCACTTAAGGGGTGGCCACGGGAACAATTAGGGTATAGGAAAAGGCGGCCTATCAAAAATGAATATATTATAGAAATAAGAAAAGGTGTCTTGAAATTGCTTAAGTTTACAAAACTTGATAAATCGATGGCGTAACATGAAGAGGTCGAACGAATGACGCCGCCTTAGCAGGTAAGAGGCGTTATCTATCAACCTATCATACCTAGGTTTTCGTAACAGGATTCACTTCTTTTTTATTCAATTAGCTACTTATTTATCCTCACGAGGGTCAGCTATTAACCCCAACTAGACCCATCCTCCCAAGAACTACTAGGGACTCCTACTACTCCTCCCTAGAAAGAAATACTAGGGCGAGCCGGGGATCGAACTTGGGCTTCCGCAGTTAAAAGAATCCTCATGCAGCAACTTAATTAACGTCCTATTTAAATGCGGATTTCATTCATACTATGAAGTATTAATAACAGAAGAAACTTATATTAATAAGGTAGGAAACTGCACTCTAGGACCCAATGGAAAATCCATGTTTATAAGTAGAAATTTTAAATAAGTTGAAATAGTGGAATCACAATCATAATGCGAAATAGATGCACCTTTGTCAATCACTGAGAAGGATCGAATACTTGCTGGTTTATAAATAATCAGAGTGGACCAATTAATATAATGGCCCTTTTTAAATCAAATTTTTATATTTTAAGCCATATGTTACGACAATCATAAAAATAATTAACAATTAATACCTTTTCTTAGAATGTATTCTCTCTAATAGAAGTGCTGTTTCCAGCATCAATTTATTTATACAGTTCTAATTTTTAAAATTGAGCCTAACAGAGAACCGAGATTATAGTTTTTTAGTCCAAATACTTTTGCTATTTACAGACCTTACCGTTTTTTTTTTAAATCGAGTCATTACCTACAAACAAAGGAAGGGCAGAAATGAAACAAAGAAGAATGAATATATTTATCAATGGAACTGTTTTGATCACGTGCTTATGTATACAGTCATATAACACCCTGTTATAAAAACGGCTCAAACCGCGGCTGTTGTGTGATCTGTATAATTAAACTTCAAAATTTGTAAATAATTAAAATAAATAAATAATTAATAATAGTGTGTAGTGTGTTTATTGTAAATGATCCGGTCAATAGCTATACATCGGACGACTATTTGGTACTGTTTTGATGTAAAACAAATTTGAAATTTTCCCTTTAAATAGCCGTATATATTTCAAACACCATTCATATCTAACTTATTCGATTAAAGGCGTCTTTCCTCATCAAATATACGTATGTATATATCTACTGTAGATATATGACACAAAGATATCGCTCCCAATCTCTAAATCCAGACTTTATTAACACTTTATTTCTATTCAGTTTAATAATTCGTGATATTGTATTTACACCATATTATTCCTTTCTGTAATTGTATCCTTCGTCTAATCCGATCCATGCAAGAACCCTTTCTTTCAGATTTTCCTATATTAATTACTATTACTTTTTAAGTTACGCTTCTTTGATACAATTATTATAGTAAGTTATATTATTATGGTGTTGGTTCCATGTTAGTCCGCCATGTGTATGTGTATAAGCGTAATACTACTATAGGATATTCACATCAAGAGAAAAATTACCTAAAGTACCTTTTTGTCATTCTTAGGGTCCTATCGACCTAAAGCCTCATCATAAAGAACTATTTTTTTTATCATTTAGTTGATTTTTTTATAAAATCAAAAACTCTCATGTCTTCCACTGTGTGTTTTGGTGATTGTGAGTCCCATGTTTGACCTATGAGCATGACATATTTTTCTGCCATATTCAGTAGGGTATTAGTTGACTATAGTATGTGTATAGTAGATAAAGACTATATTTACAAAAAAAAAAACATAAAACCACATTAAAGGGAATTTTTGTTTATATAAAAAACACCAGCGGCCAACTGATTTCCATGTGTGGTGGCAATCAATGGGACGTATTAGAGAAACTAGTATTGAATGTGTATGTTAATACCATTAATACAATAAGTCATAAGATAAGTTATAATAATAATTATATACCATAAGTTATAAGATTTCAGATCTTGAGAAGTCCCCCACACTCCTCCGTCAGCCGCGTCACAGGATACGATCCAGTCAAGGCTGACGAAGAGCGCGAGAGCCACATACGCTCAAGACATGATTGGATAACCTGGCCATTGCCAGGACTCCCTATGTTTATGCATTTATAGCAGGTCACGAGGCCACTGCCGGATTTGTCTCCGAGATGGATTATAGGGATGTGTGTTACAGTATAATGACTGTGCTAGGTATGTATAAGATGTATAAGAATTAAGGGATGAGCTCAAGAATGTATATGAAGATAGTTATGAACGGTTTTGTTGCTGACGTAATAAGGGGCATTGACAGTTGTTCTCAGATTAATACAATACAAATTTTAAAAATCAGTCAAGATGGAGTAATACGTAAGATCGTCGTAACCCTTATTGGAATGATTACACATCTGACACTTTTTGTCATTCTATTTTAATCGTACAATCGTTTTCTCGTGTTCCAGACCGCATAAAACAAATTAGAAATATGACAAGACTGTGTACAATAATACAGACTACACCACGGCTCAAAGAGGACAAAGGACAATGAATGTGCCGATGGTGGACAGAGCAGAGAGCGAAGACAGCATATAATATCCAGCAGTCAGCTGTTGCAGGCATAGCCTCGACTGATAGATATGTAAGGTTTAGTCTTACAGATACCGCGACGGTCGGTGTGTAGTCTTTGTCTTTGGCTTGCCGATCGACTCAGCAACTTCAGTATCTAATGTACACTCGGAGGAATGATACTAGAGGCTACAGGGACCAGACAATTGCTTATCGGACATTGCGTATAACAAACCCGAAGGTTTCAATTTCAAACCTGTGAGGCAATATTTATACTGAGTGAAAATTAGTTTTAAAAAAAATCTTTATTATTGATATTGCAGCCGTCGACGTGTCGTATTCAGGTATCTTCAGGGCAGACAAAAATAATTCGGGGAAAAACCACAGATTTACATCCCTAGAAAACAATTACATACAAAACGTTTAAAATAATAAAAAAATAAGCATCCAAAGAATGAAATGACACACCTGACAATCACAGTAACTTTAAATTCATACCTATTTATTGTTTTTACCGAATTGAACGGTGAATTCGAATTGTACGGAATTGTATGTATGGTGTGAATGAGAACATTGAACACACTTATTGCTCAATAAGGCAGATTGTAATTTTATCACAATAAAGATTTTATTTGCTTTGAATACAAAAACCATTTACGAATCCATGGCATATTTAAATGATTTAGAATATAAAACATTTTTTGTACACTTTCAAATGAAAAACAAATTTCCTCCTACTCCACAGATTTTTAGGCAGTGAACAAGGAAGACACACAAAACCTTTTGGGGACAATATCTGATTATTTTCTTTTCAAAGGTTTCAGGTATGAATCATTTTTTTTTTGTTGGAGGTCTAATGGCCAAATTTTTATTGGCATCCTGGATAATGTCGTGTACTGGTAACTTCTATGAAAGGAAATGAATACCGAATAAATTCCTAAGAATATTATCAAATTCACCTAGGCATAAAACATAGTAAAACAAGGCACTCAGATTTTGAATTATTCAGTAAGGTTACCAGTTCCGGTATATAAAGCAATGGATTAAAAATTAAAAGGATAATATTATTCACAGTCCTGGTGATCCCTGAATAAACGAAACGATGACTGAGGATGGAATATTAATAAAAAAGATATATTGAGAGAGACTCCAAGGTTTTGTTTTTAAAAAAACATATTATATTACTATTTATTGGAGTATCATTAGGCTTATTTTCCCACTGCCTTGTCAAATAAGTCAATGGCCTTGAAGTAGAAATAAAAACTTAAAATTCAGGCAGCACAAGTCAGCATATTTCATGACGTTGTCGTTCCCAGACAGACGGACCGGTAGACATCGAGACAAGCAGACGAAATACAATAACCCCGTACCTGTTTGAAAGTAAAGCCTCTCCTGTCGGGTAGACGTTATAAACATTGACTGAGAAAATTTGCATCTGAATACTCTTTTTCTACCCCCCCCCCCGTATTATAAATTGTAGACATGCAAAAAGTGTCTGTTGTCGTTAGCACAGCCGGTTTGGCTACTTAGAGGAGGCCAGACAGAGGCAACCCTTCCCTCCATTGAAGATTCCTTAGGGGGATTAGGTTCCAGTCAGTTCCACATCCGTTACTAATTCAGGCTTTATACTGGCTGCTACTCTGCAAGAAGTAGAAGAACAGTTAGCCACAGACTGCACCATGGAGGAGAGGACACCTGCCGACGACGGAGACTCCTCTAGGATATCCTTCCTCGCACCTGAGCCCACGACAGGTACCATGGTGGCAGGTGAAGACATTTGTCACCTGTGGTTCCAGCTCACTTCGCCTTCTCTCTCCGTTTCTTACTTTTCTTCTTAGCAATCTTCCGTATATGGTCAAATAGTTGTTCCAGAGACAAAGTATTTCACATCAGTAATATTTCAGTATTTACTGACATCATGATGTATTCATCCGAGGACGATAAAATGAAAAATGAATACGTTTCTAAGAATTGAGTCTTCTCAAAAATCACAAATATTACAGCCAGGGTCTGTCCAATAAGTTATTGGCTATTCTTCGAAATTCCTTCTTCCGTGATTTTTTTGGACTGTACTAGTATGATAATAAAATATCATCGGCCCACGAGCAAAATATTTTTATCAAATCTTATGGCCGAAAAAGTTTGCTAACTCGGTATGGAAACTACAAACCATGAAATATAGTCACGTAAACTACTCTACTATTTAACAGCCCAAACCGTTAGTCTATTCTTGTCGCTGATGTCCCTCGCAAGGTCCTGCTACATCGCAGAGGGGAAAGTTGTGCTCTTTTGTAACCACGACTACTGATTGATAATGTTAAGTAACGAAACGACGATAGCTACGCTCTTTTGGTGATCTGATTATTTTATCGGGCTAACCTTCAACTATAAAAATCTATTAGTATGTAAATAATTAATAAATAGACCTTAACTATCAACAGCAGCCTAATCCGCTTGGGTCTGCAGATTTGCAAGGAATAGGCCGATCAGATTATGAAACCTAACGAGATATCGACAAGGAAAGGAATGCAATGAGGAGATAAGGAAGGCATCATAAGTATTGATAAGAAAGGAACCGAATAAGGATTTGCGCAATCCGCAATATATCTATTGCTTTTGGTCTTGAGATAGCCTCAAGAGCTAAATGGTTCGCAAGAAGGCTCAAACCCGCCTAGACATTGCGAAATAGACTGATATCCTCAACCTGTCAATAAACGCATCAGGGCTAGGCGGTGTGAGGACAAGTCTCAGTAAATATTTGTTGACTGGTGAAAACTCTCAGAACTTCCGAAACACTGCATTAATGTCTTTTTTGTAATTACAGTTTAATAAACCATGTTATAATACATATAATAATACATGTTGTTAAAAGCGATTTCCCTCACAAGTACCACCCTTTGAAGAATTACCCTTCATTATTTCTTATAAGGACGCCTTTATTTTCAGCACCCCAGGGGCGTCAAGTCAATCTTTCTTATAAAGTATTATCTCTCTACATGAAGTTCCGAAAAATATATATAATTAAATGAAATAGTCCTGGAAATGAATACATACCTGATAAATAAAAACTTGTCAAAAAAAAAAGGAATAAAGAACTTGCCAGCCAAAAATAAAAAAAATATGAATAGTTCACAAGCAAGGGAGGATGGTGAGGGTTGAAAGTTCTTAAGGATGGGCCGGCCATATTAGAGATATTAGAGAGTTATGGATTATGCAGTGCATGATACCTAATGACCTCATATAGAGAAATGCTCACCGTACCTACTCAAGGAAGACAATGGATCGATTTGTTCAGGTCCACGGTCTTTTTATTATTTTAATGACTATAATTTTATTATGATAAAATGTTTTTTTTTTCTTAGCTCTCAAATTTTTAAGATTATGGATAAGGGAAAAATAAAGGAATATATTTGGGGTGAGCGGATCCTTACTAGGAGTATACCTTGAAACGAAATTAATGAGAATGAAATAGAAGAAACGTAGTCGAGATTGAATTATTGACCAAAAGTACATTATTCTATTTGTTAAACTATTTGGTGACTGATAATCCCCTTTTAAAATTGTAAATAACTCATATGCTCACTCCCAAAAAATATATTGAAATCGCCGAGAAAGACATTAAAAACGCCGTTTCTATAACTTTATTTAAAATACCTTGGAAGTTCGTCTTCCCTTGCCGACTTCAATGTGACGATAAATAAAAAGTTTGTCGCTAGCCGACACCTGATCATCAAAACTTCGAAGTCTTTTGGAATACTCCTTCAAAATTTCAGATTGATTCAATTTGGAAATTCATGAATTAATGAATATTAATATTAATCTTCGATATCACCATGCCATTTCCATTGCGTTCCTCGACGCAGACGTCTGCAAGAGAGTTGAACGGTCGCTCTCGCCTGCAGTCCATGTAATATTAATAAGCTCTGTGCAAACAACAATCAGTGACATTTGTCAGGATGGAATAAACTCGAGGAAGGAAGAAAGGGCACAGACAGAGGCGGAAAAGAATGCCATTGAGCACCGGGAGACACAATCAGTCACAGGGAGAGGAAGAGGAGGCACCTGGAACATTCCAGACTTTACGACCTGGAGAGCTCTCTGGAGTCTAAACAGCAGAGGGTAATGTTCGTGCGCCTTGAAGCCGCCCGGGATTGTCCACGCGCGCAGACTAAACAAGACAATTAAAGAGCTATCCCATTGAAGAATTCGCGTGTCCCGCCAGTCAGGACGTGGGAAGAGGATGGATGGGGGATCCGCCATGGGGATGTTGTACTGGAGGCAATTACCTTAGTTCAGTCGGCGCCCGGTTATTGAAAACAATATCCTCAAGATTGAATGACGGGGAGGACATTGAGTGCCGCGTAGGCGTCAAAGTGTCAATAATCATTCAATTGTATTGCTTTTAAATGTGCTTACCAACCCCTACATCGGCGTGTCAATCTCTTATTGCCGTGTTAACGAACCTGCCGGTTTGACAATGTTCTTTCCTGAAAATATTTTATCGTAAATCTTATATTCCAAAGCAAAAGTGTTGCTTAATGTATCATAATAGGATCTTTGAGGAAATGAATCTGCAAGGGAAGGTTCGCACTCAATATACCATAATATATATATATATATATATATTTTTAACTGTTTCTCACGAATGAGTCAGCCTCCCTTTTAGTGAACTAATTAAACTTGTATGTTTGTATGAAAGTATTATAGGAGAATTTGTTGTTGAAGTGGGATATCGGTTTAGGAGAGTTGTTAGGTTTTCATCAAATTTGTTCATAACTCTTAAATCCCAATTAATAATGCGAATTGTAATTTTTCTGTGGTGAGCGGATCCTTTTACTAGGAGTACCTGTTTGAAGGTGGAGTGAGGGAATTAAGAAGTGTGGGAAGCCTCGGTAGAGGTGGAAATGTTGCGGTGCAGTGGTGAGAGTCCACTGAAGGCTGAGCCTAGAGTCTCTCTAGGCATGTAGTGCAAGCTCATTCAGTTGGAAAGCAGTGATGGATGCCCTTCAGAGGCCTGTTGTTGGTTGGCCAAGGGCCGTAATGTCCACCATTTGGTCTGCTTTCCCGGATCTAGAGAGTTGCCATCTTGCCGGTAGTGGTGGGGGTGTCAGGTCTTGGAATAGGGGGTTTTGGCAATGTTTCATCGAGTCGAAGAATTTTATGTGTCTTCTTCTGATGGCTTCGGTGATGGTGGGGACCTCGGGGATGTCAGGAGCCTTCATTTCACGAAAAGGGGTATGCCATAGTGCCGTGCGCAGGATGTTGTTCTGGAAGCTCTGG
The DNA here is from genome assembly GCA_930367205.1 of Acanthosoma haemorrhoidale. Lineage (NCBI taxonomy): Eukaryota > Metazoa > Arthropoda > Insecta > Hemiptera > Acanthosomatidae > Acanthosoma > Acanthosoma haemorrhoidale. The sequence continues at coordinate 46,210,029 of OV884013.1, forward strand.
AGTCTAGTTATGGTGCTGGTGTGGAGAAAACGGAAAAGTGGAGTTCCAAACAGCAGTGCTGGCCTCAGGACACTCTGATATATGAGCAGTTTCAGCCTCAGGGATACAGCCGGGCTTGTAATGAGATGCTGGAGAGAGTAGTAAGTCCTACGTACTCTTTTCAGCTTCTTCTGCAGGTGTGTGCCGAACGTCATGTGTCTGCCTAGGTTGATGCCTAGGTAGCATATGCTATTGGCAAGTTTGCAATCAGTCCCGTCTATGTTGTAGCTGGGTGGAAGCTTTCTTTTCCCGTGCTGGAACGAGAAAACGACCCCTTGCGTCTTGGCTGGGTTTACCTGAATGTGGACAGCTCGTAGCCTGTCGGTGATTAACTGACTGGCGCCCTCTGCAGCCTTTAGCGCTTTCGCTGGGTTCAGGCTGGTGCTGTAGACTCCTAAGTCGTCCGCATACGCCGATAATGAATTTTTAAAATATATTTTCAAAGGACAACGTTTTTACATTCTATGGGTCTGCATCAGGTTCTTGCGTGAGACAGTAGGGGATGTTAATTGTGACAAGTTGTGATGAACATTTTGTGGAACACATCGAGTTCATCAATCTCCGATGGCAGTTTCTAGAAATTCTTTAGCTTTCGCTGAAACAAGGTCAGGTTGTTCTAATCATCACCTTCCTGGCTATCGCATAACGAGATATTGATAGATCGTAACAAAGGACTATTTCTTCTTCTGTTTATTTCCTCTTAACTTAATGGATACTTTCTGCGATAACTTCTCCCTCGGCAGATCGTATTTTCTTTTTTTTATTTATTATTTATCGTTCTTCTGCGTGTCAGATCTATTATTGCATCTTTGTTATAGAAAATTGTCTTGTTTTACGCCAAGGCAATTACCCCAGAACTAATTTTTGCTGTCAATGTTCCAATGGTCAATAGAAGCTTTTAGGGACAAGGAGCCTTATGATTGGAGTCCAGACACCCTCACCACTATGCCACTAGTCATCGTGCTATCTCATATTGGGCCTTGTTAGATGATAGTATCTATTAAATCTATTAAATTGCTGGTATTGGTCTGAACGGTAATCACAAGGTCTTGGGTTCGAATCCTGACTGTCACTATGTTTTCACCTTAACCAATAATTATTGAAATGTTCATCAATGGCATTATGTAACACTACTGCAGGTACTTGAAAAAAATTGTAATTGCTAAGTAATTACTTAACGTCCCTTTATCTATCTAATCTATTAAATATTATACTTAGGGGTTAAGAGGGAAAAAACCAACATATACAATACCAAATAATATATATTATTTATCGTTTGATACCTTACTTGTTATAATAAATCCACAGCGTGGCACCTCATAACGAGGTAGTAGATTCGAGGAGCGTTGTTTGTAGGTAACACTAAGGCTAGTGTGATCAGCCCTAGGTATTACTACTTCTAAAACCTTAACTCTGTTTTCGTAATAGGATCTCAAGCGTATGAGGCTGAGTTAACCACGACCAGACCCATCCTCCCAATGAAAAAATCTTTGAGCGTGCCAGGGGTAGAAACCGGGTCTCCGTAGTTATCATGTTAACCACTACACTGGGGGGAGGGTCGCACAATTTAATTATAAAATATTTACTTTTTATTATAAGCATTTGAATCGCATCTTTTGTACTTAAGGCTGCATTTATTTTTCGTATCTCTGAAGTATCAAGGAAAACATTCACGCTAAATATCATCCGTGACTGCGAAAATTTAGGAATACACTTGTGATTGATTCTTACTGGTCAGCCTTTTCGGAGATGGCCTATACTTGCCATGTCTTCCTTACATGAAATGGGACGTCCATGTAAAATTCCAGCCCAAGTTCGATCATGAAGCTTAAGCACTACAGGAAACCCTAACAATAGAAAACTTTTAAATGCTTCTTGATAGCGCCTGTGCGAGCCACAATCGTACACTAATTGACATACCCGATATAAGAGGCATTTGCCTGTCTGTCTGTTTTAAATGAGTTATCCTCTATACTTCTCGGAACTGAAATGGCTAGACTCATTTTTTATTGACATCAGTAGAAGTGATAAAGATTAGTTAGGAGCTTTATCGAGGTGAAATATTTCTCAGACGGAATAGCCCATCGGTTCTGAATTTATCATCGGAATTTTAATTCAGTTAAGTTACGTCACGATGAAGATAGTTGGATTCAATACAAACCTATGTGGTGTAACTTTATCTCGACTATTCGAAGATTCCGAGATATTTTCCTTTTTTTTTTTTCTTTTTTTTTTTTTTGGCTTACTGCTGCTCTAAACGGCACCGTTGTTCTTCAATAACTACATATTACAAAACTCGCAGGGACAGAAAAAGGACTGTCAACACGGCAATAAAACGGAACCTGACTAATCCTTTGTGCTTCTTAGAACAAGAGAAAACACACATGTCTTCCATCTGACTTTGAGAGTGGAAACTAACTCGAGTGGAAAAAAATACTGCATTCATCTAAAACTAGAAATTTGATGAACAGCAAAAACTTTTCGATTTATTGTAATTTGCGTAGGGCGAGAGTTCACATTGAGACAGGTACTAAGAAATTGTATTCAACCTGGCACTGTCTTGTAATTATTAACAAACGAATTTCCTAGTGAGAATCAGGGAGTTATTTGTTCTATTATTAGTACCATGTGTAAATAGCGGTGCGGACAACAAGGGGATCACCTAGTACAAAAATCAATTTTTAACTTTAGTTAATTTAATAAATTTTATAGCATATTGTGGCGGAAATTAGCCACAAGATCTAAGTATAGTATCCTAGCGCTTCACTGCATTTCTAAATATCAAAAAAAAATTGGTATGAATGAGATCATTTATCACAATTACTTATAGCCCAATCAGGCAGATTGTAATTTCATCTTAATAATAATTGTTAAATAAAAAAAATATATATATATATCAAAAGTTTTCTTGCAGGAGTAAAATAACAAAAGAATTTTGACTCGTCTTCCAGTTTTTCGAAGAGAATGTAAAAAATCCCTTTTAAGTATCTCATAGCCAATAGAGGGTGTACTAAGGTGACCATTTATTTCAACTTGAAAACCAGGGAGTCTTTTGTTTTTACAAGTGTTCAACAGCTGAAGTGATATGATCTTTCGAAATTGTTTTTCTTATTGGGTTGGAATCGGAAATAAAGATCTAAGCTGTTCAGAAAAAATCTAAAGCTATTAAGTAATTCGGAGATCCCCAGAACAAATGTTTGTGCTAGCAAACATTACCTCTAATGTAGTATGATTTTGACCATGAAATTTATTTCAACAAAATCCAAAGAATATATTTAATATAAGTATATACTTATGATTCTAAGATTCAGTTTAGAAAGTTCTTTATTTATAAAACTACAATTTGCTTACACTTAATATGTACAATTCAAACTTGTACCAACAAATCTACAAATATATGCATACCAAAAACCAAAATCTACCCATGCCCCTGAGGATTAACCCAGTAAAACAGAAGTCCAAGCTCCCAGAAACCTTTAAATCTTTTCGCAATAGGACGAAGTTTTAGGTTAACATTCAATAACTGTCAGCATTTTAAAACGAATCCAGTAACGCCATTCCTGCGTGGTACTTCACCATCAAGTCCATCAGGACATGGGCGCAAACAATACAAAACAAAATATTCAGGATGGCCCTGGTTCATCAGGAATTCACAAACAGCTTTAGAATGGACAATGTCACCGATATCTCAAGATAAGCATAGTATTATGCCCGTCTACAATTATCATCAGAGGCACTCCCTTTCAACTAGGTAACTCAAATGGAAAAGAGTCAAAAATGCTAACATATTATACAAAATAGGTAAGGTTTCTGAAACGTCATCCTAAGCTCAGTGCATCTCAAAACCTTTTTGCCCCATCGCCCACTTTCAAATACTGTGTCCAGATCCCCCTCCACCCCAGTCCCATTTGGAATAATCGGTAATGATACATTTTGATTTTCAGGAGCGATTAGGTTAAACAAAAAAATTAACAAAATTGAAATTTTACGTGATACAAAAAAAAAAACTTACTCATAAGCGTATCAATTAAATGTTACAAATAAACTAAAACCTAGAACAGCCTATGCAATAAGTAACAATCAACTGTATCCCAAACGAGTTATTCACAAAAGTTGGTGCTTTCAGGTGAAACAGAAGTTAACCGAAAATTACCTTTAGAAAAAAATGTATACACGTTTAAACACATATATTGCTAAAAGAAAAATCCTGAACTGAAATGACATTAAAAACTCGTTGCTTGCACTAATTTGTATTGTTAGCTCATTTTATTTTTAAAATCCTATTGATCTCTTTTCGAGTCAATGTCGTTAACGAGCTCTCAACAATGGGTATAAGTAGAATAAATGACTGAAGACAGCTTAGAAACCAAATATAGATTAGTCAATAAGATCAATTAATAGACAGATAGAGACAGAATTTTTTATACGTTTAATTTCTTATGCACATACACACTTCTGTAATTATATCATAACCAAACGCTGAGTATTGTATGAATACATATGCAAATATGGATGGAGATCTACGTTTCTTGTACGTTTGCAAATTGTAGAGTCAATGCTTATTCAGAAAGTATATTCTTTAATATGGCTTGTAGAGATAATGTTCAAAAAGCTATTTAACATTTAAGTGAATGCAATTTAAAATGTTAAGTATTCCTTAATGTTAAGTCCTTATGATACTTATCCAGTCGGATAAAGATAACGAAAATCGTTATATCCCATTTATAAAAGAGAATTACTTCGGAGAGGAAATACTGCTCGAAAAGAATCTTAAGAATAATTGAATTTTCGGAGTAATTTCCGGTGGGCGGCTCACACAGGGAGATTTATTTTGCCTTAAGGTTCAGGGATGTGTTTTAGCTTTGAGGAATCATTCTTGGAACATCCAGTCCTATCCTGACATGGAACAATAGACTTCTGTCAGGGATATTTCCTTGACGAGAAATAGCTGTCAACAATCCTAACCTCAATGTTTCAAATCCCAAAGTAAAAGCATACTGTATCAACATTCCAAATCTCTTGACAAGTGAATTTTTTCACTTTCAAAATATTGGTTGCACCCCGATCGCAAAAAAATGCCTGTACTCAAAGGCATAAATAATTGAACAAACTCAGGATCTCCAATTGAGTCCAGTAGACGTATGCGATCTCAACCCACCAGTGGGAAAAACTCACTGCCCTATCCTATGTTTGATAAATTGAGCAGAGGATTGGCTACGCCAAGTTCTCTCCTAATAATCGTGAGAAAGTTTAAAAGAAATCCTAGATACATGATAAACATAATCTATAATAATAAACAATGATCATTATTCCTAACAGAATACAATGTATCTTTCATAAACACATTGAGAGATAGATATTCCCATGATAACTAAAAAGCCAGCAGATAACCTGACATCTGGTTTCGATCCTACAATTTTGATTGATAAAATCACAAATTGACAATTTCCATTCAAGTTGTTCACGTCCACGTAATTAACAAACTATTACACAAGAAATATTAGATAATATTTAAAAGAGAATAAATCTCAATTGTAAGGCTCCAAAATGACCAAATTGGCTGCAGCACAACACAATTTATTTGATAGAGAGAATTGCACTAGACTCCTTAAAAAGTAAATCGGTTCAATCGAAAAGAATCCTACCCGAATATTTAATCAAAATTCGAGTCGATCGACTTCAAGAGATCTTGAATCCATGCATCAAGACTCCATTCTTCAAAAATTATTGTATATTGCATTGTTGTGTAATCTATAATATATAAAAAAAAGGAGTTCTAAGTTGTATAGAAATGATTTTCATGAGATCCGTTGCAAAAAGGTATTACAAAAGTGTGCAAAAAATAGCAGAGAAAATTGTTGGTTTTTGAAGTGGAAGGGGACAAGGTGGGAATATTTTGGGAAACATGTAAGATTTTAAACATTTCTAGTTGCTTTTTTTTTTCTCCAAGATTCAAGCAGACGTTTCAGAATTATAACAATAACCTGCGGACTAATACTTCGTGTAAGTTCTCAAAATCTGTCCGAAAAGGTAACAATTCAATCTAGGACGAAATCGAGAAAACATCATAAAAAAAAAAAAAGCCAAACGACATTGAATGCCTCGTCTTGGTGAAATGGTTTTGGTTGAGTATTAAGTGGGAAAATGAAGCAGCACTTATATTTCAATTGGTTGCATGTAGCTAAGGGAGAAATGTGAAAACAAGCCGAGGAAAAACACTATTTTAGGGTATGGGGAGAAATGAAGCATTTCCAGATTTTCCCTACTGCTCAATATTTCATTAAAAAATTTTTGCAAAACTCCAAGATAAATAAAAGGGACATGCACAACCCCATATAACATGGGACCCGGGGGTAGATTCAATTAATTGTGACCTATTCCTGTGTGTTTTTTTTCTGCCAGACTTCTAGTAGTAGTTTGTCTGAGAAATGTCTAAGTGATTTTAGCCTAACCGCAAATTCTACAAAAAATATGCTAAAAACTTTCAAACAGAAGATTTTGTTGAAAAAAAAGGCAGGAATAAAGAAATGATCTTGAAGAGGCAAGAGGAATTTCAATGTTTAGTATAAGGGATTTATTTCTATTAAAGTATTGTATAAAAAACATATTTATTTACATTCCAATTGATTGTTGCTGAGGGTGATGCAAGAAAAGAAGTAAGACAGTGATATCCTAAGGATACGAATTGTTTATTTATTCGAGTTGATCGGTTTTTTTTCCTATCCTTTGAAGCAAGGATTTTGCACAAAGGATATGCTGGAAGTCTCGTGAACTGTTCAGAAGTCTAGCTGAGTAGATTTTCAGTGGGCTTATTATTAAATAAACTTTTTAATAAATTTGGGCAGGGGATCTATAATTTCGAATCTACGCCACTTAAGTGTACCGACTAGTATTTTATTATAAATGTTGGAACAAATCAGTGAGTTAGTTGTTCGTACGCTGTAGTCACAGAATAATGTCAGAAATTGTCGATGGTAATGATTATTACCAATGGATTCATTTGTGGCTAAAGACAGATTGAATCAGCTGGCACGAAGTGAACAGGTGATCTGAAGGTTGAAGTCGTAATAATGTTCTCTCGAGCTATTCCGGATAGAAGGACGGGACAAAAACCCACCCTGGAGGATTCGGGACGACCAAGACTACGAACATGGGAGTAACCCCCGCCACCACTGGCGGGGACCTGGAAGGTAAACAAAGTGCCCAATGGGAACAGCTGATCGCCCCCACCACCCCCAGCTGGTGGCAGTGGAGGGGGCAGACTATATAAGCCGCCGTCAGCTGGCGCCGGCATACAGACGGCCGGAGACTGCCCAGGCCATCTCTCTTTAGAGTGTTCTCAGTAGTTCCTTTTTGTAGACGTTAACGTTAACCAACACACACACATTATGGCAGCCGAACTTCTCTGTTGCGAGAGGTCTTGCGAATGCAGGGCTTACTTCGACCCGAGGCTCCTCCGGGACACCAGAGTCCTCGAGAACTTACTCAAGACTGAAGAAATGTACACCTTAAACAGTTCCTATTTCCAATGTGTCCAGTCTGAGCTCACCCCCGACATGAGGAGGATCGTCGTAGAATGGATGTTAGAGGTTAGTAATATTTTAATTATATATTTAAATCATTTATTACACACAATTTTTCCCTTGATTTTGATCCCGTTTCATTTAAGGCATATATGGCCTTCTAGTTCACTAAATTCTTAGGAGTTAAGAACCCCTTAGATATTGATAAAATACTAGGCGGCACATCTCCAAAGGGTTATAATTGCCTATTGTTACCACACAACAATGTTACACTCTTCATCTTTCTTCTAATGATTTGTTCTATATTTTTTTTTCTTTACATGTATGTAACGTTATAACTTCTTACTTTTTCGTTGAATTGTTTAATAGTTGATTACTGATTATAATTTAGGTCTTTTTACAACACATATATGTATAATAGTTTGTCACTTTATTAGAGATTGTTGACATCATTATGTCTCTGATACTTACAGACCATCAAGTATTTTTTTAGGTATTCCAAATTTATAGAATAAGTATAACCTCAAAAAATCCGTAACTCATTCTATGGAAGTTTGAGATCTGTTGCCAACCCAACTTTTTCGCTGACTCGAAATTGATGAACCGTGATCTTCACAAATCTCGATTTTTTATTTTGCAATCGTGAAAAATTAACGGGAGGGGGGCCTAGACCCTTCTCCGGATACCCGATAAGATATCGTTCGACTTCCGCCGCGAAAAAGGACTCGTCTGTACTATTTTAAGTGTGACCTTCACCTCCAGCTGTTTTTCAATCGAATCAAGTCTGCAAGTATTTTGTTTAAAAGTTGTTTTTGGAATAGTACTATGAATGTAGAAAACTAGTTAAGCAATACCATCAAGAGTACAGAACACTTCAGGAGGTTTTTGTCTCGTAGTTCCGATCTTGAAGGCATATTTCCGGCAAGTTTTATTTTTCCAAGGGTCCCCTAGTCCCTTGTGTTCCATTCTCGCCTAAATTCAGATTTCCGTTCATTTTTACTGTGGTTTCTACTTCATTTCTTAGTTGATAATTAAATATAAATGATGATTTTCGTCAATCAATTCTGGACGTTTTATAACACCAAGTCCTAATATGTGATGGTCAGGACATAGTCCTTGCCACCATATTTGACATGGATATGGTACCATGTCCTTCATACGTAAGACTATCTCATTAATGAATTTGATGGATGCTAACATGTTTTTTCCACCTATTTCGATTCTCAACTGATGCAACTCTCAAATTTAATTTTCCAATTAACATTGAATTCGCTGAAAGTGTAATGTTTATAGAGGAAAAAGTATACCAATAATTTGCCTGGGAAAAGTCTGCCTAAGGAATTTCTCATCTTTTTTTTCGGTTCTGTTTGTGCAAATTTATTGATAAGTTCCCGGGATAGTGGACACGTCATTTTCCAGCAACAGCTGTCATTCTTCTACTCCCTTCTTTGACTCTTTATTTGCATTCCTTATCTTTTCCTCTCATTCATAATTTTTATGTTACCTGGCGCCGCCGGAGCTCGCGGTTAGCAACTCCCACATGCAATCGCTTCTAGAATAATAGTAATCACGAGTTTGTTTAAAAAAAAAAACTCGCAGAGGAAAAATAAGATCTATTAATAAATCAAAGACCAGTCCGTCGTAATGAATTATTTGCTAGAATTCTTGTTAAAACATTAGTGATTTACAATTGTTCTCAATAATTCAGATCATTCCTTTTGGTATTAATTTCAAGTTAATTTGACAATTTATGTTCCATATTTTAACAAATGTGGAATTTAATATGGTTCGTTATGTATGGGCTATTTCAATTCTTGCAATGTTGACGAATTTCACTGGATAATTTCATGAAGTCAGTATGAGATGTGAAAATGTTGATCAGTCACACTCTCAACTTTTTTCATTTAAAACTTTTAAGGACTAGTTACAACCCGGGTGAAACATGGGTGGCTTAGTGGTTCTATCGCGGTAATGCGTCACGTCTTCTTTTTTTTATATTTTAAGGCATTTTGTGCCTTAGGTGCGTGTATTTTCTATTTAATATATATTAGCGTATTATAAATGAAAATCGAAAATAATAACCGAATTGTAAAAATTTTCCAATATATCGTGCGCCATAAACAAAATCATCTTTCTCACATATTCCTAGTCTTTCTCCTAGTTTCAGCATTTACCAACGTACCTGATGCCTTTTTTTAGCAAAGTTAGAGATTAGAATAGGTTCTGAAGATGTAGTTGTATGAAAATGTACGGTTAAACACGCTGGCCGACATGTTATTTCTACTTCATACATTTGTTTTATAAAAATGGTGTTGGTTTCGCCAAGACGGCTAACAATTTTCTACAACTTAGTTACGGCCATAATTTAAATTATGCTCAAAATGTTAAAATATGAAAGTGATTCAGCAATTCTAAATAAATCTTTTGGATGCCGTAAATCTTATCCCTTTTGAACATATTTATATATTATTGAACAATGAATACGAAATAAAGACGGAGAATGGTAAAAGCATGGTTCGATGGCCATGGGCAAACTGTTCCACTTATGGAAGACACCATCCTCCAGAACTCCAGGACCTCATTCCTAGCTGAAAAGGAATCGACCACCTTCCCTTTTAACTCTCGCCGTCCTGCTTGGAATGTTGTCCAGGTCCCTTATTCTCCTGCACTCATCACTCTATGCTTCTTAAATAAAATACCCCACTCTTCGGCAGGTTTTCTTTATAAGTAAGTTCCCTTTTTATTAAATATTTGTATTATTCGCATATTATCGTTCGGAATGTGAAACAGCTGGAACAAAAGGCGTTGTTAGTAATATCAAAGTCGGATCGGCCCATTAAAGGAATTTTTATCGCCGATATTATTCATTGATCATTCGCTTGTTCGTGTTTTTTTGTCTCTAAAATTTATTTTCGGCATGTTATTGAATAAGGCTTTTGTCTGCTTTGGGGATGCCGTTCCTCATTTTCATTCAAGTGTTGGTTTATTTTAATATTATAGTTTTTTGTTTTCTTGCAGTACTTTTCCCGTGTCGAAACAGTGCATTAGAATGTTTTAAGCTAACAATGTTTTCTATTGTAAATTTTAGTCGTATTTCCCACTAATCCACAAATAATAATAGTGGAATATATAATTAATAATTACTTCTAATGCTTTCTTCTTTACTCTCTACTTATTAATTGTGATATATTTCTATCACCTGGCATAGTTAGGTTATTCGCATACTTTTCTTGTTTCTTACCTCCCAAAAATTCAAAAACTATACGTTACTGTTCTTACTCAGTTTAACTTTAATTCTGAAAAGAGCTTATCCCTCCGTCTGTTATCATTATGGTTATTGATGACGCGATGGCTCGAGAAGACAAAAAGAGCCGTCATAAATGAAGACATAAAAGAATAAGAAAATGACACTAAACGACCGACGATTGGCTCTGATTAGATATGTGGCTGGAGACAATCTCCTCTGCATGAATGATGTCGCTCATATTACACCTACAGAACACTTTTATTAACGGAAGATACCCGATAGACAGACAGACATCCAGAACCATTGTGTTCTGACGGGTGATGTACTCCCAAGTACTGCATTATGTATGAGGTACCCGGTACCTGGGTACTTAACCGTATCCTGTCTCGGCCACATCCAGCTTGGATTCCTCCGGGGTACATCACCTCACCCTTGCCCAGGTTTATTGACCGTCTTAATTTGCATAATTGGACATTTTTTATGGTTTATGCAACGATTAAAATGCGTGTATTTATATCAGCTAACATGGGAATGTTGAGAGAACTAATGGAGAATAAGCTGTTAAATATTAAGAACTGGTCGGGGATAGGTAACCTCGTAAAGATCTTGCCATGAAAACTTTGCGTCCCGTTGCTAGAAAATCGACCACCCCTGTTCTCTTTGTCGCTCTGCTCTTTCGTTGGCTCTAAGTTCTTTTATTTCACGATGAACTCCAGCCCTTCAGAAAATCCAGTCGACCACCCTATTGTACCAGATGTGGAGTTTAGGTAGTATTCGTCATTTGAAACTCCTTTCTTAGGTCCTAAAACTCCTATCATCAGGCCCGAAATCATTTCATTGTGGAACTTGAAAATTCCATTACGTATATATTAATTATGCAAAGATATTGTACCGGAGATGGCTTATGTAATGTCCGCTGATCCGTCGTTTCAACGAGGCAAATACATATATTCTTGGTTGGGTGCCTCTCTACCCCCACCCCTCAAGTATAAATCACAGTCGGACATTTAAGGGCTAGTCTGACAGTCTTAAAAACATCCTCACTTAGCCTTTAAACACTTGTCATAGCGAGTTTTTCTTCCTTACTTTTTTCACGCCTTGTGTTTCTTCTTTCTTTTTTGTTTATAATATTTTTTTCTCGATCTTCCTGTTCTTGTACGTCATAATGTAAACCAAGAGACTCAAATTCTTGTTAAGTGTTATTATTTACTGATGGTTAGATTAAGCTTGTTCAATATATATGTTTCTCTACGATTCTATTGAGATAATAATATGGTTTAACGTGTTCATCAAAACTAACAAAAGCCTGTTCATGTCTCGTTGAGTTTCTTTATCTAGTATTCCTAATACAGCCTTCTCTTCCAGGATTTCTTCTAAAAAGGCATAGTTATTTGGTTAGCATTGTTAACGAGATGTGTTAAAATGGTGTGACTGAAGAAGACGCCGCTCATTCACTAACGCAACGGTCTCCGCCAGACTTAATTCCTTCAGGTATTCCAAACAATTACAGAGCAGACCGACAGACAAGTCCCCTTCCTTTTTATGAATATTTCACAGAAGAGGAGGAAGAACAAGTGTTCGGTATTAGTGGCCCTTTGTTTGCTGGCATTGTTTGTGTTTGCTCTCTTTGTTGACACGTGTCTGTTGCTGTTTGTCCCACGTGGGACAGGTTGAAAGTCCTCAAATGATAACCCATAGCATCTTCGCTAGATGGCGCCGTCACATGACACACTCATCATCAGTCAACCGTTAATTTGCTCTGTATTACTATTTATTTTTTAACACTCCCACTTCTAGTTAACATTCATTGGTTTATGGCAACCCCCTCCACCCAGAAAATCTGCAAACAGGTTGAGCGGGCAACCTGCCTGATTGCATCACTCATTTCCGCCACTAGGTTAGATGCATTGATACTTTTTGCGACTGCTTGCTATTCCATTCTGTCCATTGACGATCTCACCCTCCATGGAGCAAACCCTTTCACACGGATCCAGCTGCCCTTACGAAACACCCCTTACAACCTCGCTGTAACAATTTCAAGACACCTTTTGTGCCTAGCTCGCTCGCCCTGTCTACAGCCTGCCTGAGCCCTTTCAAGCATCTTCTCATCGCCGCCGATACATTGACTACCTATTATTCGCGAGTTCCTACTTCCTTTGAGACCGGCAGATTGTTAATGTATAATTTGCCCTAGGGGACCCTGCCCTTTCTGCGTTTAGCTTGTATTAATACATTATTAGCTCCAGTATCTTACATGAAAAGATTATTAATATTATTTATTTTTTATTTTTCAGGTGTGCGAGGAGCAAAAGTGCACCGAAGAAGTATTCCCCTTATCGGTTAATTTCCTGGACAGGTTTCTGTCAGTTGTACCACTTACTAAGTCACACCTCCAACTCGCTGCGTCCGTCTGCTTGATCATGGCGTCCAAGCTCCGGGAGCCGAACCCGCTCAGCGCCAGGCTCCTTGTCCATTACACTGACTACTCCATTTGCATCGATCACATACCGGTGAGAATTATCTCTTGTCTGAATTTATTTATTTAGTAGTATTCGCATGATAACTAAGGTTTAGTGGTGTAACCCTCCCCGTTGCTACGGTAATTAGTATTCCCTCTGATAGGGACTTGCACCCAGAGAAGTGTACAAAGAGCCTTGGGGTATGGAAAAGGAAACACTAGTTACAGCACATCCTTCCCCCTTCCCAACTCGGAATTCGAAACCTGGCAGATGTCGCTGGATTTTTTCATTACTTTTTTTTTCTTAGTCTGCCTTCGATCTACCACTTCCATTCCTATCCTCGCGGCCAGGCATTCGCGAGTCCTTTTAAACGGATTCGTCGTCCTCAGCTGATAAGGAAACTTTTTCACAGAGCAGAGCCGATATGAGTGAATAAAAAAGAGTTCTCTTCGCTTGACTTTATCACGCTCTTCACACGATAAATTTGGGTTCGCCCCATCAGCGACGGGCCCGGGCGCCAGCTAGGAGCAACTCGAACCGATAAGGGAGTAGACTGCAATTAACTTTGTGCAAATACCAAGGATAGCAAATAAACACTCGCTGTTAAAGTGAAGTACTCTTGGATCTTCCGGCCTTCATTTGTGACTAATAATGACTGGATCTGGGGACTCGATACGTCGAGCAGCTAATGAAGGGCTGAGAATCTCCCATCCCCGGATACCAAATGACCCGAAATACCGAATACCCTTCTAATCCGTAGGAACCTGTCTCGGCTAAACCAGTTCCGACTATGGCCATCTACGGGGGGGGGGGAGGTTTTTCAAGAAAATTCTTTCTGTCTACATAGCAACAGTGATAGTCTCCGCTTCGACTTTTCGTCATGTTAGCGACGAACTGTAGAAGTTCGTAACTGGTATCCATTGTTGCCGGAGGAATGTTATCACAATATCCTGGGTATATTGTAAACAGTATTCACATTCATTCGCATTCCATTCATCGAATAAAAGCCGTTTGTCATGAACGTTATCAATGGCAATACCACTGAACGTCTGAGACTATTCATTTAGTTGTGAAATGTACTATAGTTAATTAGTCGGTTTTGAGTTTTGGACATATTTATATAGCTTGTGGTAACTTTCATCCTTTTTACAACCCTCCCCCACCACAACGACTGCCATAAAAAAGTGTTTCTCGGAAGAGGCAGGTAGGCGCGGCCGACCTGAAAGGCAACCCTGAGATCCTTATGGTAAATGGTGCTGCTCCCCCAGGGCGCCTCTCACCATTACATCCTACATAATGTATCAGCTGTTTTTTTACATTTAAGTACCTCTCCACCGGCCGCTGGGAAAACACTGGTATCATCTTCTTATCTCTTCTTCCTGGCCTATCATTTAGTCTTTTTCTCTCTTTCCTGTCTTTTCCGATGTATTCTTGTAAATCATGTTAAGTCACTGGGAACTACATGAGTCCTGTAATCCCTGCCTCATCGGCTTAAGTTAATAATTACTTTAGGGACCATCCTATGTATTTCCCGGAAAAGCATTTGTTCAATCCTTAGTGAGTATCCTCCCTATCACGTACTGTGTGGTTATTCTGTGCCGTCAAGGTACACTACATCTAAATTATCAATTTTGAGAAATTTTTAGAATATTATGCAGTGTAAACATTTAATCACATCGAAATTTATGAACTGTACTTAAATGTCTGTAAAAGAAAGTACACGAAATATCAAGGTTTCAGAAAGTTCATATTATTATTTATCAAACTCAAAGAAATACTAGTCAAGAGTCAAATAAAATACATTATCTGCTCAGTAAAGGTTCTGAGGAGGTAATATATTTTACACATAATCGTTCAATGTGGTCCGCTTAGCCGTAGAGCATTTCGTACGTAACTCTCAGGCACAAAATGGTTTGGATTCGCCATATCCATCAATCAGAAAAAGACGTCGAATTGCAATGATTTGATATTTTTTCCAGTTTAGTAATTTACTATCACCATACAGTCCTAATTGCGTAAAAACTCTTAGTGTTTCCTCCAGTCTCACTTAAAGTAATGGTAATATTTGTATATTAGATATATTTATAATAGATCTTGTGTTGTTGTCTGCCACTTAGCTCTCTCTGTCTTGATATCCTGTTGCTTGTGATGTAAATGAATTGCCTTTGATGAAAAAGATAAATTATTGAAGTTTCCATTGGGAATGATTGAGTTATAATAACTATTTGCTGGGTTAATACAGTTACTGCTCTTCCTTCCACGGTAGCAGCTTTCAGCTTTCTTAGTGTTTTTAGTATACTGAACATTGTTAGACTGAGTAAAGGTCTTTCTAATTTGTAACTGGTGTTGGCCTGAAGGGAATTACTTTACTTTACATCTATCTGAAATTTGAGAAGTACACACCAAATCGGCTGGTTGTTTGTAGGTTAACACTCTACTTAATAAAAGGCCGGTCCTGTTGACCCCTTTTGTAGAGATTTACTTGGCAATTGGCTTAGGTTTATCACGAAAAATTTGTTAGGTTCATTTACCATATTATATTTATGTATGAATTAAGTTTCGTCCTTCCATCAGGTATTCATTATTCAGAAACAAATAACTAGAGGTAGATTGTCGAAGTACAAAAACGAGTGTGTTACAGACATATATTCCTTCCTCTGATTTATTAAGATTCACAATTTATCACATTCACTCAATTGGAATATTTAGTTTATTTATTGAATTATGTTTACAACGCTGTTACATATGTATAGAGGAAATGAACACAAAGGCTGTTCACTTGTTGCGCACTGACTAGCACTTATGAGGCCGATTTAAATGCCTCGAACGTTCGGCCCAGGGCACACGCCACACATGCCTAATTCCGAATATTTGGCTCCATTCAGCGGGACACGAACCCGGGCTATTTGTCCATGCAGAGCGGATCCCCGCCCTTGAACCCTCAGGAGAACGCCCGTCACATACCTCACGGCCACTGATGCTGGAGTGTACCTTCTCTGGCTGGAATTAATCTAATGGTCGTTCCTCTTGTGTGTGTGTCTGTTCCCGTGCGCGAGCTATAATTTTATTTTCATATTTTAATCTGATAAGCCTCGGTTCCCTCTCTCCTCCCTTCCACCTCACACCGCTCCTTAAACCACCAGACCTTGCCAAGGTGAGCCGCCCGCCTTTTTTCTTCCATTTTATTTATTTACCTTTTGTACTTTTTTTTCCTCCTTTACAATTGGTGCTAAATTACAACCAGTGTCGGCAGGGTTAGATCGAGCGCCATCTTGAGGACTATCGGTAGATTCCTTTAAGGAAGATTTACCTACCTCCTGTCCCTTCTTTAAGACTGGTCTTAAGCGCAGCGAGGAAGAATCAAATGTCAGAACTCGGTTTGAGGAGTAGGAATTTCTGGCTTATAAGATGTTTAAAAAAATTAACATTTTAAACATCTTCATTTATTAGCTGTATCCCAAAAAACATGGCCAAGCAGCCATTCTTGGGCATTATTTTTCTCTTGTTTAGTAAGTATGATTTATTGTTGGCAGTAATGTCAAATAAGCATTAATTATCTTCTTTTCTGTTTTTATCTCGCACTTCTACTATCAAAGCTCCAAGCCAACGAGTAGGTTGCACTTTAGGTTGAATTCAAGACTTATAATTATTAATCCTCTCATTCTTAATGTGCTTCAAGACAAAAAAGAGGAGCCGTTCCTTGTAAAATCCTTACGAAAAACCGACCGATATTAACTATCAGGGTTTTTGCTGGAATTATGTAGATCGGAGCGGGTGGAAGCAGGTTGCTCTCGAGCCCGGTGCGTGGTAACGCTCGATAAACCCTCAGAGCAAGCTGATCCATGACTCTAGACCATGTGCCAGCTGCTGTCCACGTAACAACTTGGCAGCTGCCTGGGCCCATTATCTACTTGCTATTCATGGCAGTAGGTAGGATAGGTGTCTACAGCTACGGCAGGCATATTTCAGAATTATTGCAGACTCCGAAGGGGGAGATTGTACTCGCCCGAGATCGTACAAATCATTACTATTAAGATATCTTGAATCCCACCGCACGAAAGCTAATAAAGATTTATTATTTGGTCATTATTACATTATGTATTTTTTATTTATTATTTGTTAAAAATACGTCATTCAGTTTCTTTTATGTATTTAATTTTTTTAATGAATAATCCCAAAAATACAATCAAGTTTTTAATTTGTGTACCAAAATTCTAGACGCAATAATATTTTATCTGGAATGAACGAGGCAGACGATACTCGAATCAACAAGTTAGTCACAAGTTGTGACCTGTTGCTCCTCTTACAGCTGCTACTTGTTGAGTCGCACTGCTTAAATTAATGAATGTTACCCTCCAACAAATTCACATGCTCAAATGACGACTGAATAAGTTAAATATATATAAAAGTAGATATAATTCTTTCATTAAACCATCTATTTTAAAATGTAGAAGTAGAAGAGAGTAGAAGGTTATAAAAGATGCGCAGAAGGACAACCCTAGATTGTCCATTGTCGGCTCGTGGAAAAGGGCCCATTTATTAAGGAGGCAGACGATGTCCTTCGTCCTCCAGAAGGGGGAGAGTTCTAGAAAAAATGTCATTTGCATGTGGGTGGGAGCTACCTATTGTCAACTCCTCATAGGCCATTATATAGCCACTATGTGTAAGTCACAGATAATCCCGGGATTTATGCGAGACTGCGGGGATGCGATTGTCTGCTCGCCTTCGAGTGCATTGTGGGCGATCGCGGCGCACGGTTAGGATATGCCAACCCATTCAGTACCAGCTTCTTCCAGGCTTGATACTTAAGGAGAGGGGAAGAAGTGAACGAGAAATGGGGTGGAAGAAGAAAGTTTGTGGTTAACTGATGATCGATAGACTGTATAGGAGACTTAAAATGTGAAGAAACAACATCAAAATGTACTTATTTAAGTGGCTTCTTTGTTTTAAATAAATTGCTACATTTTTTAAGACCTCAAATTTTTGATTTCCTGAATTCGTTTTGTACTATTAATGAAAGTAGAACCTCACCCTTTAGGGTTGGAAATTAAAACAGCACAAAATCTTCCCTTTTTTTTAAATTGTGTCAGTAGTTGTACTAGTTGTTTATAAGAGGAAGGAAGTTGTGCAACATTGACTGATATGTCCTATTAAATTAAAACACATACGAAGTTGTATCGAATTATTTTCATAACGGGTACTCTCGAAAATTGTTGTTTGTAAACCCTTGAAAGGGATTTGAGCGGCCTACTTACCAGTTAGGGCCAGGTGTTTGATAACCGGTGGTGGTAACACAACTGAACCCTAGGACCTACGCTAATGGCCTTTGTCGAGCCGCGCCGTGCTCAACAAGTATTCAACAGGCCTATTCAACTGTCAAGGGGCCTTCTAGATCAAAGCTATTGTCTTGGAGGATTCTTCGAAACGATTTGTGGCATGATACGGTACGCGGTAATGCTCAAATATATCATAGATTATGTCTACGTGGAGTTTTGGATGTTTCTACTTGCCGTGGAATTAGCTTAGTTCTGCCAAGTCGGTATGTCTCCACGGAATGACGAAACGTCCCTAGGAATGTTGATATTATTAATGATAAGTGACATAGGTTAATATCCAGGTAATGCCGTTATCATTGTTAACACACGGCAGGAGATAGTGATGTCTCCAGTCGTACGTAATCTTGTTGTACTGATAAGAATTAAAATAGATAAAATTGATGTTTCTGTGACGAAACTGCCGGCCACTATCTGCGGAAGTTGCATTGTGCCCCGCTGTGGCGCTAATGTTATTAGCCATTTGAGCGATTTGCCCTTGTTACATACACAACTAAACCCATAACAAAACCTGTTGCCAACGCAGTGGAGAGATTTCCGATCTGCATGACAATGTGGCAGCTGCTGGTGGGGTTAGGTACGTACCAGTTCTACCGACCCGTAAAGATGCAGAAGGCGGATAAAGCCTGCCTTTACACCTGCGCGGAGCAAATATCGCGGCATTTCTCGGGGTTCATTCACTCGCGACTCTGTGACAAGACGAAGAGGTCGAGGGGCAATATTGACCGAGAAAGAGAGAGAGGGAGCGAATGACGGCCGTGAATGGGGGTGGAGTGGGGGATCGTCCTTGGAGAACCGTCTAGACCGGCCGTCCATCCGATTGGTCCCCCGGTCCACCAATCGTAACAATCTTAAGCGAAAACGTGCTCTCATAGGCCAATCCGAGCTCTTAGCCTTGGCCTCAAACATAATAGGCCGCTTCACAATCCCTCAGGAACTGTGCCAATCCAAGATCCAATAATCTGCGTCATATAAACATCGAACACAATCACTTGCTAAAGAGAAACTACGGTGGGAAAGGGTAGGATTAAACCCGGGATTGAACTATCCCTAGATATTATTAATTTAGTAGTTATTACTTACTGCTATATATAACTAAGTAATTTTTTTATGTTGTGTTCGAATAGGTTAACTCAGTAGATCAAATACAGGAGATACCAAATCGACACTAGTATAGACCGAACTTAATGGCATTAGATCCCCTGCGAGTACAGATATCAGACATACGCCCACAAACTATTTCATTGCACGGATCAGACAAATTTTGATAAAATAAGTGATTCCAAGGTGGCGTATGGCCTATTCTATTACAAATATGTTTAAATTATCACATCTCCCCTTAGAAAGGTGCTTGCAGGAAAATCTGGAGATCCTATATTTAATGTTTCTTTCTTTGGCAAATCGTTATTTGTGACATTGTCAATACTCAACAACCAATAGTTGGTATCAGGCTGTGTTCCAGAAAATTCTGGAATTCCGTCATTCCCCTAAAGAATGTGAAAGAGGCGTCGGGGAACGTCTTGGCCCCATTTTCCTCTATGGAATGCGCGGGAAACTTCCTCTTGGCGCCAAATGGACACGGTTATTTCCTGTCTTTGTTGTTACTCTTTACGGCGCGTTAGGTGCCCGTTCCCGCTGAATACCAGCAAAGAATCCGCCGACAATTCCCGCTCATTGTATTTCTGGAATCAATCGTGGAGTACAAAAAAAGAAAATAGTTACGATACGGTCATACAGCTCTTGGATTATTATAGTCCAGTAATAAATGTTCGGGCACTCAAATCATTCCAGTAGCTCTAAGGAGGCCCTAAAGCATTTAAAGTCCGTCTCTCCACAATATAGCTTTTATTCACCAATAACGAACTGATAAATAAATTTAAAATTTGATTTCAAAGAACCCAATATGCGTGCGGATGAAGCTTAATATTTCGAAATGCGAAATTAATTTCATAAGCAAAATCGAATGATCTCATTTCTAGGCTTCCTTCTACTAGATATATACACATTTTGTTAATTCATTTATTTAAAATGAATGAAATAACAGCCTTTAAAGGTAATGGGCCTTTAAAATAATCAAAACTTGTTGTGTTATGTATAACAGGTTTTTAAAAGAACAAACACTGGATCTCCACAAAACAGTAAATAAAACGATAAGCACAAAGTGAAAATTTTAGTTCATGGCTACAAATTTTTCTAGTTTCTGTAATATTTCAAATATGTTAAAAATTGATAAAGTTATTAAAAAAAAAAAAAAAAAATAGCTTTCAGTCATGTTTTAATTCTTAACTAGATGAATTTTGTTTTTTCGTTTCTAACAAACAGTTTCATGTAATTAAACGCAAACTAGGTCAAATAGATAAAGTTGTAAAATCGGTCCATAAATAGTGCGGGAACAATTCTGTCCAGGAAAAAACAAAAATTAATTTTAAACTGAATGAATGGGCTTATACAACCAACGTTCATTATTGATAAAATTATTAATCTTAATTATGCATTTTTTTTGGCAATAGCTGCGGCGAATTCGTGATAGCATTTATATTTCCTTGTTTGAATTCATCTTGGCCTTTTAGGGGTTATTTATTGTTTTTATTCCGATAAGATATACCGACAATGTTGAAAAGTCAGTTGATATTGTTTGTTATTACAATGACCAGTGTATTATACTTTTTTTTTTTTTTTTTTTTTTTTCCATAGCCCCTTTAAATTTACAGATAATTATATACAATTTTTATTTGTTAAACGTAAATATAGGCCCTGTATGCGTTTTCTTTCCCGGGATTGGATGAAGTATTGGAAAGGCAGGTTTACACGTTACGACTTATTGTCCATCTTGTGTAAAGAATAATCCTTATTTTTTATTACCCATAAACAGGGGAAACGCTTGTATAATTCTATGGATTCCGATAAAAATTCAAGAGAGCATGGCTTCAAGTCAAGATTTTATTAATTTAAACAAAAATAATTATAATAAAACAATCTTAAAAGAAAATGAGGGATTGGTGGTGGCCGATATGTTGCAGCAGCTGTATTTACATGCTACCTGCTGTTCCATGCTAAGTTGAATCCCATTGAATCAAACTTTTGATCCAATCGAGGCTTTCGACTCGATAAGACGATTTGCTGGCTACACGCTCCGTTTTACTTAATACAATTTATATTTCAGACAAAGCGTACAATAAGTCCTAGCGGTGTAAACCGGCCCAAAAATGCTTGGTTTTTGTGTCGTCTGTTGATGGAGGCAGTGTCACCTGGCTGCAGGGACAACTGTTGCGTTAGTGGCTTATAAAAAATTGACGGGTGTTGTACGTGGATTTGAGGAGGCACCCTCCCTTCGGTTATCTGCACCAGGTACAATGTGCCCCGGGGCAGCTGCCTCTAGGGTTCGTGCCCCATTGTGTCCCCGGGCACCTTTAGGAAACAATACCTGCCCCTTTCGTCATTAGCATTATCAAACGGACTCTCCTTCTCTTTAATGGCCTCTGCCCTCTAATCCTTAGACAGCCTCCAGCGGTTCCCACCAGGTCCTCAGGTTCTCTCCTTGGTCCATGCCCCTACAAATTAGTGACTGGTTCTCTTGTCCTGCAACGATCGCTCATCCTGGGTCAAACAGCGTAACGGTTCACGGTTGGTTTGACCCCTTATGATATGACGAGTACAAAAAGTCTCCTCCGCCGAAAAACAGTCATCGCGGCATCTGTTGCACAATGAGCCGTGACTTGTAACTTCTTCATTGCACTTGTGAACATGTCAGTCCCATCGCCACCTAATGATTATTCTTTTGTACTATTTTAAAGTTCAATATGTTTTTGGTCTACACAGCATGGGTTTTTTAACTATTATTTTCGGTAAATATATCTTTGAACAGATAGCCAAATGGTTATTTCCCTCATTTATTATTTGGTTTGACAATTATTCACTACTTCCGACATTTCCGTAAACTTGTCAGAAGCCCTAAAATTATGACAAAATCGTAGTGAGCCCGGATAGCAAGTGTATTATAATTTGATTTGTTATTAAAATGTGCATTACTCCATCTAACACAGTAGGGTTGTTTTTTTATGCGGCTAAATATATAAATAGACGGAGTCAGATTACAATCTATTTCTCATGATCTAGGAGGGAATGTCCTTAAATGGTAGCGCCTAAGAAGAGCATGTGAGAGTATCACGACCAGAGCTATCCTAGCCACGATCCCACAGCCGCCGCCATACACAATACACAATACAATAGAGGGCAGTGTATGGCGGCAGAGGCGCGTGGGCAGCCCCCCTCCCCCGAGATATTTGGCGAAAGCGAAGACCTTGGTCGGGCGATGACCTCCCTAACCAAACCTTTAATATAATAACCAGAGCCTAGAGCCTTCTCTCCGATCCTCTTTCCCACAGCGGAATTAAAACAGTGACGCACCCTCTCCGCGTGTCCTTCTCCTCCTGCTCCTTTTTCCTTCCTTGGTTTTCTTTTAAAGGTAACCCACCGGAGAGAACGTGATGCCTTGATGAGCTTCGCTCTCTGTCCATTGCTAGATCCGCGGATCCCATGCCTCATATTCTCTTTGTACCGAGCAGAACACAATTGTCCCTCGGTATAGAAAAGTCAATTCTTCTCCGATATAGTCAATCCTACTGTTGTAGTATTAATCTTTTATTCACTCAGTCTGAGAAGCCATGGGAATCTACGTACAAATTAAATCCACAGAATTCAATAAATAAATAAGTTAAGGTTATTTGTTCTTGGGCGGTCACAGATAGGCCAGCTAAAATTACAAATAGGACTATATTTTACAATGTTTAAGAAAGGTTTTTAAAATTTGGGTTCTTCCTTTGCTGTTCGCAGAGGTGGGAGATTCTCATCGCTGCTAAGCTGAAGTGGAATCTGTGCGCTGTCACACCGACAGACTTCCTCGGCCATCTTGTGCACAGCATCCCGCTTGAGCACGACGTGCAGGTCATGGTCAGGAGGCATGCGCAGACTTTCATCTTCCTGTCAGCACGTGGTGAGTACCCTCTTCCTCATACTACTTAATGTTTAATCATCTAAATATTGTAGTAGTGTGTAGTGCTGTACAGATCCTTGGGATAAGCTAAGCCAGACAAATTAATGACATTGTGGTCCCATTGAGAGAAGAATGGTGGTGCCTCCTCAAGTATGTGGTCTGGTCCCAGCCGCAGACCGCAGACCCCGACTCAAGTAGAGCTCCGCCCCGCCTATTTGTTCGCGAACCTCTACTCTCATCTCTTCTGGCCTTGTTTCTATCTCATTGTCGATTCCTCCGTCTTGATTATTGAAACGTCGACCTGAGGACGTGTTAATAGTCCCCTATAACATGTACCTCTCTCCAAGCTTCCACCTCTGGCCTGATTCAACCCTCATGATCGGGGTTCAGGTGCCGAGGACACCTGGATGCTGGACACAGGAGATAACCCGCATCGGCAGATGTCCTGTTGCGCTGGAAGCCCCATCTTCTCCTTAAGAAGCGATTTAAAAGCAGGATGCAGTCCCCCCAGATCCCGTTACGGGGATGACCAATTTTTCTCTTTTTTAATAGCACCCTGTCCGCTTGTCCCTTGTCTTCCCTGATGTAAATTAGATTACTTAATTTAATTTGCTAACAGCCCACTAAACTAACATTCGTGCTATATACCATCCTGTCTATTTTGTCTGTTAAACATGTAAATTTTTCAATCATCGTGCCGTCGAGTACTTAAATATGAAAAGACTGCCGGACACAAACCCAGCTGCTTTCATACATAACTAATCTGACTAAATATTGGCAAATATATGACGATTTAACAACCTGATATTCCTTCAATGATGTGATCATTCCGGATTAAATTTGTTTGTTAGAATTAAATTATTACTTGGTATTTATTAGATTACTCCTATTGGACATTCCTGCTGGCAAGAAATTTATATGAGCGTGAATAGTTCTTGACATGGTTACGGCACCATCGGGAGGAGTGGCATACGCATTAGCCACAGGGCTGTGCAGTTCGTGTGCGTTACAGGCATGTCCTACACGTGTGTCAGCTAGTATTAGAAGCTTCTCTTCCCTCAGCTTTTTCCCCCTCAGGACTACTTCTTCTGGAAGTTTTTCACTCTCCTTCGCTGTTTTTCTGTGAGAATATTTCGTCCGAGTGAAGGCTTCGGACTCGCTCTTTTAAGTGTTTATAAGTCGTTTTTTTGTTCTCGTCTGGGTTTGTTTATTTATTTATTTTTTTTCATTTTTAATATATCTTTATTAACCTCCTATTAGATGATTATATTTCGCCTTTTTCCGATCCTATTAAAAACCTTATGATTCGTAAAATCCTTTATGGTTCTCATAAATAAAAGTAAAAAAAAAACATGTGACGAGATAGTTATAAATTTGCGTAATCGTGTGATAAAACATTTTTTCTTGATCTTGTCTTCTTTCTTCTTTGACTGTTGGATAATTGGAAGATTGTGCGGACCTCGTCCATCCGGTCCCGGGATCGTGTTAAGAGAAATGAGATCGCGATATGTTTATCACAGAAAAGATTTTTTTTTGTTTTAGCCGTTTATTAAAAAAAAAAAAACGATCATACATGATAGAGCTTTACGAAGAAATAACGTAGAATCGAGGAATTGCGTTTTTGGATCTTCTGTACTTTATTTATTTGAAATATTAAAGGTGTGGTTAAAAACATCCCTGGATATACAGTACAAGATTTGTTCTAATATGCAATTACGCTTATTTAATGTATTTCTGCTATTAGTTAATTGACTAAATACTACCATTAAAATATAATAAATGAAGTACGAAGCGAGACAGGGAAAGGAATGCCAAAAGAAATTGAAAAGAACTGCGAAGTGGAAGAGTGGTGGGGTAGGCTCAGAGGACGGATCGGCAGTAAACAGCTCTTCCCCCACCACCACCCCTTGCCGCTTTATGAATGAACGTCTGTCCCCGCCACTTGCTTTCTTTGGTACGTCTTCTCTCGCCATATATCTCTAATAGGCACATTTGAATATATTGTCAATTGTTATAGCATTAATTTATTAATAGTTGATCCTTGGATCTGTGTGTTTTAGCCAATTTATTTTTAAATATTTACCGAATAACCGTGTGCAACGTAACCCCATTCGCATAATTAGTGCTCAAATAAAAAATACTAGAAATAAAATTTGTTTCCTTCTTACTTAACGAAACCCACTCATAAAAATGATTATTCCATGGATAATGGCGTTTAGACAGGGATGGCTCATTTTGTTAATATATAAATATATATGTTTACAATACATAAAAATAAATTTAAAAAGTCAAGAGCACCACACAGAGAGATGACTATAAAATTTCTACCATTTTATATTCATATTTTATTTGTAACAGTGTTTTGATTATTTGTATTTGTTATTTTGCTTACCGTTATTAGGGTGTTTTTTTTTAGTTAATTGTTATTTTTCAAAATTTCGAAATCATTCGTACTTAAATTTATAAACCCCTTCTAAGCTGTGACTACTCTAGAGGGTGGTCTGAAAAGTTTCCAACCTAACAAAGCTTTTATTTCACTAGCTTTTATTTATTTTATTATCATCATCATGTTGAGGTCGGAAACTTTTTAGACCACCTGTGTATAAGTCTTGAGAGAAGTGGAGTCTGATACTAGTTAGTATTACTAGTAGCAGCTTATTCCAGTATCGATAAATATTTTCTGGCTCGTTAAAAAATTATTGTTTCTGAATAAACATTTTCATGCCTCTGAAATCAGGCTATCTAAAACGGCCGGCAACTTCAGATATCTTTATCACAAGTTCTCAGAAGTAAAGAGAGGAAGTGTGTCAGGGTGCTTCCGTGGCTCAGCAATTCACATTTTCCGATTTATAAAATTTATTTTGAGAACAGACATGAGAAGGCTACCTGAGCTATAAAAGATTTTAGGCCTATACCTGCCACGAGGAAAGGGTTGCGGGTCGCCTCGAGTGTTACCTTCTCCCACAGGACCGTTTCCTCTCGCGAAACTATACAATGGCCCCCCTCATAACTAACTCTTTTGTGTTGCCTGAAATGGAAAAACTGTAACGAGCTGGATAAGGGGTTCTTTAAAGACTGTTGTTAAAAGTCGGTATCAAATTTCTATTGCCTCGAATACACTGTTGGTACGAGTCCGGTTGTCCGCAGGACGTTTATTCTCCAGCCTGTAGCTACAAGATTACCGCTGCAGACAATTACTCACCGCTTCCCGATCAATGCGACCATTCATCTCGCCTATCGAGGAATTCCTCCGGTATCTCGACCACTCATTCCTTTCTGTCTCTCTCCTGATTATTATTGCTCTGCATAGAGGGACTGAATAACGAGATGCTGCTGCCAACGGCTACCGAACCAGAACATATGGCCCTAACCTCATGACCTGCAGACGATCCTTATCTTAGTTAACAAATATAAAGTGTAAAGCCAACTTCCTTTCGATGTGTTGCCTTCACTGTCTGCCTCTCTCGGCCCTATCTCTTCCAAGGGAATACCTCATTCGCCCTTTTTCCACGGAGATTATATATTTAATTTTCGACTATTTGTAATTTACTAAAAAATTAAGTAATGTCGATTACTTATTACAGTGTTCTGATAACAGCTCGAATTAATTTTATGGCTGTCTAAAAATACACAGGTGGTCTGAAAAGTTTCCGACCTCAACATGAAGATGATAATAAAATAAATAAAAGCTTTGTTGTCGTATAAGTAACGTTAACAAAATTTAAAATATAAAAATAATTTTACCATTGCTTGAAAATATCATTTTTCAATGGATATATTCATATATATGTATGCATGTAATTCTCTTCTTAGTAGGGGTCGTTTATTATGGATAGAACCCTCGTCACTAATCATCATATATGGGTAGTTATTAAAAAAAAAAAAAGCAATTTAAAGAAGAAACCAATTTAAATTAATAAACAGATAAGTAAACAACAGTGAAACAATAAATATATTACATATTAAAAAGAACTTTTTCTTTTAATGAGAACTTCTACTCCAGAAGAGGCGCAGATATTGGATCTGCGCAGAAACAGCCCTGAGAGGTTCAATTTCTTTTTGCCCGTGGCCTTGGACATCGCAATTGGACAATCGCCGAACCCTCTTCGGTCATTTATATTCTCGGTATCGTGTATCGTGGTATCGGCCGGATACCGACTTGCCGATATTGTGAATGGCCATGCACTCAGGATCGGGTCTGAGAGTGTTGAACCGAACAGCTATCTCCGATGTGCCATTATTGAGTCAGGTAAAATATTAAGATGTATTGTGGGAATGGTGTGAGAACTCCGTTATATTTCATTCACACCTGGAGCTCGGCGGTTTAGGAGTGGTTCGTGACTGGCAATCAGGATCAAATACTACTAAGTGCCGAGCCCGAAGGGTGAAGATCTACTTTTGCCCAGGTACCAACGGAGTCGTTATATAGAGTAAAGAAAACTTCAATATATTTACTAATCTATTTATCATTTATCTTTAAGTCACTGTAACACCGATGAATTTTCTACAGCTTGCTAAGCTGTGGTCATTTAATTATTGGAATGGGCCAGAGTGGCGAGAGGAGAGCGTGTGAAAGCTAAAAGGCGAATCAGCTGACTGACGTCGGGAAATGCGCCCAGTCAGCCCCCTCGGGGACATCATTTCCAAGAAAGACTTTGCTCATGCGATCACAGGATGCACCAGAAACAAACAAATAGTCAGCTGTTATTGTTCCTCATCTATCAATTATTCAGCTGTTTTATATTCAATCGTTGTCCATTTCTTTTCAAGAAGAGAGGTTTCACAGAGGTTTTTCTACTCTTCTGCACTAACCCATTAAAATATTCTAATTCAGGATTTTATTGTCGTTAATGCAGATAATACGTTATAAGCCTCTCTGTTTCCTGATGAACAAAGTGATGGATCTCCCAACAAAAAAAAAATATGGAGCTCGTGCCCTTTATGTATGACAAAAACTATCTGTTGATGTTTTTTGGCTCGTTTTCTCTCTGTTATTTACAAACTAGACTTAATACGTTTGCTCCAACGTACTTTTTATATTCGGTTGAGCTTCGGTACTATAGATAATAACGAAGACTGTGTCTGAGGTGGCACACTCGTTCCGTCGTTAAAAACTGCCTCTTTGTATCCGGTTCGCCTAGATATCCGAAGGGGATGAAGACAACACACAACGGACCCCTGTCGAGACTGGCAAAAAGTCACCCTCCTCGCCAGACTGGAAGAGGGTTAGGGTGCGAGCCAAACTGTCTGGTAGAACCGTTCCCAGACGCTCAGACAATGCTGGTCCAAGGAACCATTGTCTGGACTGCCGTCTAGACCGTTGTGGGGTGGGGGGAGGGAACCAGTTTAAGGCTATACACAGGAAACGGTGGTCCGAGATAAGGGTTGAGGGGCAAACAGTCGCCGCGTTATCTAGCGCTCTAAGCGCGCCACTATTTGCCTCCGAGATATGCCAACTTGCCGACAGGAAACCCCACATCTGGGATTAAGGTGGCTGTGTTGCCCTCAATGGAGGTGATAGTCGCCATATTGTCCGACAAAACCCACTGCTCTAAATTCTACTTTGTTTAGTACTTCTTACCCCCTTGTAGACGAAAGCAGTTGATCTTTCTTTCAGGAGCTCTCAACTCCTTATAAAGGGAGGAATTTGAAATACAGCTCAACGGTGTTATTCCTCAGAGGCTGCCTGCTACAATGAGCATTTACACTAGGAATAATAATACATATCACTAGACTGGCGTAGTCTTAAGATTGTTCGGTTAGATAGCTTATTTCTCGGTAACTTAACCATAACCTTTTGGCTGAATGCAAACACGCAGTTGGCTAGGACAAGAGAATGTTCCGGCGGTCTAAGCGTCGCCTAACCGAATTCTTCCACGTCCGTACGCCCCTTGAGTATTAACCAAGCAGAGGCATCATAGAGGCATTGTGTCGTATCTATTTCTCGGAAAGGGTACCACCCTGTAGATTCCGCCCGTCGGGGCGATAACTTACTGTCTCCATTCTTGTACACTAATAATTAGATGCAAGCATTGTAAACCAATATGTCTAGCTTCTTTTTTCCCTTCCTCTTTTCGCTATCGGCGCGGGAGCGTAATTGCCGTATTTATAAAGATGCGATGTAACAGTAACAGTGGATGCCGTAATTGTGTCTCGATTGAGTTCCTTCCTGGGGGTTCCGGTGGAGTAGCTCTGCGTGTATTTCTCCGCGAGAGCGTAACGGACGTAACATGAGTACTCGGCAGTAGTTGTCTAGTAGTCACTGAGTAATTAGCGTTTTTTCTTGCAAGATAGATGGCCCGGATCCTCTTAAGACGGCAGAAGGCAGGGCATCCGGAGACACGGTCGACTTCCCCAGAAGAACACCCCAGCAGGCATTAGCCGCAAATGTTGTGGTGGTACAGCTAACAGGTGCCCTGCGGTTCACGGTAGGCGGTCACTGGCACATGTGAGAACACCGTTCGACCGTAGCCCAATCGTCCTCTTAGCTAATTTCATTATCGCTTCTTCTCCATCCCTTCTTCGAAATGTGGATTTATTCCACTTCCTGCCGGGGCTCTCTCCCTTTTACGCAATTGTAATAAATTGATTATTTCCTACTCTTCAGCTTCCTTGGGTAATAAGTGCGTTACTCGTTCTTAAAATCTTTTGTGAATTTTGCTTTCAGCTCTTCTAATGCGGTTACCAAACAGAAATTTAGTATCTACGGAATTTATTAAATTACAAGTTTTAAAAACTTCTGTAAGCACTATAAACCCAAGTTTGTACCAGTATAAAAATTTGGTTAAATAATTAGATTTCTCTTTTAAACAGCCATTACAGCCATCCAGAGAATATATTTTCAATAGTAGCTTGTAAGAGTGTTGCTTTCGCGTTAAATCATGGCTACTTAGTTATTCTACCTACACAGGTGCACCTCCCACAAGCCATCTTCCGAAGTCTTCCCTGAGACTCTTCGATGCCCCTCAAGATGATAATTCCCTTCTTCTTCCTAGAACTCTTCTCTCCCCACCTTCCCTATCCTGAAGACTCCCCGGGAAATGGCTACTGCGCCTAGTAACACATTCCCCTAGATCCCCTCCTACTGCTGGCCAAGGACAAAGCCGTCCACCGACCCCTGACTCTCCAGTTCCCGAACAGAAAAGGCCGCCGCAGAATCCTCTTTTTTTCTTCTCCCTTCTCTTCTTCTCTCCACCTCCCTTTCCCCCCTATTCTTCCCCCGCTATCTACATACATCTCTTTTTGTTAGGTTTCCTATCTTAGCTAGATCTTCATTTGTATACTTAGTTGAATTGTTTTGTCTGAATTTTTGACGATAAGAAGATTAAAGCCTTTACGCCATAGGATCCGAAAGAAGTGCCCCCCAGACTCTTGTTTCCCTTTTGGCTTTCTCACGTTTTTTGTTGTAACCCCCCCCCCCCCTATTATCGCCCAATTATCTCACGAATCGTTTCCCCTTAATATTTTTCGTCAGTTCCTGAACAGTGACTATGACATATTGTACGGATTTTTTTTAATTACAGCGAAACATACACACAATACATACGTCGAGACGAAGCTGGAATTACCATGGTGGATGGACCCTGTGTAAAAACTGGCCCGTTGTTTACAAGCTCTGTACCTTTAGCCAGTGAAAGTGGTGATTTTGCATGGATAATCCTATTCAGAGGCATAGGAAACAAACCAGATTACATTATGTTTTAATATTTACACTCTTCACTAGTGTGGAATATTTGGCAATGTTACTTGACTTCCTTCTTTGAAAAAACAATTTATCAGAACTTTATACAGTAATTAATGTTTGAACTTTAATGTCCATCTCCTTTCAAGCAGCAACATTAGTCATTGGCTACATAAGCTAGACTTTATAGAAGTTTAATTTAAATGTAGGATTTTAGTTGTTTTGTGGATAGGTTCACACGTTCTACGTACTGCTGGGGCACCTAATTAATAAAAATTGCTTCTCACAAGATTTGATCTATACCGGGTTCCGAAAACCACAATTTGTCGCTTTTAATTATTGGTTGTGTGACAGGTCTGAGCTGACAAATCCACGCAGTTTAAACAGTCCCACAATTTTCGGAGACACCTGGCCCACAAACGCTATAATTATGGGTTTACTTCACTGCAGCCATCTCTCTCCGACTAGAAAGGTTATCATTATGTCGTTATCCCACTGTCGGTCTGTCGTCTCCTTGCTCGTTTTCGATCGCTTCAAAAACCGTGGATATCTCAAAAAGGCTCGATTAGTTGCGGCGCTCATTAAGTAATTTTTATTTACATTTTGACAATTGTGTTTTTTTCTTATCCTACGTCACTCGACTCATCACTTGTGAAACTTTGGTAAGGTCATAGCCCTCGCGTTGTTTTATCGTTCCCTTTATCTTGATAATACACTTCTGAGCAAAAAGTGAGTTATTTAATCTTTTAATTTTCCGTGTTTGTGTTTTTTTTCATCATTAATTACATATTGGATTAATCTGTTTAATAGCATCCTAATTATAATTGAAAAACATAAATAATTATAATCTTTTCAAAGGACAATAATATAATCTTCTCTCTCTTTTACGTCAATATGTATTTGTTGTTGTCGGATGCACGTTGCGGGTCTAGAATGCATTTTCAGTTGCAGGCACTTTCCTGTAAGCGGGGAATGCCTAACTTGAACCCCGTAATAGCAGTACAATGTTGAATATAAAATGGTTGTCTTCAAACTAAATTGTTTCCCTTTATTTTTCAAAAGTAGAAATATATAATTATTTTCTTACCGCTATCATAAACAAATTCTATAAAAATAAATTCATTAACTTTTAAAACTTTTCATATCCTTTTGCCTCAGAAACAAATCCTTAGAGGATAAGGGATCCATACCATCTTCTCATTAATTAGTGGTCAGGTACACTAACCAATTAGCCCAGGGATGCTGTCAACATATTTTTCCTTTATGAAGCCAGAGGGTATTTTTGCCGAAAAGTCTGCTTCTTTCATCAAATCGGAGTCATTCATAAAGGAAAATATTGATTTTTCTGAATGATCCGTTCAATCTAGCGATCCTTCAAACCTTATCAGCCTTGTGTCATAGGATAATAGATAAGGAATGTATAAATACATATTGTAAAACTCGAGATTATACAACAACATTTAGCCATTCTCTGTATATTTATTGCAAATATATTAAGTATCTCGCTTGAGTGCATGTTTTCGAATGAAACGGAAGATTGCAACCCACTTCCCCATCGAAATTTTGTGAATTCATCAGGCACATAATTCTATAATCGTCTTGAATTTTCTTAAATATCTCTAAGCCCTCTCGATACAAACGTAAGTGTTCTCGAGTTTTTTTTAAGATTGTCGCTAAGGGCAGTGTAAAGTTAGCAGAGATTTTCAAAGGTGCCAAACCAATTTTTATTAAGATAAAAATCGAGGTCAAAAGGAAGGAACATAGCTCAAAAATGGTTTTAACAGCAATAAAAATGGTCGAATGTTAAGATGCTTAGTAGAGAAAGGGACAAACAGGTGTTGACAAGCTGGCGTTGTTGGCTCAACACAGTTTTGTGTTGACCCGAGGTGACCGCTCTGTGATTGATAGACTCCCGCCATTTATACGGCGCCACTCCGGTCGGAAGGGGGGATTTCGGGGGGCTTTGTCCCCTTGGGGCCTCGCCCGAGGGTCCCCCTTTCGCCCCAAGTTCTCCATATTATTATCAGGTTATTTTTTTCAACTCATATACACTACAAGAAATAATTAAATTAATGAATATTCCATCCAATAATCGGGTCCAATGTGAATACATGACGCGATAAGTGGAACCATTTTTACTTTAATCATCTCTTTAGTAGAACTCATGAGCTGGCTAAATCCGAAAATACATGGAACTCCAAATAGCTCGTTGGATCAAGTTCAACAGCTGGTGTAAGATTTGATGTTCAGTGATTGACAGAGAGACGAAAGCACAGTTTCATCATCCTTGACATATATTATCGCACCTTTGATAGATCGATTAAATTATCACCGGATTTTTTTGCGTGTTTCACTTATGCGATTAGAGAATCAATTAATTACTATGTATTAACAATGACTGGACTTGTATTTTTTTTCTATTGCATTCTGATACCCTGGCGTAACTACAACATTCTTTCACTGGTCAGTTTCGACCACATTACAAAGCACCTAGTAGCGTCATGTCTTATCAAAGTTCCGATTTCTAAATAGTTAAGAAACGCAAAATGGTATTACAAAAAATTTAAATAATTTCTAGTCGTTGTAATGACGAATATGCCCCGAGACCAGTTTAATATGAGTTCGTATAGATTTATATGTCAGTTTAGTCACAATTGTATTCTGATATCTGAGCTTGTATTGATAGGTAATCTAAGTTTTCACAGTTAAATTAAAATCAACCGAAAATTTCGGGAGAAGCGAGCAGTACATAATTATTATAACAAGAATACACAATTTTTTTTAAAAAAAGAGATTTAAAAGGATTCTGTGAGATATGAGATGACTAGAAGTTGATCCGCGAGTGTTTTGTGAGATGTCATTGACCTCCGAAAACTAACAAGCTTTATGTATATGAGGCGATAAGTCAGGTTGACGAAAATTCACGGTCAAAATACACAAAGAGGATGTTGAACCCGGGAAAGGCGCAGTCTCTCGTTGCGCAATGTCTTATTTTTGTTGTTTTTTTAATTTTAAAAATTCGTGGTTTTAAGTGTTTTTTAAATTAAAAAAAAACTGACTGGCTGGCACCTGTTAAGAAGCATTATAGCACATTTGCGCGAAATGTGTTCATATAGATAAAATCTCTTAAAATGATCGGTGATTCAATGGCTATGAAAAATTTCTGATTATGGCCTATCGTAGAGAAGAGTGGCCCCTTCATTTACAGATAATTTTGTTAAATTTAGAAATTAAAGGAATTATAATCACTAGGTAAAACCCAGGGGCCAGAGCCTCTTATTTATGTTTTAAAGAGACGGAAATCAAATTACCAAATACTTGATATTTTTATTTTATATATTTTAAACGCGATGAAAATTACAAAGGGTAATACTGAAAACAGTATTAGTTACGAAATAGTACCAAGCGGAATAGATTCTGAAAAAAAAACAATACTTTACTTCCACATATATGCAGAATTTAAGATAAGCCTGGTATCCTGGTATAATGAATGCATTTCATAAAACGTGACATATTTTTACTTATCTCCAGTCAGGTGCTGTTCTGTTGAGCTGTCCCTATAGACCCATAGCCTAGTCAATATCCTATCTGTTTAGTTGAATAAATGTAAACGAAGAGAATAGAACTAGTAAAATAATATAATAGAAAAATATCTAGGATGGCTATCTATATTTTTATGTATGTCATTACTCCCATTATCAAATCCTATCCTAAAGTTATCAAATTAGTTTAACTATGTGTGTTTTGGATTGTATAATGCAAATTATCGGATCATATGTATCGTTTTTAAGGGCGCTTTTCGTAAATAGATATCCCTGAGTACGTTTTTACAAGTTAAGTCGGCGGGCTTCGTGCTGTACAATTAATTTATTAAATTTATAGTAAAATTAATGCATAATAATAGTTTAATTATACAGCGGTGTACATTATAGAGATAATGAGAGAAGGTTATCGGGCGCCGCAGCCGTGAGAGGTTTTTTGCAGCCGTGCTTAAAACCCGTTCCGTGGAATCCACTCCAGCCACTCGGAAGGGCCCATTCTTCTCCCTGTTTCCATTCTTTGGCTCATGAGGGCCATTTCCACTCCTTCCAGTGTCGGCGAGAAGTCCGTTGGCCGCCTTATTGTCAAGTGGAGGAACGCGCCGATGGGGTAGAAAATTAATCTTAAGAAATTCTCAAAAAATGCTTATGTTTCGATTGCTATACTTAGAAAGTAGGACCCCCCCCCCCATCGGTAGATACATTATCCGTGATAACCTACAACGTTGCTCAACTATATATACATAGTTAATACATATAAAAGAGATGGCCGGTCGGATAAAGCGGAGCTCGTTATTGCCGAGTAAGGAGCTTCCCTGTTCAAATTGGTCACGAGTAGGAAGATGGTATCAGGAAGGGCGGGAGCCTTGTATATCTCCGGCTCTACACTCTTGCCTTAGCTCTACAGACCGACTGTTGCCCCTCACATTTAATATACATAGTTATTGGAGAGCACAAAGGTAGGGGCTCTACTTTCATTCTAGGGGGATCCCCTTTCGTCTCTTTGTCTGTATATTATACGATTCTTGAAAGAATTAAGAAGACTAAAAGGCGACATCGCTTAATTTAAATGACTGAAAAGCCTGATTTGTTTAAATAATTGATACGTTGTAAAAACATTTGTAAGTAAGTGTTTTAGAGACCTTTGTGGCTTGTGTTGTAGGCCTCTCCCTGTTAATACAGTTATTCCAATATACTATCGAGTGTGATATTTGCGTGTGGTGATTAGGTGATATTTGTGTCATGTTCCTTTAGAGCGTACATTTAGATAGCGAAAAGAGGGGGGAACGATATATTTCATAATATTGTATATGCATTTCCTGCGTGACGAGTATCAAACAATGCCTCCTTGATCCCTTCAACTTTGCAAAAACAAAAACTATTAAGAAGCCTTCGCCTTTGCCCTTTGTAATAAGAGAAGTTAATGCGACGCAGCAAGCGCAGCTGACTGCGCGTGTATTTGTCGGCATGTGCTGATAAAGCCATTTCAACTCATTGTTCCATAAACCCTTGTCCTGGAATTCTTGACATAGTTTGTTTTGAGAAAATGTTTCTTTATACTATATCATGTATTGCCACTTATTCAGTCACTGGAACTTGTATCGCTGGGAGATTACTGCGATACTCGCTGTCTGTTTTCTTCTGCAACTTAAAGAGATAAACAGGACAAAAAAGTGTCTGGACTAACGTGCTCCGACGTATAAAAAGCGTTCGATAGCGTGTAATCTCCACAAACAACAAACCATGAGCGCACTCTCGTTTTGTTTTTTTCTGGCTGCAGGGCGTTAAGATCGCCGATCGCCGATAAGACTTGAGTCGTCATCGCTTAAGGTCGCATTTCCTCCACGTCCAGTTCTCAGCACCTCTCCGACCCAGTTTCCCTATTTAATATTTATCGATTCCGGCCTTAACGCGTCTCCGATGGTAATGTCCAGCCGACATGTCAGCTGGTCCTTTCCCATAACCTTCTTCTGAACTATACACATATCTTTACATATAGCTTACTTCTGTCAACAACATTATTGCATTTATACAATAGCTGTACTGTGCTGATACATATGAGTGACATACGATTTTTTTTTTTTTTTTTTCAGAATTCAAATTCTGCATGTACACCCCAAGCATAATCGCCGGTGCTGCGATCACTGCGGCGCTGAAAGGTCTTCACTGGAACCAGAGGAGTGGATGGACAACCGATCGACTGATGGACCACTTGGCCAAGACCCTCGGCATTGAGAAGGTAAGCATCACTCGTATGTCTTCAACCAATTATCTTATACATATTTCCATTCCATACTAGGACCAGATGCAGACAGGAAAGGATGCAACATCACCATTAAATTTTAAGAAAATCTTAACATCTTCATTCGCCATCTCAAATCTAAATTGACTACTTACTAAAAAATCGCTGTAAAGCCTTCTGAGGTATTCGTTATGAGCCTCCTGAACCTAGGCATGCTGAGGATGTGGGATGTTAAAGCAAGAAGGGAAGAAGTATGCCGCACGCATTGTGGGGCCCACATCATTCGCTGATTTATTGCTATTGGGTTTGCTCACTCTGTCTTTCCTCTGGTTGTCTTGTGTCTTCCTTCCCTCATATCGTCAGGATTAACCGTTTTGTCATCGCAAAACGATTGTTTACAACTACTATGTTAAATCGTCACCTTGAAAACAACAATCCTGTAACGCGATCCTTCAACCCAAAGGTCTCGTGTGCTGCTTGTTCTCAGCTGATCTGAATTTCCAAAGGCCGTTATTTACGATTTGAAACGACTGTTTGCGTCCTTAAAACTTTGTGATCTATGCCGTTCAATTTGCGAGTATAATAGCGCCGGTACCGATTTTAAAGCGCGTTGTTTTGGCATTGTGGCTCCTTCGTCTATCTGGTTTGTTTTAAAGCGTCTCGGAGGAATATACGCTTCACTTCCACTATAAAAGCGCTGACTCGTAGAAAAGAGCGGCTAAAGACTCTCTCGGTATGGATCGAGAATACCCAGTTTGTAATGACCTTCGTGTGAAAATACACACCACGGGCTGTCGGTGAGTGGGAACGAATCCCTCGGAGACGACGCAGGTTTTCGATCCGCGCCACTCCGACAAAGAGGTCATTGTTGTAGCGTTCCAAATTATAGGGCACCGGGCGTACCTGTATCATTTGCCCGCAGCCTTGTTTTACAATGTACTACGCGTGTGAATATTATTTTTAGTATTGCCATACTCGTCTGCTCCACGCGTTTCGAGTTCAAACACGCTAATTTGTGAATATGATAGAAATTTTTTTCAGCTAACTTCTGAAAACTTTAATCAATTAGTTTTTTTTATCATTGGTTCTTGCTTACTAATTAACATTCATTAACTTTGTTCAGAACTTCGTTAGTAAACTGTAGACTTTCTTTTTTTATATTAGACCGGTGGTGTTATGTTTTGTTTTCTATCAGCCATAGTTTAGATCCTTTAGACAAAGTTGAATAGGGCATCTTGTAGCGAAGGCGAAGATCAGAACAATGATCTAAGAAGTGGTTCTTCTTTTTCTTTTTTCTTTCTTTCAATGTGGTTCCTTTTAGCGCCGCCGAATTTATGCTCTCAGTCTCTCTCTGGAATTCTTTCATCAATTTTTTACGCCTACCCTTTTCTCCCGACGGGATGGCAAGACCCAAGCCTTCTCAGGTAATCCTCTCAAAGTTAATTCCTTGTTTTGTTTTTTTGTCGCGCCCTTGGCCAACCTGGTTTTTGTCTCGGGGTTTCTCGTGACGTCAGGCTGTGGTGATTATGTCTTCATCAAAGACCCCCAGGCGCCCTGTCCTACCTCCTACCTCGGCTGTCTCGTGGGAATCGCCAACGCTTGAATGGCCGACGGAAGCTAAGCTCTGAATAGTAGGCATCACTTAATGTACACCCCTTGTGCAAGATCTAGTTTTCTCAGATCCTCCTGTGGGAGTTCTCTGTTCTGAACCTTCCATACTTCAATAAAACAAATATATGACCATTATTAGCCCATAGTTACGTTTATGAGTTATTAATAACCATTATAATTGAAGAAAGTTTACATATGTTGTAAGGTTAATTTTATTATTATGCTAATACCTACAATTTTTGTTATTGTTCTCAGGATTATCTGCAAACCTGCCTAAGGCAAATGGAAGATATCATTAACGAAACTATATCTGTCGCCAATGCTATGCAACAGGAAAATAAGATGAAATCTGGAACGCCCACAGATATTCATGACATCGACTTCTGAGAGTTAGCAAGTGTTCAACATCCTGATCTGCTTATATTTTTTTTATTCTGTTCATTAACAAACTTTATTTTTCGATATCATAAAATACCATATTTATCGACTTTTTATATATAAATGTGTAGATTTTTTGTTAAACACATCATATGAGTATTTTGTTTTCTATTAGAGTAGTTAGTGCTTTTCCGTTCAAATAAGCCGACCATTTCGCCTCCAAGATCAGGTTTTGTTTTGATTGTACACTGGGGAAGGCAATAAAATACGCTTTAATTTTATTATTTTTTTCCGATATATTAGTTTAAGTTCGAAAGGAAACTTGTAGATAAGACAAACGTGTTTTGTATGTGAATAACATTTTTTATTTAGTTTGTGCCTGTTATGTACCCCAATAGCAGGTACACAACATGAAAAAATTAAAAACTTAGTCATTTTGAGTCAATCGTATTTAGGTTAGGATAAACGAGTAGTGACATACCAATTTTTTTTTTTTTTAATTGTTCCTTTTTCGCTAACTAGAGCTGCGTTTGAATGTTTTCTTTTTGATTCAGTTTGCGACTAAAACATAAAAAGTTATCATGTCAACTCTAAAGGCTGCATATTAAAGCTTTGTATATTGATTATGAAAAGTATTAAAGAAACGGAAAAAGTAATAGTTTTAGTATTGTTCATTGTATTTTTGTCGGGATCGTTATGTACCTTTATATATGAGTCCTTCATATTTCATAGTATATTTTGCATCATATTTTAGTTTGTTTGTAAATTAGCTTTGATTTTTATTCTAGTTTCTTTTATCTAAGATACTTTATATCTATAGGGCTGTTATGGCGTTGTATGTTCGCTATTTCTTTATCACTTGCAGAGGGCTGTTTATAAATAAATAGTCATTTCATTATCGTAATGTCCCAATAACAAAGGACTGGCATTGCGATAAACATTAAAACGCTAGTTTTGTCCTCGTGCATTTGAATGTTTGAATGATTACCAAATCCTGATTATGTTAAAAATAATCACTAAAATTGTTATCCCATTCAGCCCATTTTTATTAGTGAAATCATAGCAGATTTAAAAGCTATTTAAATATATGTATAAAAAAATCTTTAAAAAATACTTAAAAAAAAATTAAAGATAAAGAATTTTTATGAAGAAATTTTATAAAAAAATGTTATATAGATTTATATATATTACCTACGTGCAAAATCGATATTGTTTATCAACGCTAGTAGTTTGTAGGTTTATTCCTGTTACATATTATATATATCATTTATATATGTACAAAAATTTGTTTGAACTACAAAAT
Source organism: Acanthosoma haemorrhoidale (assembly GCA_930367205.1). Taxonomy (NCBI): domain Eukaryota; kingdom Metazoa; phylum Arthropoda; class Insecta; order Hemiptera; family Acanthosomatidae; genus Acanthosoma; species Acanthosoma haemorrhoidale. Next base: position 46,250,377 of record OV884013.1, read on the forward strand.
TAAACATTGTGCTTTTTTCTTTTATTTTAGTTTTTTTTTTAATTTTAGTTTTCCTTTAAAGGAATGATTTCTATAGGGCTTCAGAAGATGTCTAACTATGTCAGGGTTTACAAAGAAAGGCTTAAGTACTTAAAGCATTGAATTAAAGGTTTTAACATAATGTTAGACTTTAAATAGTGAAAATATGTTAATGCAACATCACAAAACACATTGTAAACATGATTTGTTAAACCTCTTCTGAGCTCTGTACCACTTTGATTACCTCAAAATCCTTTCCTCGAAGGACAAGTTTATACGAAGATTATGAAACAATAGTCTGATTTTAATAAGAATGATTAGTTGATTTCTTTTTTTTTTCTATTTTAAAAGTACCTTGAATATTATTACTTATGTTTTTTTTTTGTATAAATAAATGTTTTGCATAATTTTTTTTTTTTTTAAATACCCTTTCTTCAGTCTCATGATTCTAGAATTCATATTTTGGGAAGTAAATCAAAATTGTTCTTTATTTGTAAAACAGGTTTTTGGATATGTCTTCTTAATTAAATTACTAATATTGCAAAAGTTATTAAGGGCAAATCAAATGATTCTATGAAATGTCAATTATCAAGTGATAAGGCTACATTCTACATTATAATACATGGACAGCACTTGTGGCGACATCTAGTGTTTTAACTCCTGGTAGTTTGCCTATTTATTGTTAAACATTACTAAACTTGAACCGGGAATCAGTTAGAATTCTAACTCGCCTATATTCCTGTCATCTCCAGCCCATGTTGCAATCCACATGTCTTGTCACTTTTTTTCTACAATAATGATAATACACAGCAGTCACATTGTCTATCTTAACTTAACTTACACTGCTTATAGAAAGCTTAGTATGTATATGACAGGTGAGTTTTGGTTAGGTCAATCGTCATTAATCAAGATTTATGAAATGTATCAAGAGAGAATAAAGATAGTTTATTTGAAATTTTTAACACAAAATATCTATATTTTGGGCAGGAAAAATGGTTGGTGCTGACTGTGGAGGGACCAAATCAAATAACAAATCTTCTGTCTTTCGACAAAAATGTCAACAGTTCTATGCTGTTGTTTTGAATTGAAAGCCATATGATTAAAACATCAACTCTGCATATGGAGGCAAACAAAATATATCATTCAATGCAACAATAAATAAAACCTAATAAAAATTTTAAAACGCTGATCAGCACTAAGTCAGAAATGGTCAATTCATTTTATGTATTATACCATAAAGAATTGGATACATGAATAAAAACACAATAATGCATTAATTCTATGGATACTTACTCAATTGATGGTATGAAAAATTTAATAAATTTGTTTTTTAATGAAGCAGATTGGTTAAAAGAGAGGACTTCTAAGAAACTCGCCCCCTCTATATTTCTTAAATAAAGCCAGGGATAAAGTGATATCAGTACAAGTGTTACTTGCTGAGGTTGGTTAAACCTCTTTTTAAACCATGCTCCTTATGATCAAAATACTTGGTTATTTTGTCAGAGATAGTTTCCTTTATTTGTAAAAACGGATTTCTACTAAAACGATATACGATACAATGATTTCTATTGTTGGCGCCCATAATTTTGTTTTAAGGAATATCTTTAAATTCATTTTTGTATTATCTATCATCTTAAATATTTTTAACACTAAACCTAACAGTTTTCAAACTTCTGTACAACTTCCACATATTTAAACGTTACCATATTGCTATCAAACTTTGTTTTCTTAAAATAAGCATACAATATATTCTTCAGTATTTACTTCTTTATTCTAAGAAATATTTGTAGTCTATCCTACCGAGTTCTATTCATTTGATCAGTCAAGAGATTTTTTTATTTATTCTTTTAAATATATACAATCAAAACAAACTGAATACCACCTCAAGGTGGTGACACTTTAAAATAGTAATAACCAATAGTGCACAGTAGAAACTCAAGAAGAAAGCAACATAACATAGTGCTTCGTGTACCATTTTTAATAAGGTACTTATTTGAAAAAGAAAAAGTAAAGCAGTAAAACTTTGATGTAAATTTTGTAATCAGTACATAGTATATACTATTCTGTGGTAAATATTTACCCCAAAAATGTATAGGGGGCATTGTTATTTTAGTTAGCTACCGAACAGTGATGTGTATAAAGAATCAAGGGAAGAAAAAAATGTACCGAAACCATCAATTCAGACGAAAAACTTGTGAAGTAATTGTAATTGTAGAGGTTACAAAACTACGAAAAACTGTTCCATATACAAAAAAAAATATGTACATTGGAGAACAAAATAACTTGTAAAAAATGTAGTGGAGCCAAAATAGATACATTTCTATATAAATAAAATTTTAAGTTTAATGTTAAGTTTGGTTTGTTAATCAGGTACATTGAAAAATAATCTTTCAGAAATATATTATATGAGAAAAAATAACTTAGGTTATATAAGTTTATAGTTAAAATTATATGAAAATAAATTTGGGAGCAAATTTTACATGTTCATTTTAGAAACATTGTTATAAATTAACCATTATCTACATTCAATCATAAAAATGAAAATTTCATTGGTCATTTTGACCAAGTGCCACAGGAATATGTATACAAGAAGTGTAGGTAGGTTTAATGTTAACCATAATAAAAAAAACTTTAAATATTTAATAGCTTCTGATGATGTGAAAGTTTTAAAAGTTAATAGATATGTGGGCAAATTTTTTTTTAGATTTAATGTTTTTCTGATCATTGTTGTCATCATATTGTTATCAAAAGAAACAATGTTCAGCCTGGGTTGTTGTTGAAGTACCTTTTATACATCCGTTATTGCAAAAAACATATTCTAGTTTAAAAGTATAGCCTTGCCTAAAAGCTCAGAAAAAAATGATGCATCAAGGGATACAAATAATCAGATTATTATCAAATATATAACACTAGATTTATTTACAAAGTATATAATACAATATGTATACCCACATTGAGATGGACATTACTGAAAGGGTGAATCATGACAATATTTTAAAAAACTATTATTTTTACCTATTGACTGCTGATAGTTTTTTCTCATTAATTTAATTTAAATTCATAACTTCAAATAATTGCTGATGAGTTACTTTGCATTAATTGAAAATTACAAAGCAAAAATTATAAATTATTTAATTATACAAATTGGTAATTACTTATGAGACTATTTGATATTAAACAAGTTTGTATAGGAATTTACTGATTTTAATGTAATTATTTAATAAACCAGATAGTGGAATTATTAACTGAATCTTATAACAAAAAATCAAATATTTATAAAATCGTCACTCAGTCACTTAATATGCAATAAATAAATGCATGTAATATTTTTATTTTTTTTATATATTAATTTTTTGTCATTTTAACAACAATAATTAAATTAAAAAATAGCAAGACTATTATAAAATATGTAGTAATGATGTAACAGTTAAAATAAAAATCTTCCGCCCTAAAAAAACAAACTGACTAATAAAAATTACTAATTAATAAAGTTTTTTTTTTTTTTCATTTTAGGAGTTTTACAATTTAAGTGGAAATCTTATACATCTTAGATCTTAATGCTAAGGTGATCACAATTTGCTTAGGGCATTACGACGATGATCAAAGCTGAGGCTTTGGCTGAGCTGAGGTGAGGCCCAGCATTGCATAGGAAGACTGAGTTAGACCGCGAGGTCCTCCTTCAGTTTTTGTGCTGTCTGGTGTGAAATAATTTTAATGAAGTTTTATATGTCATCATTGCTATTTATGGATACGTCACTGTTGCGATGTATTTGAAGTTGGGGAACTAGAAAACATAAAATATTATAATTACATGGAGCAGTCATGCCATCTTTTGTAAGTATCTATTATCACAATTATCTATTGCCTTTCTAGGATAGATTGTAATTTTTATTCAATTAAAGATTAAAACAAACAAAAAGGTTTGACTAGTATTAGTGGGAGTTTCATAATTTGGTAGAGTGGGATAGGAATGAGTGGTCAAACTAGGTGGTTCGATTCTATGAAAAGTAGGGAATAGCTTGGATAGGCAGGATCTTTGAGAAGGTGATACGAAAAGATTTTTCCGCTCAAGATAATTCTCTAAAGGAAGGATCTGACAAAGTATTGTCGACTGACAAGAGGGCAGTACCATGCCAACTCAGTTTAGATAAGCGACAGTCTCTAGGAATACCAAGGATAAATCTCAGAAAGCAATTCATAAATAGCTTAATTGAGGCTCATGATCCTCAGAGCTCGTATACTATACAAAAATATAAAGGATGAAGTAGCAGAGATGATTCCCTCCCCTCTTTAGCACAGACGGAGAAATCAAATGCTCATGCTCTCATGGGCAGGGTTTGCAAGCCTCAGATATTTATTTGAGTTGGTTTCATAATTGGGATTTAATTCAAAAATGTGATAAAAATAAATAATAAAATGTATGCAATTACCTGAAAAACCAATTGAATAACCCATAGTCCACAGTTGTGACCTTATCTTCTTTACCTTAACAGAAAAAAATAAATGTTATTTATCATCTCATCACTAGTGCTATAATTAATTGTATCCGTACAAATTTCATGATGATAAATTAGAAATAAATGCGATAGATAAATAAAACAATGTATCAATCTTGATATATTTAACGACTTTCAGATCCAAAAAATAAATCATTAATTAATCACAAATTCTCAAAATCACTAGAGAGGTCAGACATTAGCAAATGGACATTTGTCAGCAAACACAGGCTAAAAGTTTATAAGTTTCCTTTTAGTCTTCTCAATCTGGTTGATTAATTAAGTAACTAATATTCTGAAAACTTCTTGACAACCACAATATTTTTTAGAAATACTTATCTTTTTATAACTCCACATCTAACTTAAAGATTATTCAGAACACTTTGGGAAAATATTTATGTTTAAGAGCCAATCAGTGTTTAAGACATACCAAAATATTGAAGCTGATTATTTATTAAAAAATTGTGTCTTATAAACATTATTTAATGTCATACACTATATGTCTCACTAAAAATATTATTAACTCATTAACCTTCACTCTTAAATGCTAATCCTAAAATCTGGTATTAGCAGGTGACAAAATAAAATGATTAGATTAGATGATCAGTATTTGTTTGAATACTAATGAGGAGAAAAATTACAACAGAAGAAATTAGGTGTTTAAAATAACAAAGTTTGTCATTGTCAAGTGAGTGTGGCGCCTCGAATTGCAAGAGCTGCGAGATGGAGGAAGGGTTTGCCAATAGGAGTGCCACTATCCCTTGGCAGACCTAGGTTAGACTTAGGTTAAAGTGTGTACTTCAGTTTTAAGTACTGATCCTCTTCAATTCATTGATATGTTATAACAAACATTTGAATGTCATTGGTGGGTTTAGAGATCTGTAGGACTGATGCTGTAATTGGCTGGTCTATTGATACATTATTTATCGGTTATACATTCTAATACACAACAGTTTCAAGTTTGATTATCTGCTATCTTTGTGATGTAATGTTTTATTATTGGTGCTATCTTATTTATTTATGTAACTATCTATTTATTGGTGATATAATAATTTTGTATAGAGCAAGCAAATATTTCAATGAAAAAAAGCAGATACAGTATTTTATCAATTTATTTGTCTGAATTATTTAATGATGATTGGGTATGTTTTATTTTTGTGGTAAATTGACTACCTCATATTGTGTGTTGTACATGAAGTAATTGACTTATGTAAGGCAGACTTATTTGTATAGGGCAGGGGTGGCCAACCTTTTTGGGCCACCAAAAACTCCGGTGGTAGCCATTCGTCTTCAAGAAGCGGAGGCGGGGCGATGTGATGAAGTTCTTCATTTTTTTTTTTTTACATAAGTTGAGACATCACTGTGTTCTTTTCAGAACCTTTCTAAAGACTCTCCGCTTGAGACCCAATGAACATTGCAATGGAAAACTAGTTCTCAATATCTTTTTTGAATATTTCCTGGAATTTCCTGCAAATAAGAGCATAAGCGTGTCTTTTGTTGCTACAGTCGACTACTGGTTTTTGGGCAGAAGTTCAATCCAGTTTCTTGGCGCAAAACGCTTTCTGATAAATGATGAAATGTTATTTACAAGAGGTCTTTTCAAATAGTTTTCCAATAGTGGAGTACAGCCCCTGTTTTTACAAATCATGGCAGGACCCCCAGCAAAGAAAACACAGCTTAATTTTTGCTAGTCCAAGTTTTTTTCCTTCAACAGCGATTTTTAGCTCTTCAAATACATCTCCTGTAGTCGTTGTTTATAGTTAACCGAGTTCAAGCAGTTCTTGAGATGTTTCAAGATTCTGGATACCAACAAAAAAACACAGGTGAGCAGATGATTTGCTGACACAACTTTCGTCCAAAGCCAAAGACAACTATTTGCAACTCAAAAGCTTAGAATTAACTGCGAGCTCAGATTTTCTGTCATCTCATCAATCCACTGATTTGCCAAATTTCAAGACCACTTTATTTCGTCCACTATTTTAGACATTTTTGGATTGTTTGTCTGTTTCGCAAATATTTTTAAGTTGGGCTTGATAACTTGCTCTTCACCTCCATATGGTTTCATATATTGTGCTACTAGCAAAGGTATTTCATACGAAGCTGTTACCATTGAAAAAGCTCATTACTTTGTTTTTTGAATATTAATTTCTGCTCACATAACAAATTTTTTTTTTCAATCAAATCTGATCACAAGACTGAACCTGCTGCTGGATACATAGAATCAAAATCAGAATGATTCTATGTGAGTTCTCTCTCCAAATTGTATTTTTTAGGCATTTAATAGAAACTGTTCTTCCCAATCACTGTTGAACACTCTTGTTTTAATGTCATTATTGTATTTTCCCGTGTTCATTTAACTAGTAAAAGAGCAAAAAGAAGAGTTCTTAAAGAAACCTATGGAATTACTAACACACTACGCAGCACTAAAATTCTACTAAAAAATTATATTAATTGTACAAAGGTACCTACTGTTACAGAGAAAGAAAAGGACTGAGAAGACTTGAAGAAATTGATCAAAAAAGGGCGAACTGGAATTCTAGGTGAAAAGTGGGGAATACAGGTGCCTGTCGATTTTCAGAAAATATCAGAAGATCAGTATTTTGACACCTGGATTGTATGCACATAGAGAACAAGAAGAGAGGCGCCACAAGTTCCCTTTGTTATGAAACCACCTCTACACCTTTATTACTTTCCGACACTTGTCAATTTTACTGAATTGTGGCCCTATTAGGTGTCGATTAGATAAACTTTAGAAAAAACACGGGCGACTTGGCCTGCCCTGGTATAGGCCAATGATCCTAAATAATGAATAAAACAAGTAAAAATAAAATACTAACCCTCTTCTTGTTGTGAGTAAAGAGTCATCTGCTCGTTATGACGACTTTCCATTTCCATCTGCACAACAGGGTCCCTCTTATAACCTTTGTGCAGTTCTCCGAGCCTGAAACATATCATTTGTTAAAGTAGAAACTTTACCTTTTTTTATATGTGTATTCACACCTTTACTTATTATTTTTAATATGAAGAAATTGTTTTGATACATTTCAGAAAACGACATAGCATCCCATAACCTAATACCTACCACTTCACCTCTCTGAAATTTTATCGCTGGAGGATAAAAGTCAACAAAAGAAAATAAACTATCATTACTTTCAACCTACAAAGATCCTATCCACTATTCCTCACCAATGCTTCTTTTCTTCTCTCCTCTTATCATTATAGCTGTGATAATTTGTATTCTATCTTGACAAAAGACTAACTTGGAATCCAAAGGTGAAACTTGAAAGTCAGGAACTCAACAGTTCGGACACCTGTATAGACTACTTAATAGGAAATCCCTCCTCACATTAGAAAACAAAATTCTTATGTACAAATCCTAACTAAAACCAAATTTGAACTTGAGCTTTGAGATACAGGAAAACTCTGTAACATAGAAGTGTCACCAATCCTTCCAATCTTAGGTTCTAAGAATAACAGTAAATTCATATTTTTATGTCACCATTAGAATCCTTTATAACAACCTTACAATTTCCACAATCTAAGATTACATTTCCTCAAAATTCCATAGAAAATTAATCTACTGTGGTCTCCCAAGCATTAATTTTTCATTTGGATTATAGGTTAAATATTTACTAAACCAAAAAAAAAGTAGGTATGTTCAGTTATATTCTCATGTTTGTCTGTTACTTGCAAATACTCTAATGTAATTCAATAAAACAGTATAAAATATGACTATAAAAATGTATTTTGCTAAACTATTAGTTTTAAAAGAAAATAAAGCTATTGAATGCACATAAAAATTCATACTTATTCTTAAGTTCTGGGGAGGGAGCTGAAGAATTGCTGAGAGTTCCTTTCCTCAAAATATCTATTTCTCTCAAGCAATCAGACAGCCTTAACTGAAGAGCATCTCTTTCTTCAAGAAGCTAAAAAAACAACATAAGCAAGGTTATTAATGTGACATTTCAAAATATGGATATCCATAAGTGCTTATAACTCAGTAGAACTCTATTTCATCACCCTTACTATTTGAATAATAGTTTGGGTGAAGTGGTTAATGGTTATTATTACTTGGGTACTTACTTATTGAGTTATAGTAACCACAGAAGGTTACATTACAAACTAGACCAATGCCTCTATGGTCATAGATAAAATTGCCAATAACTTGTTATTGATTGTTATTTATGGAGGCCAATATTATTTCATTCAGATTTTTTATCTGAGATAATAAAAATATAAATTTTGTTATATTATATATAAAACTAACCTGCATGATTTCTTGAGTAAGCTCATCACAACGAACATCTCGAATATGGAGAGTGCACAATGCTTGGTCTAGTTTGGTCTGCAATGAGAGGATTTTATCTGCTGGCTTTGAGTCTTGCACTTGAACCAACCTCTCTTGTGTGTCAAAAAGAACTTTTGACACCCTTTCGATTTCGAGATCTTTCTGTTTTATAAGAACAATATATTTATTAATTTCTGAGCTATTTATTTCTGAATTGAGGGGAGGATGCTGTTGACTTATTTCTGAATAGAGGGGTGACTTTTCTATGCTCATTTCTGAATCGAGAGATGTCTCTAGATGACGTTCTACTGAAGCATTAATGCGATCTAGTTCCTTTTGATTTTCTAAAAATAATTCTTCCATAAATGCCCTTTGGCTTTCCTTCTGTATAATTTTCTCCTTTAGCACTAAAATTTCTTCCGCTTGACTGGATAGGATCCTCTGAAAATCTTCATTTGTCGTTTCTAAAGTTTTGTAGTGGTTGCTTAGTTCATTTAACTGATACCTAAGAAAGTCCTCATTATCTTTATTCTCTTTTTGCAGATTTTGTGACTGGCTCAAGTATTCTAATTTTGCCATTAGTTCTTGGATTTCCTCTTTTTGTTTTTCTATGACTGTGTTCTCCTCTCTCCTAGTAGTGTCAAGCTCACTTTGAAGTTCTTCATTTTCTTTGGTAAGATCCCTCAAGCGGTTCTCTAAAGAAAAGAGTTGTTGAGTAACTCCTGAGTATTGGGTCTGTAAAGAATTCACTTCATTCACAGAATTGGTGAGCTGTTGTTCCTTTTCTAATAAATTTTGCCTTAATATGATATTCTCCTGTTCTTTGTTTAATAAAGTGTTTTGGTAGTTCTCTTCTATTTCAAGCAATTTCTCTTTTGATCCTTCTTCATTCCTTTTTAGATCTTCCTTTTCTTGATTATGTCTTTGAACTAAATTATTAATTTCTTGATTTAAAGCAGTCGCTTGTTCCCTCCAATGATGAATTTCAGCTTCAGATCTGTCTAATTTAAACTTCATTTCTTCAATACGTTTTTCTAATTCACTGTTTTGTTTGGTGAAATGTTCCTCATAACTAAATAGTCGATTTTTTAAATGTGTAATTTCACTTTCATATAAAGATTTTTCTTCTTGAAGTTTAGAAATAATAAGTTTGGAATCTTTTAAGTCGGATTTGATGCTGGAGGTGACCACTTGAACACTTTCTTGACTTTGTGAAATGTTCTCAAATGGATCATTAGGAGATGTAAAGAACCCTTTAAAAACAGGAAGTGACGCATTTGAGACTTCTGCCGGACCTTCATTCGAGACTTCACGGACCTTTGAAATTTCTTGTCGAAGTGAGGAAATTTCTTTTTCTAAACTTGTTTTCTTATTAAGTTCACAACTGACAGCAACAATAACTTCTTTTAATTTTTCAACACTATTATTCGAAATTGTAGAAATCTGCATCTTGGATATGAAATGTTCAATATAGGTTTCCAGATCATTGATGTGTCCACGGGCAAACTTGAGTTCATTTTCTAGATCTTTTATTGTCTCATGGCTTCTTTGTAAATTTTCAACATGCACATTTATTTCACTAACCGCAGATCCACTCATTGTCCTTAACTGCTCTTGTAAATTGTCATTACTACCATTTAACAAATCAATATTGTTTTGAAGAGTTATGAGTTGGTTTCTGGCAATATTTAATTGACTATTAAGATCATCAATGATTTCATATTCTTTTTGAGATGATGTGAGTTTTTCTGAATATAATTGCAGTTTCTCTTTGACCTCACAGTTTTCTATACCCAGAAATTGTATTTTTTCTAAAAGAGAATCTGTTTCTCTTTTCATGTCAGTTATTTGTACTTTGACATTATCATTTTCTCTTGACTTCTCTTCAATGACAGTTCTTAATAATCTTATTTCTTCATTAGCAGTATTTAACTGTTCTTCCAACTCTGACTTAAGCACATATTCACTTTCTTGGCTCTTGCTATTAGTAAGAGAAGATAATTCTTCTTTAAGTTTCTTATTTTCTTCATTTAATTTTAGAATTTGTTCCAATAAGGAAGATACTTCATCTTCTTTCACAGCAGTTTGAATTAATTTTCCTTTTAGTTCTTGGTTTTCTTTTGATATTAAATCTAGCTGACTTTCCATTGCATCTATTTCTTCATTTGCTTTTTTGGTCTCATTTTCAAATGTTTCTTTTTCTTTCAACCTTATCTCTTTCAATTTTTTAAATTCTTCCTTCAATGAATTCAATTCGGACACAGTTTCTGGACTTCCAATGGGTCTGCCGTCTTTCAAATTACAAATGACTCTCTGTAGCTCTTCGTTTTCGATAGCTAAAATATTACATTTTTCCATGAGGTCTTCTTCTCCTTTGCCATGAGAAGGCATTTCAGATTTAAGATCTTCAATAGTCCACTGAAGACCCTGCAATTGATTCTTCAACTCTGAACTCTTCTTCTGCCACATTTGCACTTCAATGTCTTGCCGCTCTTTCATCTCGATGAGTTGGTCCTGGGCTGAAGAGAGGACATCTACCTTTTTAGTAAGATTATCTTTTTCCAATTTTAACATGTTCAATTCATTCGAAAGTTCTTTGTTTTTCACTTCAAGTTGATCCAACTGGGATCTCAACTCTTCTTGAAGGGCAAAATCCAGATCCCCAAAACCGACATCTCTTTGACTCTTAGACTGCTCATTTATGGCTTCTGTTTCTTTTAACTTTTTCAAAAGTTTAACACATTTAATCTTCGAAGCTCCTAGTTTATCAGTTAAACTCAGCCTCTCTTCTTCAAGTTCCTTAACCTTCTGCGTTAAAACCTGTATTTGAAGAGCTTCAAGATGTTTGTGATCCTGCTCTAGATGGGCTTCATCCCCGATCCAGCCCCATCCATCCTCATCATCTTTGGTAGCTTCATGACTGTGCTGTTCCCAAGAAAATACCTCAACATCCTTCCCTTCTTTGTCATCCTTTTCAACTATTTCAGTTTTACTATCTGAATCTAAAGCACTTTTGGCACTGAGGAGCTTATTTATTTCTTCTTGCAGTGAGTAAATTTCCTCATCTTTTTCTTTTAAAATTGAATTCACAGTCGATTGTAAATTGTTGATTTCTTTCTGTGCAGCATCTAATGATTTCTTACTTTCTTCTAATTCAAATTTGAAACAATCTTGTTCACCCTTCTGTACCGGATGTTGGTCCCACGAGAACGTAGCAACAGATTGTTCTACGGTTTCTTTGTTTACGTTTGGTTCATTCCCGATGCTTAGCCTTGCAGTCAACAGTCCAATTCTAGCCTGTAGGTCAGATATTTCCTTTTGTGATTGGACATGTAAATGATTTTTTTCATCTAATTCATTCCTCAGTTTGCTAGAAACTTCTTCCGACTCAGCTAATTTACTTTTTAAGTCGGCATGAGCCTCTTCTAAATCAGTTAGCTTATTAAAAAGGTCTGATCTTTCTTCGCTCAATTTTATTAATTCTTGATTCTTAGATTCAAAATCATCCATCACTTGCTTAAGCTCTTCATTCAGCACTTCAATCCTGTCCAATGTGGAATTATAAGAATTCCTTATGTCATTTAGGGTACTTATTTCAGCGGTCAGTTGAGATTTTTCAAGTTCGTAAGCACTCCTTTCCTTTGAAAGGAGCAAATTTGATTCCTTTAGAGTTTGTAATTCTATATGCAATTCGATTACTTTCTCTTTCAGAGATCTTTCATTTTCTTCCATAAGTTGAAACTTCTTCTCCATCTCAACTTGATACTTATCATAAGAATGGCGAAGGATTTCAGCTTCCTCAAGTTTAGCAGAGAGTTGATTTCCTCTCTCTTGTAATATCCTGTGCCTTTCTTCAATACCAGATTCTAAATTATACATTTTTGATTTCATTCCTACAATATCTTGTTCAAGAGTTTCAATGTAATTTTCCCTTTCCTGTAGATTCCCAAGGCACGTATTATAATTTTTGGTGACATTATCAAGTTGTATTGCTATCTGATTCATTTCCTCTCGGCTCACTAACATTTCATTTTCCAATCCTTGTAGATTTGTAAAAACGTTCTGATTTTTAACAGATTCCTGCTGATACAATGCACTTAATCTGTCCAATTCATCTTCGCTATTCTTCATATCTGCTACTAATTTTTTCCGTTCAGTTTCAAGTTCTCCAATAACATTGTTTTTCTCATTTACAATCGACTGCAATTTTCCCAATTCATCCTCCAGAAGTAAGACGTGACTCGCCATTGAATTTACACTGGTAATATGCTCCTTTAACAATTTTGAATCGCCTTCTTTCCATTCTTTAAGCTCTTCAAATGCTTTGTTCATTTTGTCTACATTGATCAAGGCTGCTGATCTTTCTGCTTCCAATGCCTCTAATTTTGGCGTCAAGTCGTCTATTATAGCCAGTAGCTTGCAATTTTTAACTTCAACGTTCTCTAATTCCTGGTGAAAGCCTACTTCTTTATTTTTCAAAGAGTCTATTTCAGCTTTTAATTCAACTTCTTGTTCAGACAACTGTGCAATCAGCTGATTCTTTGCTTCCAAAATACCATTGATATTTTTCAATTTTTCTTCAGACTCTTGACAAAGTTTAGTTTTAATTTTATAACTAGCAGCCAACTTCTTAAATTTCTGTAAATTATTATCTTCTGTATTTGCTCCTTCATTAGATTGCTTTTCCTTCCTTAATGTAACTTCAAGAGCTTTTAGCCTTTCATTATCAGTTTGCAAATGATCATTAATTTTTTTAATATCATCTAGAGAGTTTATGATCTCATCATATTTTAGTTGTAATTGATTAATTGTATCGTTCCTTTCAGACAACATTTCATTTAACTGAATAGCAGCTTGCTCATGCCCTTCACATTTCAATTGAAGTTCTCTAATTTTTTCTACAAGTTCATTATTGTAAGATTCAATTTCTTTTAATCTGGTTTCTGTTTCTACTTCTGCAGGAAAATTGTTCCCTTTAATATCAGCAATCTCTTGATCCTTTAGAGACAGCTGGCTGTTAAGAGAAGCAATAATTGAATTTCGTTCATCAAACTGTGCTTTCAACGATGTCATTTCGTCTAATAGCTGTTCAATTTGCTTGTTTCCATTAGATTGTAATGTTTCGTATTTTTCTTCTATCTCAATCGATCTCATTTCGGCTGAAATTTTCCGTTCTTCTAATTCTTTTAAAGATATTTTCAAACTTTCGCAAATTTCTGACTGTCTGTTGATCTCTTTGCTGGCTTCATCAAAACCTGAAATTAAAAAAAAAAATATAAGAAAGAAGAATTTATTGGATTGCATGCATAAAGAGAAACAGTTTAAGAAACATGTATAGCTTCAACGTACTTTTCCGAAGAGTATCCTTTTCTTCCATAATATTCTTGAGATTTTCTTTCAATTTAATCATTTCTTCTTCTACCATATTTGCTTTATGAGTGGCAGAAATCAATGAATCTACAATAAAATGCCAGATTAATTTTGTATTAAATAAATAATTGCATTATAGTATGAGGAACTTTAAACAAATAAGAAGACATTTTGCAAGAAAAAATATACAATATCTTTAAAAAAGAGTGCAACAAATAAAGAACTATCATAACATAAAGAAGTCTAAAGTGATTTTTCAAAAATAAGTTAAACATCAACTTTTGGGGCCTTGCAACAACAATATTAGTATGAAAATCATGTTCATTGTATCAATGTCGTAGCTTCAAGATAATGATAAAGAAGTATTGTTTTATTTAATGAAATGTGAAAGAGATCACTTAGGGCCTTATATCTTTTCCCAAAGATTTGTATTGCACAGTCCTTATGAGGTACACATCCCTCTTGCCATAGAAGGGAGCAGTGTATGTATGTACAATTTAATTTTATGATTACATTTTTTTTAATTCATGGTAAACATATTTATGATGATCAAACAATAAGATATATAAAACAAGACTGAAAAAAAGAAGATAAACAAAACAAGCAAGAAACCTTTATTACCATTAATTTCATGCAAGTTTTGTCTACAGTGGGTTACCACATTAATAAATATATTACTAAGCAGAATAATCTAAAATTAAAATGTTAATAAATATATCTAACCATTTTTGAATCAAATAAAAATTATAGAGCATTGTTCAATTTAGCAATTCAAGGATGTAATGCATGCGGTTAGAACAGAGTAAAAAGTCTCAAGTTATAACGAAAGTTAATGTCTAGAAAATATTGTAAACCATTATAACATGAACATTATAAGACTATTTAACTAAAGCAAAATGAGTTAAAACATAAGCGAAACAGTGAGCGAGAAATTGTCAGTTTAACCCTTTTGATGCTTAAGCTGACATAAACCTCAGTGCTGTGATGTGGAAGTGATTTACGAGGGTGGTCTGAAAAGTTTCCGAGCTCAACATGAAGATAGGAGCAGTCGTAAATAAAAGCTAGTGAATTTCGTTGTTCATCTGTTGACAGTTACTCACCAAAGTTTCAGCCATATTGGACGTGCAGTTGTTGTGTAACAGTCGTTTGAGTGAGTTGATGTGAGTGTTTTTATGAAAATGGACAAAATCGAGTATCGAGCTGTCATTAAATATTTGTTTTTGAAAGGCAATACGCCTACGCAAATCAAAGATGATTTGGATTCTGTGTATAGGGACTTTGCACCATCATTTACCACAGTGAAATTTTGGGCAGCTGAATTTAATCGTGGTCGTAAGAGCTTGGGAGACGATGAACGTTCGGGACGTCCAAAAACTGCAACTACCAGCGAAAACATCGCCAAAGTTCACCAAATGGTGCTAGACGACCCCGAATTAAAGTGAGAGAGATAGCAGAGGTTATGAACATGTCAAAAGAACGTGTTTGTCACATATTAAATCAACATTTAGAGATGAGAAAGCTGTCCACGTGTTGGGTGCCGCGTTTGCTCACGTTAGACCAAAAACGTGTTTCCAACGCTCTGTTGGCGCAGTTTAGGCGCAATAAATCCGAGTTTTGGCGCCGATTAATTACTGTGGATGAAACTTGGATACACCATTATACGCTCGAAACAAAAACAGAGGACTGCAAAGGGACCTCGTTCTGCTTTACTCCTTGGGATTGTGTACTTTTTTCTCGTTTCGGGCTTTGAGCAACGAAAAAATTTTTTTAGAGACATTGTGATCAATACTCAAGTCACAAATATGTGCTGGGAATCAATTGAATATTGAAATGAGGTTTAATTAAAAGTAATTGTTAAGTAAAATTTGTCTAATTCCTATTTTTGCTTTATTATAAACATTTCAAATTGATTTATACCATTTTTGCAAAGAAAATGAATTTTATTTCTGAGGTTGATAAGGTTGTGTTTTTGGAGCCGGTTCCCAAAAAAAGCAAAAACTGTTTTTTCGGCTGGGAAATAGATGGCGACTTTTTTTTGGGATAGTCATGGAGTTATTTTAATCGATTATCTTCAAAAAGGAAAAACCATTACAGGAGCAAACTACGCATCATTACTTGACAAGCTGAAGGTAGAACTTACGGAAAAACGGCCACATTTGCAGAAAAAGAAAATCCTGTTTCACCAAGACAACGCACCGTCTCACACCTCAGCGGTTGCCATGGCGAAAATCCATGAATTACGGTTTGAACTGCTTGACCATCTGCCTTACTCACCAGATCTAGCCCCAAGCAACTTCTTTTTGTTCCCTCATCTAAAAATTGCGCTCGGAGGACAGAGATTTTCGTCAAATGAAGAGGCAATCACCTACGTGAACGATTATTTTGCTGAGAAAAACGCTGAGTACTATTTGGACGGGTTACAGAGATGGGAGCATCACTGGGAGAAGTGTGTAGAGTTACAAGGAGACTATGTTGAAAAATAAAAAAAAAAATTCTGAAAAAACATCTTGTATCTTTGTTAGGTCGGAAACTTTTCAGACCACCCTCGTATTATCCTGCTGTGTTTAGTACTCTACATTGCTAGTCATCAACATTTTTTTATTTCGGCTTTTGAGGAGGTTTTACTCTCTAAAGGAGGCAGAGCCTTTTCTCAATCTCTGTAAAAATCTTCTAAATTTACTTAATCACTGCCAAGAAAAATCAATCTAATTTAGTTTTTAGAAAAAAATATTTCCTATGCATGAAAGGAAAGTATAATATGATAATGGAATGTTCTTAATAGACATAAAGAATCAAACAGCTATTAGAAGTACTAATAAAACAAATATGAGCAATTTTGAAAGACGTATTATTTGTTGTATTATATCGTATGTATTAGTTTTATTGTTTTTTATTTCATATCTTATTACAGACTTCAGCATATTGTTGTTTTGTGTCTTTTCTTTCTTTTTTACATTGTCATTAATATCTTTTTATTATGATGTTATAATAGTTCTTTTTATTTGCCAGATGTGAAGTTGTCATCTGAACATAAGAGACTTTATCCTGGAATAAAAACTTTTTTCTATTCTATTCTGTTATTTATATTTACTAAACTCATTTTTATGTATAATATACATTTCTTTTGAACATTTTTTAATCCTAAGATTTGTTGTTATTATGAAAACCATTGGACTTAAAGTAATTGCATCTTCATTTTTACATATTTCTCATTGTTCGTTATATATTTCTGTGAAAATAAATACAAATATATGTAATTTTATTACAACATATGAATCTTAGCCCTTGTGATCAGCCATCTTCTTTAATATCATGTTTCAATATTTTTCATGTCTTGGTGAAATCTTTCACTCTTCTTCTCATTAAAGCCTCTTAAGTTTTCAAGGAAGTAGTTCACCTGGGAGTGTAAAAAATAAAAATTTTCAAGCTCATGTTGCAGCATTGATTGAGCTTTACATGAAGCGCTCTATGCTGTTTTTGTAGTGTGGGTCTTTGGCATTTCCGAAAAACTTCTGCACTACAACCTTGTAAGAATTCCACTATTTTTTTTCAGTTTCTTTAATAGATTCCTGGAACAAGGGATCCGTCACAAGTCCTTTAAAAACTCTCTCAACTAGCCTTGGGACAGTTTTAGGAACTTGGAACAAACGTATTTGGGAGTATTGTTTAAGAGTACTTCAGGCAGAGAAATACTTTGACCCTAACCACTGTTTTCATGTACAGATGAATTGAAAGAGTTCTAACAGGCCAATGGTAAACAAAGCATCAAAATATAATCATAAGTAATCGCCAGCATGCCTACTAAAGTAAGGGTATCAATCTGAAGTAGACCTTAGCACCGCAGGACACTAGTTATTTAGTAGGGCATAGAACAACAGCCAAAGGGTTAAGTCTGTCACAATAGGTGAAAAGTGCAATTTAACATAAAAAAGAACAGAGTTATTTGAACAATTAAAAACATTTTAAACAGCTTAGAATAATAAAGGTAGAGAAAAGTGATGGACCTTGAGACTAAAAGCCTAATTATAGTATCCGTTCAATTAAAAGTTAGTTATATTATTATTATTATATTATTTATATAATATTAGATATTATTTTAGGGTGGTTCAGTTTGCCATCAGTTCCTTGCAGATGAAAATTATTACCTCCTTTGTCTTTAAAACAAAAGCTCAAAAAATATTTTTTAAACTTCTTTCGTGGTTTTTATTGTTTATTACAACTAGTTTTTTTTTCCAATCTAAGGCTTCTCTCTTGTGTTAATTTTAATACAATAGTTTTCAAAAGAAAAAATTATTATTTTTATAAGAATAATTTAAATACCAATTAAATAGCCCATAACATAATCGGTTTTTGATATGTTGCTATGCCAATAAAAAAAAAATACCACCTTAATTTGATTTTCAAATAAAGGTAAAACACATAAATCTTAAGATAGATTTTCATATCAGTATCATCTTTATTTTTGAGATTTAGATCGGTAATGCTACTATCATAAGTTAAAGATAAATTTTCTCAAAAAAAGAACATCTTTTTTCCCAGTTAATAACAGCCACACATCGGAATAGAATGAACACCTCTAGAAAATTAAAAATGTACAATTGTCTCAAGGCACAGAACTGTCCACAATATAAATAAATTAATTTGTTTAGTTATTTTATGCTAAATTTACAGATCTTTTACTTTACTATTTAAAAACATTTCATTCCATTATAAGTAATTTGCAATCGTTTAATGTATGATGATTGTAATATAGCGATGAAAAAATTAAAGCATAATGGTTTAGTAACTATAACCTCAATGCACTTACCCTCCCCTGCACACATTTGCTGCGATAACAACCAATATATACAAGATAACGCTCAGAAATCATGTATACAATGTCAATACTTAGGTTTTTCAATATGTTCTTTGGGCCTACTTTAACAAAACATAAATTGTGTCTAATAACATATTCCTAAGTAACTTAAGCATAGAAAAGCTAAAGTTAATATTGTATTATTCTTAAAAAGGTTTTTAAATATATATATAGACTAAAATATTTCATTTCTGTATTATGCATGCTTCCTCGTAATTAAAATCTATTTGTATGGAAGTGAGCGGAAAACCATATTGATTCAAGACTGAACTATGTGGATTATGATTTAATTTTATAAGAATTTCCATTCTTAAAGTGAAAAATTTATTTCTTTGACTTTATCGAATTAATTAATAATTAACAATTTTGAGTAATATTAATACAAATCCAAGGATATTACCTTGCAAATTTTATTTTGGGTTATACAGTCTGGGTACACTATTTCTTTTTCCAAAAAAGTTACTCATTTCCTTTCACGAGGTTGAGTTGATTGAATTAACCTCAACTACATCCTAAGAGGAAATCCTTATAGGACCTAGGCCCCATAGTCAGAAGTCATGCCAACTAACAAATAGGCCACAAAGACAGCTCTCTGATTCAAAACTGTGTTTTACGGGCACATATTTTTCTATTCTTGACAGAATATCAAAACACTCCTTAATAAAACCAAGTACGTAGAAATAACAACAATAACCCTTGTTAAAGCCCATTACCATAGGCGGGCGTTAGTGAGCGACAAGTAAAGCAGGGGAGAGAAGAGTGTACCTTTGACATCATCAAAGTCTACCAGTTGCAACTGGAGGTTACCTTTTTCCTCTTCCAGGAGAGCTATTTGGTTGTGGAGGGTCTCTGTATCTTCCAGGCGTTCCTGGCTCTGCAAAACAAGTGAAAAATCAGAGGTATTTATATTGATACATATGCCTTAACAAATAATAAATGCTTAACACCATAACTCTTTTAATTATTACCAAAAGAAAAAAAGATAGTGACAGACCAAGGATTCGAGCCCAAGATCAGGTTGAATATTTATTTAAATAGACTATATAACAGTCTCCTATTAAATATTATCACTCTGGTGATTTTTAGAGGTTATACGGTATCAGCAAAAGAGATTATATTTTGACTAGGATAACGGCAGATGGAAGAGCACCTGGTTGAAGATCAGGGGGTTACGAGTTTGGCCCTCGGATCAGTCACTATCTTCATTCTTCGGCTAATAATTATTGGATTAGAGGTACTATAGACGACAAATAATAATTATAAACCTACCTCTTTCAATTTATCCCTTTCTTGTTTGACAGCCTTCAACTGCGCTTTAAGCTTTAAATTAATTTTATTTAAATTTTCTAGTTTGCTGGTAACATCTTCATTCTTATTTGTTACATCATTCAAGCTTTGCCGAATCAACGTCAGTTCTAACTGCATTGATTCCACCTCAGCTGTGTGAGCTTCCTTCTCTGAGAGCCTGAAAAGAAAAACTTTACCAATTATCTTATATATAAAATACTAAAAAAAGAATAGTAAGTTACTTAATGGAAATAATATTACTAGTTTCAAGGTTCAGTACCCTTGCTAAATTTTGAACTAAACTGTAAATTGCAATAAGTAAACATAAGCAGCTAAACCAAATCCAAATCAGGAAATAGGATGTAAAGAAAAACTATTTAGAGAACATCCTGGTGGTTGCATGCTTTTTTCAAAAATTAATTAAATGATGATACTACCCATTATTTTGACCAAAAGTACTTTATTTCATCTGTTAAACCATATCGGTCACTTAAACATAGTGCTTATTCACACTGAATATTCAAAACACCTTCATCCAACTTAATCGAGAAATATTTTGCAAGTACTGGCCTTTGTACCACACAGGATAAAAGAGGCAAGGGCGGAAAAACCAACAGTGGGTAAATTGGTTGATCATTCACCTGCAGGGAAATTTTCCATGTTTCATTACTCTGACCTGACTAGTACATACTCTTATGGCCAGTTTGAGTCATACCTGGCTTTAAATTATCATACCTGAGTGACAGATACCTGAAAATAAAATAATAAACTAAAATGATAAGAATAAATATAACCTCTGCTCAAGTTCTTCTTCCCTTGCCTTTAGCCTCAGCATTTCTTTCTTCCAGTTCTCCTCCCTTTTACCAAAATCTTCCTTGAGTGTGCTAATCTCCTGGGTGATAGCCATTGCTCGTTCGGCATGTTCTTGAGACCGCTGCATCAGCTGATTGTGAAGAACCCCTAATGCTTGAGATTTACTTGACAAAACCTTATCCTTTTCACAGAGTTTTTCCTACAAGAATGAAAACCACCATATGCAACACAACAGACAATGGTTCGTATTAATGTAATTCATTCAGATAATTTCATTTACAGTAAAAGTCGGGGAGAGGGAGATGGCAATTATCAATCAGGAAGCCAAGATCTCCAATTGGAGCCAATTTGATTGAACACAATAGAATAGAAAAAAAATTTACATAAAAAATATGAATAACAATAATGTTCAGATGACATATTCAATATGATATGAAACTATGTATTTGTTAATTACTAAGTAATTGATTAATAGCCCTTCATAAGTTTTATGGGGTTGCAATTATTTTTATCATTGTCATGACATCAAATGGAACTATTGTACAAAATTTCATGCTTCTAAGTTAAGCTTTGAATCAAGTTTTTTTAATTTGATATCCTATCTGATATATTTATTTTTTTAAATTACCATTTAATCAATTAAATAATGACATTTAATAATAATGTGTGCCGCCGGTGGGCAAGTTCATCCACTGGAGGCACGTCAAGTTTTTCACTCATTGCAGCGTCTAACAAACCCAGAAGTTAACACTATGACCCCACCACCCTTCCCATATCAATGGCAACAGACTTTGATGGAAAATTAGGTAAAGATTTTGTTAGTTGTAATTTAGTTTTAAGTCTATGATTCATAAGGTTAGCCCCATCAATTTTAAACAAGTTTAGACAATGAATGTATAATGTGCATTCTACTTTTGTAACAATCACAAATCGCATTGTAAAATTATTAAAAATTGTATAAAATGTATCCTAGGTATAGGGGATGTAATGACCAACTGTAAATAGATTTATTTATGTAAATCTATACTGATTTCCATAATTTATAATAACAAGGGGATAGAAGAAAAAAAAAATTTACTCATGTTTCATAGACTTGACAGTATTTTTCAAGTTATCAGGTCATTAAATGAAACCTCCATGTAAAGTTTCTTGTTAAGGTTAACAGAGGACTCACAATAGTATAAAGAAACAAAGAAACAGACAGACCGACAAGGAGGTGAAAACATAAGGGTTTGTGATTAAGAAAACAAATAATGAAAACCCCCCAAAAATGAGTTTCATAAAAATGATACAAACCTTGAGATTTTCTACAGCCGTTTCTAAATCAATTATACGTTGTTTGATAAGAGGTGGTATTTCAGGTGTCGGAGCCGTCTACAAAAAATAATAAAATAAAATACTTAAATTAATATAATATTCTAATAAGAGACTGTTGTTTATATAAATAACAACTGTATTTAAACACAATTTTTTCACAGGGAGGCTTCACAATCCCTCTAAATTTTTTATTTTTACAGTATGTATGTTTTGTATCATATGATGATATTATACTATACACAGTCCTGAGGATGCCCGAATTAGTCTTGTTTTTTTTTCATACAGTTGTTATTTATTAAATTAATATTTAACAATACGTCACTTGTAAAAATACTGCAGGAAATTTAAAAAAATGGCATAAAATTACTAAAATATAATTATTGCTTACCACTTTAGCAATTGCTTCCTGCAGCTGTTTTTCTACTTTTTTTTGTTCTTCTCTATCAATCATTATTTGATCCATGGCCTCTTTGATTTTAGCTTTTTCTGACTGGTGCTTACTAAATCGAACCCTGGATTCAATTATATTAGGATTATTTTTTTTTTCATTTTTTTTAAAAAGAATTATAAAATTTAAAGTTGCTCCTTACAAAGTAACCTTTCAACACAATATAAAATTTATTCCTTACAAAAAAGCTAGATACTATCAATGTCTATCATAGATACTATCAAAATAAAAATATACTTAAATACCAATAATTTAAATTTAAAACACATGATATAGTCAATACCCCTATGACAAGAAATAGTACAATTCCCAATCCTTCCTCACCAGCAAAATAAGTTGGCGACCTTAAAACTGTTGAGTTGAAACAATTAATAAAACATTTTATATTCACTACTTTCCATCATTCATCTCATTAGGTATCTTGGCCATAAAATTTATTATTGTATGTATATTTTTAAATTATATAATACGCTACAATAAAGACACTACGATATTTATAACCTGTTTATTTTTCATTTTGTTATGTAAATAATTTTTAACATTTGATCAATTTCACTTTTCTAAATTAAATTGCACATTTCCCAATTTTAAAATGTGACATACACACAAACATGTAATAGTTTCTGTTATATGTTGTTAAACCAATATAGTTAGTCTAGGTGTTGTAATTTGCCCATTCTAGCATCTGTATAGATAGCCCTTCAAAAGTGCTGCGAATAAAATTTTGTGGGTAGACAAATCTTTATTTTATAGAGAGGAATATATTTAGCATGATCGAAATATTGTTGATATGAAAATACATCTAAAAGCAGCATAGTAACATGAATAAAGTCTTTACTACAGGCCAGGAAACATGCTTCAGTCACAGTCAGAGATTAAGAATGCAGATCAGGGGGAGAAGACCAGCTTCACAGATGTCCTGAATAGTAGCAGAACTTAAGTGAAATAAATCATGTGGAATGGATGAACACTTGGAGATGGTGAAAATCGACAACGGTACCCACCCTCTGGTGAAAAGACATAGAGAATTTCATTGTCTACTTTATGATAAATTTAACAGGAAAACCTCACTAAAACTTAGAAAGGCCTGAGATGTGCCTGTTTTTCAGAGCAAGTTCAATAAAAAAAAATTAGGTCATTTCACTTATCAATTACACAAAGAGCAGAAGGATGTATTACAAACTAGAGGGATGTCTAGTGTATGTCGGCAATACTATATTTTTATGATATTAAATGGCCAATAACCTAAGGAGTGACAAAACATGAGTGCATAGGAACCTCTTGGAATTCTGAAAACAAATTTAAAGAATACAATGAGAACCATTTTACAAATCCCAAGTCTAAAGCCCATGTAATGTGAACATATGCAGTTAATGTAAGCGATAAGTTCCATAAATTTGTTTAGAAAAAGAATAATAAATAAAATGAAAAGCTATTATTATTATTGAAGGTGCTTTACCTATCCTCCTCAAGTTTTTTAGTAAGGGCTGTTCTCTCAACATCTTCAGAATGTTTACTTCCTCCAGATGGTTGAATTTCATCTTCATTTTTTGCAGCATTTCCTCGATTCGCTTTTACACGGGCACGAATTTTCGCTAGGGTACTACCCAATTCCTAAAATATAATAAATTTATATATTGAGAGTCACTATTTGAAGTAAGTAATCCTACTGTTTAAAAAATTATTTGGTAAAGAAAAATGACATGGACACGACAAGTACTATTTATATTCTCTGAAAACATAGCCAATTAGATAATTTTCATTTTTTCAAGTCCTTATTGGCTCTTAATAGCATCATTAAATAAATACTCAGTAACTATACACATGGACGATTAATAGATTTTGAATGTAAGATTGGTTTAAATCCTGGCATTGTCACAATCTTTAGTCTTTGGCGAATAATTCATAAATGTTTACCTTATTACTAACTATAATTGTTAAACTCCTTTAAATTCAGTAGCAAATAGGTAAAAAATCTATTAAAATGTTCAAAACAAAATATTTGATTAGTAATAATGGGTGACTATGATAATTGGTAACTGATAAGAAAGTAATAGCCATTGTTGATATCAATATCAATATCCAGTCAATGAAGTTTGGCACAATTAATGAATAGAAAACTGTACTAGTTGTAAATCAGCTTTTACATTAAGATCCTATTGCACCAACCACAAACAATAAAATTACCGACATAATTAATGCCCTATGTTTACAATCACATCCAAGCACTAATGTGTTATTTAGAATAATCATAATTATTATTACTTAAAATAAATTAATAGCTGTATTTGTAAATACTGAAAAACATACCTCAACTCTCTTCTTCTTGTACTCCCTGTCACTGGGATTAACTGTAATTTGTTCACTATCCATTTAGACACTAATAATTATTCAAAATATTAATAAGGCAAATCAAAGGCAGATAATAAACATCTATCACCTAAGACACTAGTCCATAAATTGTAATTTAATGTCCGAAATAAATGTTGATAAGATATAAAATATATACAGTTCATTAGAGCCATTGACCATTGACTTACTACATTTCTATCGACAATAGTCAAATGCTAAATGATAAACTACTGATGAGAGACTTCTCTACAAAGGTAGAGATAAGAAATATGTTTCATGTCAAATTTCGAAGACACTACAGGGGGGGAGAGAGAGTGAGTGAGTGTGAAGACAAACATATGTTCAAGTTGGGTCCAAAGGTAGCGTTGGAACTGAGGTAACCTTGGGGAGGTTAAATAACCTTCACCTACTTTGTTGTGTTCAGATGGTTTGTTGTGTTCAGTGTGCACAGAAAGATATTCTCAATATCTGCTACTTGAAATAAGGAAGGGTCGTTACTATTTCTAAAGTTACTGAAGATTCTGTTTTTTTTTATTTACAGCCCAGTCATGCCTGCCCTGTCCAACGGAAACACTTGCTGGGGTAATAGAAAAGCTTTCAACATGCATACTGAGTACATCAGCGACAGTTTCCTACTTGGTCTCGAAATGGGGGTTGGTTCGGTTCCGTCAGCGGCAAATTTCATTTCTACAAACCATTATTATGGATACCACAGGGTTCCAGAACCTCACCAAGAGGCTCCACAGGTTGCTGAAGAAATGGTTGTAGATGACAGTGATTCCACCACATGTGAACAGACCAAATCAGCATGCAGGAAAAGGCCTAATTCAGCTGAACAAAATGTTAATACTGCTAAAAGGATATGTAATGAAGGTAAGAAGCCTTATTGTGAAATACCATTTTAATTAGCTTAAATAAATCTAGTATCAATCATATTTGTCAGGAATCTGCTTTGTTTGTATGCATGTCTGCAGCAGGTATTTATATGAGTTGGAAATAAGATGTGAATCTGTTAGCTCATGTTAAACTGATCACATCATGTGACTTTAATATTAGCCATCAGTATATGTAGCCACTGTTATATTAATAAATTTGATGAAAACCTAACTACTCACTTTCATCGCCTAAGCGGATTCCCAACTAATGATTCTACTAATCTATCACATTTTACTTCCATATCATGAGCTAATGCATCTGTATGCGTATCCACTAGCATAACATATCAAAAAGTCATCTATAAATAAATTTAATATCTCTTTCATCAACCTAAGCAGGTGTCCAAATAAAATCTCTGAAATCTAAATTCGCATCTAATTATGAATTTTTATTTTAGAACCCATGGAGCCCTCAAGATTATCTGATCCACTTCACCAAGACCAAGATTGTAATTCAAATTTTTTTATATCTTAGTTGATTACCTAGCATTAATGTGGGCATATAATTATTGCCTGAACTGAGAGTTGTTGGAAGCATGTGTAAATTATTTATGTCGCAGTATTGATGGTTAAATGAATATCTTTTTTATATTTGTTTTGGTAAAATAACATTGGGTAAATGTAGGTGATGTGTTTTGTTTTTCAAAATTTTATTCTGGAAATAGTTTATTTTCTTTATTGGTGATCATTAACATAATTTATGAAATGGTGTACTCTTTCATAGCTATAGTATTGAGCTCAAAAGCAAAAATATATTTTCTAAGAATTATTTACATGTTACACATCATTAAAAGTTAAGGTGCTATAATTTATTATATTGTTAAACTCAATTATAACAAAATTTTCTTTTGTGTTTATGTGAAGTCGTATTTTATAAAATTTAGTACTTAATTTCTTTTAGTGGTTATGCCCCATTAAATAAATATTGAATCCATGCGGTTTATAACCAATAGATACATAGCCATTGATGCATGCTATATGAAAACGGGTTAATTAATTATTGTATATAATATAAACTATCAATATTTATAAATGGAAATATCAAACTGTTTATGATTCTTGAAAAAGTAATATATACAATACATACATACATAATATAAATGAAATTGAATTTTTTTTGTTTTCATTAATTCAAAACAAGCTGGAACATTAAAGATAAAATATTGAAGCTTGTTAACTTTTTTTTTTTATTGTCTTCGGAGTGGGTTTGAAGCTCTATGTTTCAGCTATCAAAATTTGTGTTCTCACTATTGTTCAATGTAAGATTCACTGCCAGATATATGTTATTTTTAGGTATTTAAGATTTGGTAAGAATAAAAAACTATTTTACTTTATGTATTTCTGTCATAAAATTTTGTACCATAAAATATTATAGAATGTTATGTTTATTTTGAAACCATTTTCAATCTATTGTGTTACCTTTAATTTTACTGTTCTAATAAGACCTACCAATTAATTTTTGTTGTTAATATTCTTATTTGATGAATAAGTTATATTTTAGTCACAAATAATAATAAAAGTCCTACAGTTATTCTCAAAACCACTGCTTCTTAAATTATTTACCCATAGATTACAATTAATCACATACCTCGCCAATGCAAATATTTCTTTCTTAAAAAGATGATCCAATAGAGCAAGAATGTCTTAAGAGTAATATTATTTATTGCAACATATGTACGTTTCCATCGCATAAACCTAAAAAAAAGGGTATACATTCAGATACTCTCAAGAAGAATCTATTGCCAACAGAATTGTTTATATTTAATTATGTATTATCCTTTCTAGCAATTCTTGTCACTTCCCAGCTAAATGTCTCATTCCAGTCTTGGGGTCTGTAAAAGTGTGCATTAAAACTACAAGATAAGTTGACGAAAATCTTAAAACCTCTCTAATCTGATCAAAGCGGGGATAGCCTGGTATCATTAGCAGGACTAGAAATATTTTCAGGGATAGCAGGAGTTAACATGCCTTACTTTAAAAAAATAGTGCTCCCCATGAAGGTACAGAACACTAGACAAATGTTCGGTGGGAGGGGAGCTAAAACAAGATTTCGGACTACTTAATAACATAGGGATTTTTGAGTTGAGTTTGCTGTTAATAGGTATAATCTAAAAACAAATTATAGTTGATTGATAATTTATAATGATCTAGAAATGGTATAGTGGAGTTCCTTGCTCACATGTCCATAATTTTGAGTTTATTTGTTAATGTTATAATAGCTAATCCTCATAATATTTATTTTAATTTGGGCAAACATTATATATTTGAAACCAGCATGAAGAATAATCAACAATGGTGATGTCAATTAATAAAAAAAGTAATTACTAAGCACAGTCAAAATGACCCTCCAGTACATTCTGTCTTATTCTATTCCAGTATGATGTTGCATCCTGGGATGTCAGATAAGTGATTTAGGTCTGTTTTCTCAAATGTATAACTGAATGAAACACACAAGGGTGTATTAGTTACACAAAATAGAAAATAAATAATAATCAAAATGGATAGAAAATGGGAAATAGAATCTCTCTATATAAAGTTTTTCTGATTTAAGTCAATATTAGGCTTATGTTTCAAACTATTAGGGCACCACTTCTTACTTAGAACTCAAAGTGAAGAGACGAGTCTTTTTGGTTCCTTAGATTGACTGGCCATCTTTTGCCATGATCTTGATGTTGGCAGACCATTTTACCCTGGTGCTGAAGGAGGTGCAAAGCAATTTATTATCAAGGAATGACATGCAAGTCAAAATTTATTAAATATACTAATCAATTAAATAAAAATATATACCTTAACATCAGTTGCCATTTACTTTGAGTCCCTTTTTACTTAAATATATGAAAGGTCTTGTATAGCCAACTATTACATAATTATAGAATAATTTGGTTGAGTAATATTTCATTATTGTAGAACATTCTCTGAATTAATTGTTAACTTCATAGATTGTGTTTTAAATTAAATCATTTGTCGTTCTGTTTTAATGTTGAATTGTGTCATGTTAATTATGTTTAACCCTCATTATTTTGTTATAACATCATCATATATGAATATAAATCATTCAATTGTATTAATAATTTTTTTCTCTTTGATTTAAATATTGTGTTTATAAAATGGTTTTCAAGTAATTTCTATCCTTCAACCTAACTTCATTTATTTTTAAATAGCGTATATATAAATAACGTTCCATTAGTCGACACAAAATTTCTTTTTGAGAACAAATTGGAGACACAGTGTTTTATTTATATATTGGAGACTTAATATGATATTTATTTTTTTTAAATTATCTAAGTGAATGTTTTATCATGAGCATGATGAATAATCAAGCTGAGGCTGTGGTTACATGTTTTAGATTGGATTCCCATAATTTTATTTTGTTCCATAAAGTTAATTTACTGTATCTAGAGTGTTATAATGCTAAGAACAAGTAGAAGGGGCTTGAGCAGAGTATACCTGGCTTGTGACTTCATCGAAGTCACTGATGGTTCCCTATTAAAAATAACAGGGAACAGAATTCAAGAGTACTAACATTGTAGGTGATAGCAATTTGAAAAGAAGTTTTAAACTTGGGTTCCATAAGTTTTATAATGCTAAAGAACAAGTAGAAGGGGCTTGAGCAGAACTGTATACCTGCCTGGTGACTACATGGAAGTCGCTGATGGTTCCCTGTTATTTTTAAGTTAGCAACCACATCTTTTCAAGTTCTCCATACTTCCCAGAACCTTATCATTTTCTTATACATATGTCTCAGCTTTAGCCCCAGACCCCACTTGTGCCTAGACATTCACCACAGTATGTTCTAACTTATCTCTAAATGTTTGTATATACCATTGTTTTGCTTGTACTTCATAATAAAGCTTTTCTTTTAAAAGACTCTCCTCTACAAAGATTATTTAACTGGTGCCCTGAACAGGCACCTGGCAGTATAGTATACTACGTAAATTCACGGTAGTCCACCATCTAAAGATCCAATAGAGTGAGAAGGCCAATGCAAATAACTCTGGAAAGATACCCCACAGGACAGGACTTCACCGATATTGGGTACTGATCTATTGCAATAGATTTTCACCACGTAATCATCTAAAGAAATTCGTTATATATCTGAGGACGTTAAAGGAAGAAAGAAAGCTGGAATTCATTGAAGACATCATTCACTTGGGACCTGTGAACTTCAAGTCAGAAGAGAAGACGATCCGTTATCAAGCCGAGAAGATCCGAAGAAATATTCTTTGCATCTGTGAGTAGTTCCTGAGTTATAATATTGCTCAGATAACAGGATCTGGGATTGTTTGGCTACCACTCTGACGGACAGGCTAAGAAGGCTCGAGGCAATGTTAACAGAGCTGGGACAGTTCACTTGAAGGTGCGTTCCAACACTTTATGCAGATTATACAGAAACAATAAATTTATCTATATTTACGTATATGACTTCGCCAACAACAATAAAGACTTTAAGGTATTATTTTTGCACACAGGGTAAATTATATTTTTATTTTTATGACAAGAACAGGTATAAGAGATATTTTAGATAGAAACAGACAGATTAACGAATCAGAAATGGCTCTTAATGACAATCTTATGACTAAAGAAGACTATGGACACTTTCCACACTAAAATGGTGATCCGACTAATTTAATAACATTCATTAAACCACTAGAAAAAATATATTCAACAGTATGTAACGAAACAATCACTAACAGAATACATAACGAACAAAGACTCATACAAATAGCTCTTTCTAGACTCACTGGTGACGCACAAAAATTATGCACGTATGAAGACTTCCTATCAATAAACGACTTAAAATTACATTTAGTAAATCACTTTAAGGACAGTCGGACAACATCACACCTACAACATGAAATCTCTCAGATTCATATGTACAGAAACGAAAACCCAATTGACTTTATTAACAGAATTATCCCACATCAAATTCTAATTCAAAACCGTATAATGATTGACACCTCTATCTGTAATAAAGAACAAGACATATTATCACAAAAGGTACTAATTGTAGACCACGTTCTTAGAAATTTACCATCAAGACTTAAGGACGCACTCAACCATCTTATTATTAACGACCTGATACAAATGAAAAACGTTTTGTTTAATAACTGTAGGATTATAATGGGATACTTGTATCCTAAAGGAAACATTAACATCAGTCAACAAGAATGCCGGCCTAGACAAAACTTCAGACAAAACAATTATAGGAGAAATTACTATAATGGGCAACAATTTCAACTTCGACAGTACCAAAATAAATATATAAATAATTATCAACAAAACAATGACTTTCAACATAGCAATAACTATCAGCAACGTTATGA
This sequence comes from Acanthosoma haemorrhoidale, assembly GCA_930367205.1. Taxonomy (NCBI): domain Eukaryota; kingdom Metazoa; phylum Arthropoda; class Insecta; order Hemiptera; family Acanthosomatidae; genus Acanthosoma; species Acanthosoma haemorrhoidale. The sequence goes on from OV884013.1 coordinate 46,281,880, forward strand.
ACCCCGACAGAACTTTAGAAATAATCAACAACGACTTAACTTTCAAGACCTCAACAAACATCATTCCCATCACAACTCTTCAATCCACATTCACAAACACCGTGTCAATGCGAACTGTTGGAAGTAACGAAGTGCATCACTTAAAAGACGAACCTCGCCCATTAGAACAAGAGAACGAAACGTTGATACGGAGAGTTAAAGACTTGAAGGACAAACTTGAACATTTTTTTAGGACTAGGCAAACCACTACCTGCCCCCAACATCAACTAAAACTAATGAAAGAAACTCTTGTAAGACATGAACATATAACTAAAGATAATAAAATAAAATCATCAAATGACAACCTTTCTAGAACTTGACGATATGCAAACAGAAGAAGAAATGGACAGATTAATAGAAGCCACACGTAATGGCTCAGAAGAATACAGCCAAATTTTACAAGAACTCAACCCAGAAGCCATATGGAAGACGAAATTAGCGTAGTAGCTACACAGCAAGACTCCCAAGACCAAAACTCTAGTAATGAACAATTTTTTATAGCCCCTGATGACAAAGCAATAAATGTCGAAAAACACCAAATTATAATAACCAGAGGACATAAAAACGTACCATTTACCAAACTGTTTAATAAAAGAAGATATGACATTTCTTTCAATAATGTGGAAGAATTAGACCCAATATTAGAACAAATTATACACCCAAAACATGTTTATGGAATTTATTGTGAATCGAAACTCAATGTAATGGCTTCTTGGTATGATGAATAATTCAATAATTTATCAAGAATTATATAGAAAAATATTCTACCGTTAAGATAAAAAGATACAAGAATCATGTACTAAATGTAACATATAAGGACGAACAAAACGAGATTATTTCCAATTATCACACAAGAAAGACTGCACAGAAGAACGATTCAGACTAATGAAAAATTAAGAAAACAATATTATTTCCCCTCTATGAAAGAAATTATTACAGATTATATTAACAAATGCATGATATGTAGAAAAACTAAGTATGAAAGGAAACCAATTAAAGCTAAATATATGGTAACACCTACACCAGAAAAACCTCTTGAAGATTTAATGATTAATACTTTACATTGCGAAAGACAATTCATAATCACTATAATTGATACTTTTTCAAAAAGACTATTCACAAGAACCGTGAAAAGTATTACTAGTATAACATATGTGACGTTATAAAACAATAATTAGAACATTACCCGACACCAAATTCTATACGAATGGACAACGGAAGAGAGTTTGACAATAACGTAGTTACTAATTTCCTTGAAACGAATGAAATAGAACCAATGTATGTAACGTCTAATAACTCAAATTTCTTAGGACTTTTGAATCGTGCTTACAGTACATTAATTGAATTATTAAAGACATTAACTAATCAAAAATTAACTAATAAGATGCTAACTAACCAACTTTCTTCAGCAACTATTGCATACAACAATACCTTAAATGAAAAACTAAGTATGACTCCAGACGAGATAACGTTTGGAATAACTAAACAAAATAACCAACAAATATAATTAAAAGAACAATATGTTCAAAAATATCATGATGATAAACTCCTAATAAATGACTTAGTAAAGACAAAAATAAAAAAAGAAAAGACTGATCGAACAGAAAAACTAAAGCGATAAAAATGAAATCGTATGCTAACAATATTAAAAGACGATCTCACGACCTCGTAAGAAACACTGAAATATGTTTATGTCACATAACAATAAAGACACTTCTGCTAATTCAGACAATGCTGTGGACTGCAACAACTTCGCTGAAAGTAACTGACCTAACGAACAGTAACGGAATACTACATTACACGTTAAGTAATGTAAAAATACTTTAAAACTTACCACTTTTAAACACAAGCCTATTAGACTTAGAACTAACTAATATACAAAAACATACACTACTCTATCATAACTTAACAATCTACCCTTCAATAGTAGATATGATACACGAAACTAAGAATAAAATTGACTAACTGAGAAATTATAATAGAAGACAAAAACGTGAATTAATAAATGGACTAGGAACGGCTATTAGTTGGTTAACTGGTACTATGGATGCTACGGACAAACAACATTATGACAATGTCATTAGTGAAGTTGGACGAAACAACTGTAATACAGAACATAATGTCGAGCAGACAGTAAATATGAACAAAAAAAATATAGAACCTTTCAAGACTGATATTAAATCGATCAACGACAATTTTAATTAACAATTTAACAAGGGTAGAGGAAATATGATAAACATTGGTAAAGAGGTAGCCTTTCACGACATCTATATAACTCTAACATATTTATATAAGAAAATAAGTGACTCAGCTCTAAAACATACTCCAAAATGGAACATTGCTTCAGGAAAAAGCAAAAAGAGACATTTTATACCTCAAGAACAAAATGCTTCAGATGAGGAACAGATGTACATTGATACTGACAGTGACACTCACAATAGCTGCTAATAATAATAATAGTATTAGTAGAATCATAGAAATAATCAACGGTATAAACAGGGCCCAATATGCTATGCACCTAACCGAATTATACGAAATATTAAATTACTTAGCTGTACAAATACTAGACATAGAACAGTCTTTGGAAACATTTAGGAATCCCTCATGCTTACGTGATAAAACATACCGACTTAATTGATGACCAACTTATATCACATGACTTGGAAATCATTTGGTTAACAGGTAAAATTTCACGTGCTATACGAATTCATTACATCATACAATTACCAAAGAAAGGGCCAAAACTAAGTTCAATCTTTTACCTGTGCCTGTACGAAAGGACAATCATGTAATAACCACTATGACACAAAACCATTTAATTCTGTACAATATACAAAAAACCTTTGTTTGGAACATGTAACTATATAAAATCCAACTCATTTTGTATTCAAATTAAGAATATTAGCAATGATTGCATATCTAAAGCATTGAATAAAACTTAGATAAATCACCACAACTATTGTAACTCCTACTCCTGTCATTCAGTATTACGATTTTATAGGTGTATATTTAACTTTTAATTTATCATATGTATTCATTGTAAGCAATAGTACCTTACCTATACATTTACCCTTCTCCTCTATTATTAAGTTAGATACTAACGAAATTATTTATTACCAAATTGAGAAAAATGTATTTAGAAACTAATGAATTGTCTATAAAACATGTTATTTCTTAATATCACCATCCTGCCTAGGAGTTCAGGAATTAAAAACGGGAGAACTTTTATAATGCTAAGAGCAAGTATGATAGAAGTGGCTTGAGCAGAACTGTATACGTGCCTCATGACTTCATGAAAGTCACTGATGGTTCCCTATTATTTTTAAGTAATTATATTTAAGTAAGCAACCGCATCCTTCCAAGACCTCCCTACTTCCCAGAATCTTATTGTTTTCTTATACATATATGTCTCTGCTTTAGCCCCAGACCCCACTTGTGCCTAGACATTCACCACAGTATGTTCTGACTGATCTGTTAATTTTTTATATACAAGTATTTTGATTGTACTTCATAATAAAGCTTTTCTTTCTTTTCTTCTAAAAGACTCTCCTCTACCAAGATTATTTAACAGCAGGGTAACCTGACTGTTAGGTAATGAGCTATGTACATCATAATAAGGGAACATACAGAGGATCATTAACAGCAGAGTAGAGCAATAAGAGATAAGAGAAAAAGGTTATCAAGAGAAAAATGTTAAGATGAGATAGACAGGTCTATCACCATTCCAGTAGGTCATTACCATTGTGGTCCTTATAATTTTTTTTTTGTTCCACATCCCCTTGTTACAAATTTATATATGTACAAAATATATACACAAATTCGTCCTTACAATGACCTTCAAGGCTAATCTAATAAGAACAATAATTCACCCTATTACTGGGAGTGTAATCATGATTTTTTTCCATGTCAGTGGATATTAGTTTTTGCTCTTGGGCAATATGTTGAAAAGTATAAATAAAGTATAATTAAACATCAATAGTTGGACACTGATATGTAATACAATATAAGATAGTTTACACGATTCAGACCTACGTATATTATTTAAGCTAATCATTAGCCATGAAAATATATTTTTAGGGGCAGGATCATAGATCCTGAGGGATGAGGTATACCCCCACTTTTCGCTATTTTTTTTTCTTCGAGTTTTTTATATTGTTTTCATTTTTTAGTTCATTACTGACTGAAAAAAATTCAAATGAGAATACTATTTACACCAAATAGTCGAAGGATTGCTAGATAATTACAAAAACATTGGGCAAAAAACACATTACTAAAAGACATTTTTTGGATTTTCATTTCAAGTTTTTAACGGTTTATGAGGGTGAAGTCAGTGACGAACAAGGAGAGCGATTTCATCAAGCTATGATGACCTAGAACGACGATATAACGAGTGGTGGGGGGGGGGGGGTATGCTGGGTCCTTATATAGAAACATGTGACGGTTAAGTAAGGTATTTGACGCTCTCCAAGCTAAAAAAAAAAGTTTTCTATTGTATCACCAGATTTTTAAATGTAAATGAGTGCTAATAAAACTAATTTTCAATTGATCAGTTGAATCATTTTCTTCCCATTTCCTAAAGAATTTATATCCACTTAAAATGATTTATAATAAATAAAATGTTTCTGCTCTGGATTCAGCATTAAAAACACTGAGATGTTCATGAAATATGGCCTTATCGTTACTGTATCATTTAATGCACAATTGAATATTCTAGAATTGTTGAAAAATGCGATAACAACACATTAATAAAAAAAATAACGCATAAAATTTGAGTGCAACATTAATCCTTGTATTATAGTAAAATTACGCGTAAAAAGCGGGATTCAGATCTCAATTCAACGTGAAAAAACTGTCAGATCCACCCGTCGGTGTTTCTGCCATAAAACAATTTTTTTTTTTACTAGTGTAATTATTCACCTCCCGCTATCAAAACTTTCATTCCCACCTCCCTGGCCGTCCTAATACGTATGCTAATGACCTATATTTCCATCTCATCCCCGGCAATCCAGAGCGAAGCATAAAGTGGAGTTGGCATCACGACCTCAAAATTAACTAGCTTTTTGTTTCTTGTGAACTCTGGGTGATAAAGTATCAAGTTATGAGGTTTTGGCTAAAGATCCTTATTCTCCGAATAAACAAGACGTTAAAATGAAGCCCTAAAAACTAGTTAAAATACTTTTTGTATTGATTGCATGTAAACATTTTAATAAAGATGTACAAGTGTAATTATAAAACCAGTGGGATTGCATCATACTATGGCTAATAATTATTATTATATAAGATACTTTCTGTGCTTTATTTTAGAGTTAGATCTATCGCCTTGCTATTAATTAAAGTCAGTGATGGTTATGTAAATAAACGTCGGTATCTTATGGAAAAGTCAGCATTATTGGCGCATTTTTTATTTATATCATACAAGTAATTTTAAAGAGACAGCGGGTTAACTTCCACGAATCACGCAAGGTCATGAGTGATATCTACACTATCGAGATTATGATTTAAAGTTGAATGATGCAAAAACAAGTCAATATAACTACATAAGTTTTGAGATCGAATTGATAAAGAATGAGAAGCTGGAGTTTGTACATTGACCAAGTGTTCTGATTGATATTGAAACTATGGAGGTGAATAGCAGAAATACTAACTGGACTAGGCTTCAATACCGTTCATTTTCTCCCTGGTTTATTTTTTTTACTGAAACGTCCGATTTACAGGTAGCCAATTCACGCTGACGTAAATACTTGCTTACATAAAAGTTTGCAGTTCTATTTTCTGTCAACAAACCGAGCTAAGAGCTAAAGATTGCAGGATTTAAACAGATAATCATTCTCAAGTTGAATCTCTCCAAGGTCCTATCTCTCTGGTTTGTTTCGTAGACAGTATAGAGCGGTAAATACATAACTTTTCAACTTGTATTTATTTTCAGCTTGTATAAATTTATAGTGGGCTCATCTCATTGCAATGGTCATACGACTATGTTATTGCTTAATTCACACCTACTATGTCCTTAAAATCAAATGAAAACGGTTTGAATATCAACACCGATAAGTCAGAAAATTTCTTTTCTGAAGGTTTAATTAATTATCTGCTCTCAACACCTGCTTCAAACTTACCCTGGTTGAAAAATGTTAAAGATGTCCAATCAATTGCTACGTTATTTAAAGAACTTGATGAAATTGATCAAAGACTGTATGCTAGACTATTTGCCAGGCAGTATGCCTGGATAAGATTTAAAAGAATATCCTATTATTTTGTTAAAGATTTACCATCCTCCATTCAACATCTTGAAGCCAAAGGGTTTGCAACTACAGGTGAATGTTTATCTGATCACCAAAGGTAAATACCTTTACAATTCTTTAACTTAATATCTTAAGGCCACCACTTTACAGATTATACAAATGAGCCCATTCGTGACATCCTTGATATCTTGGAGAAGGATGAGATCAAATTATTGTGCAAAGAGCATAGGCTTGATGTCAAAGGGAACAAAAGTGATATGCTTGTAAGGCTCGCCCAAAAATGTAAAACACAAAAAACTCTTATGTTTGGGTCGGCAATGTCAACACAGGCTGTATTAATGAAGAGGTATCCTGTCATAAATTTTTATTAATTACATATAATATTGTATTTATAAATTATTGAATTAAATAAACAAGTAAGTCCTGGCAAATGCCATCTGCAAAATTGGCCCAACACCACATGATTAATTACCTGTTATATTTCATGAGTCATTAAGAGAAAATAATGCTTAAGCCCAAACACACATCCCATTAAAATAAAGAATCGTAAATTTAAACAGTAACAAGTGGATCTATTTATATACTATATAATATACCTCCTAAACTAATTAAGTATTATAATTGCTATTTATTATTCTATTTGTTGATACCTAATACACACTTGATACATTTTAGCCAAACAATTTACCTGTCAAATAATCCTTTCTTCAACCCGTACAGCTTAAGGACAGAATCATGCCTGGTCCAATATTCATCGGAAAATATTACAATGTTTGTTACCCCCTGCTGCAATGAAGTGCCAGCGTTATTGGATTGTTACACATTGACCCAAGTTTCATTGGCGAATATTTGCTTCCAGATCACTCTAAGGATAATCACGCCCAATTGCTTTGCAGTAGTTATTAATCAACTTCATGCGTGTAGATTATGTAAAATATGGACTACCAGTTAGTATTAGTTACGGCCGTAACAATAATATCTGCAGAGGAAAAAAAATAAACAGTGGAAAGAAAAAGTATGATTGACGGTTTTTTTGAATAAAGCTAAAGGATTCTCATTAATTTTGTTTGAACAATTCTTGAAATGACTATAAAATCATGCTGTTTTCATGAAGTTATAAATTAAAAACAAATGTACTACCTCCCAATTTATTTTGAAACCATCCTCTTTAAATAAATTGAAAGCTTGGCTGTAGCTATAGTTAATTTTTACTTTACATTTTGACAGATTCTCGACTCGAAATAACATTATTAATCAAAACTGTGGATAAGTCTAATAATTTACAATGACTATTATTATTTAATTTATTTTCTTAATAAAATCACTTTTGTTATTAAATAATCAATTTTGTTAATTTTAAAGGGGAGTGTGGGCTAAGTTTATGTCTATATACTTGTAAAGTGCTACCGACATCTATTTGCTACCAAGAAATGATACCAATTTCTTTTGTTTCACCATGTACACATATGTTTTTCTTCAGAATGACTAACTGAACAATTCATGTTAAGGAACTATGATCTTAATTTAAATGGTACTTAGATTGTAGTTAAAGTAAAAATTTAGAAATATAAAAATTGAAGTTTAATTTATTATTATTACTTATGTAACCATTGTTCCCTAAATCTACTACATATATACAGTCTGTTAAGCTTTTAATAATAACTATGTCTCAAAATCGAATTTTATTTAGTGAATTAATAATTTTCTAAGGTTTCTCTTTATAATCTAAGTTTGATAAATGACTATTATAACCAGTATTATGTTTGTTGTGCAGTTAAATTAATATATATGATTTTTAAAAATTTGAAATTATATTGGATCCTCAGGAAATAAATACTGTGATTAAATATAAAAAAAAACCACAATATTGAGCCTGGGGCTGAGAGCCAAGTCTATATAATTCAGACTAGACTGCCTATGGTCGGAAAAATATTTCTTTCACAATTTCACACACAATACACAATTTCTCTTTAAACATTTTGTCTCTTATGAATGATTTTAAAATTCTTAATGTCTTCTATTTTCAGTATAAAAAAGATTCTGAATTGTGTCAAATTAAGCCCTGGAGCCAGAGATGTTTTCAAAATTTTGGTATTGCTCAACACATACCCTCACTATCGTGGGGAACAATCAAAAAGAGTTTCAGATCTCGCAAAATGTTTGCATGAAAAAAACAAAGGACTAGTTGTATACCATAAATACAATTTACGACCTGTTGATGTATTTTGTAATATTGCTAAATTTAATGAGTATGTATGAAAAATACATTTGAATATATATATATATATTTAGTTTAACCTTATGTTCTGTATATATAAGTTATATTCTTAACCACTTTCTTACTTCATATATAAATTTATTTCTTAGTTGTTTCTTAATGATTTGTCAATTTAATTATTTTCAGATATGAAAAGTCCTTAGAAATTGTAGAAGCTCTATTAGAAGTAAGGGAAAAGAAAGATTGGGAAAAAGCCTGTGCAATAGTTAATCAATGCAAAATAGATTTCAAACTATATATGGACAATGAAATGAACAAGTAGGTATATTCCAACCTTTATAAAGAATGTCAATTTTGACCAAACATACAAGAAGCAGAAAAAATAAATGTCATATCCTTTTCATAAAATGTCTAACTGTAATTAAATGACATCTGTGGCTGGACACCTCATGAAGAGGTAATAGAGTTTCTGAGGAGTTAGAATCAATTATAATTGACCTATAGGCTGTCAAATGTTTCTAATTTTCTCTCTTGAAAAAGCAAAAGATTGGTTTTGAAAGAAAACAAAGCTCATGCTAACATGTCAACTTCAAAATACTCAAATGAAGAATATGAAAACTCCCTACAGTTGTACTTTCCAGTTTCTGTAATTCAGATTCTTTTTAGTAGGTTTAGCCTGCTCTGAAAATGGCAGTGCAAGTTGCTGAAAACCCTCTGTATTTTTTGGAAAATAATATTGTGAGGAGACAAAAAGCTTGTATATTATTCAAAATAATGGTCCTTTAAATAGCTAACCCTTGGGTAATATGGGACCCAAAAAATAGCCCTTACCCATGTCAACCTAGTCATAGCCTAAGAGGTGTATAAAAATAGCTATTGGAAAATAAAATTAGTGGGCGATGGACTATTACGAACACCTTTACATTCCTTATATTATTTATAGTTTTATTATATTTAAACAAAATGCATATTTTTCAGGAAATTTTTAGACAGTTGGAAGTTGAAAGATATGGATTACTTAATGAAATTTACTCCTGGGCGAAATTATGCTTATATAATGTCATCAGGTATTGATGTTCTTAAAAAAAATGAAAAAAATTGGGGAGAAGCAATAGAAGTACTTCAACTTCTACTAAAACAAGAATATTTTCTGAGGTACAAACTGAACATTTTCAGCTAGTCAATTTTAATGTAGCATAAAAATAATTGTCTTTTTCAAATTTAACATTTGGCCCATTTAATTTTTGATTTATTTGTCTGTATTTTAAATTATGCATAGTGAGCAATGGATAACTAACTAAATGATGACTAAGAACTATAAACATCAACATAAATAAAATCAGTTACTGAAATGAAAATTTTCTTTGATTTGCTGTACACTGCTCCGTTATGACTAGTTCATTAGCTAATGATTGGTACAAGTCAGTTCTCAGCATAAATAAAATTTTTTCATATATTTATAATTACCTATAAAATATTGTCACTATATTTTTGTGTGGATGCCCAACTTTGTTTAGCTTAAAGGCAAGTGATTATTTCAAACAATCTAAAATCATACTGAATACGGTTGCAGGAAAACACTTATATAGTTATAATTAATATAATCTTCAAAATTAAGCCTGTTTAATTTTGTCTATATTTTCTGAAAAATTTACAATAAATAATCTTATAAAATTATGATTTAGGGGTGCCAGAGGAAACTGGTACCGAGAATTGGCTCTGGTTTATGAAAAACAGCACGACTATGAAAAAGTAAGTTGTGTATTTTTTAATGATAATTATTGGACTATGACTACTAATGATTAGTTGTCATTATTATTAAAGGAACAATTATCATAATTTAATCATGAAGTCTAGCTATTGTAACGACTTTCTTATGCTTGTAAATTCGTCCATCCGGTGCCGCCCCCTCTTTGGAGCCATTTGCATCAATACTTATGCAGAGTCAGTCAAGTAAAAGCCCTCTTGAACCGAATGGTTTATGAATGTTCATTTGGTTTCATGGGATTTTCTTTAAATCTTTTTAGTTGGCAATGGAGTAGACAAGGGTGACTTGCTATATTTTCTTTCGGATTCAACATTTGTGTTACGTTGATGTTTAGCTGTATGTCTCTGTAAATAAAAATATACTTATTAGCTTTGGATTTTATGGATTTTTCTTTTTCTTGGAGCCTTAAGGACCTCTAGGCCTAAACCTTATCAACCTTGTCACAAATATTTGTACTAATTTGGTGTCTCTGGTTACCTTGAAGCTAGAAAATTATCTTGGTAGTCCCGAGGGTAATGTTGTTCAGTTTTCTACCTTTCCTCTCGTTGCCAGTATTTTCTACCATCTTTCCTCTGTAAACTTATTCAGCCTTAAAATCCTTTCTAAATCTCTAAACTTCCTGAATGCCCTGATACACATGTCCCTACCCTTTAAACTTATAGTTTTCCATACTACTCCATTTGACAGATCTTTCCTTTAGAATTCCATTTCTTCCCATATCAGTCATGCACTTACTGTTCAGATAACAATTATCTGTTGGGGCATGTAAGCCCCAGGTATAATTTTAATAATTATTGGTTAAAGAGAAAAAAATAATGACACAGCCACACCATGTATGTCTGTCTTCATCGGATCCTTATATGAGATGGCATAAAGACAAGTAAGATGTGGACGATTTAATACCTACCAATATGTGGTAAACTTTCAACATCTTATATCTGTACCCAGCCTATCTGATGTAGACATACGTGGTTTGTCGAATAATCAACCACAAATAAATTGGATGAAAATTTAACATCTTTCTGTCATCAACCTGAGGCAATTCCCAACAAAAATCATCCACTCTTATCTAAAATTGCTTCATTAATTTTTTCCAGAGTAAGAAGTATTTTTTTCTAAAAATGAAATTAGAAGATTCTGCTTGGCAATAATGACTTCGGGAGGTTTTCCTTAAAAATAATAAATTAAAGGGCCGTCTACATTGGGTTTCTCTCAAGCTGGAATAAAAACGTTATGGATAGTGGGTATAGATTATATATATTGGTTATCATATCTGCAACAGGTTGTGCTGTGAGATGGTTAGAGGGTGCAGATGTCCGTTTACCACCTATTTAAGAAGTGTTTAAATATGTGGTACATTGTGGACAACACCTTCCACTCTCTAACCATCTCACCCTAGGACCTGATACAACATGCTGAGTATGTAGAAACATTGTGCACTAATAAATCTGATGAATATCTAACATCTTTCTTTTATCAACTCCAGTCGATATCTCAACAAACCATTCACTCATATGTTATATTCTACACATTATTATAGAAACGTTCTTTTTGGTTTTAGATGGTCAATACTCTTGTTGAAGGGCTGCAAGATCCAAGAGTACTTTCTAATCATTCAGCTATTGCATTAATCATGAAGGCAGAGTCAATGGCTAAAAGAAAAGCTTTGTCTGCAGCGTTGAAGAAGTGCTTAGTAGAAGCAATACCAGTCTATAATTATTCACCTGATACAATTAAGATTACTGCGACCTCAGCGCCTAGGTTGGTGATCTACATTAATTTTAATTTGAAAATAGTCTGCTAATTATCCAGATCTTGATCAGCTTGTAACTGCCAGAATTTTTTTATTAAAAGTTAAAATTGAGAATATCTTAGTATTAAAGATAGGTAAACTAAGGAACATATTAACCACAAAACCACACAGATTTAATTCTGCAGTTAACTACAAAATTGAAAAGATTTGCAAGTAAACTAGATCTACTGCTAATTTATAGAAGTCATGAATCCATCATCTATCATAAAAAAAATTTTCTTTGTTTTTTTAGCGTCACAACAAGTAGGAAACAAGTTTTTGTAAAAAATACAGAAAGGGGGAAAGAATATTCTTCTGTTGAAGAAGTAGCAAGGAGGCATTACATGTCTGAGTTTGGATATAGCTCAGGTAAATTTATGCTCATAATTATTTATAAAATATTAATCAGTTTTGAAAAAATATTTAATGTACAATATTTACATATCAAATTAGATCTGAATCGACATAGCTTGAAGAGAATCAGTGTTTTAGGTGTTAAATAAACTAGCTTGATCTTTGAAACAGGTATACACGATGAAGGGAAATTGTTGGTTATGTGTGCTCTGACTTGCTTTTGGGAAGTTGTATTTTCTGATGTAGAAGGTGTTTTCCATTCCGAGCTGCAGTCAGTACCTCTTGACTGGGGCACTTCAGGTTTTCAGAGGCGCCGTAAAGCAGTAATAGAGGTAATCTTACAGTTCTCTTTTTTTGTCATTCAAAAAATAAATACAAATTAAGAAAAAAGATTCTTCTCAATCCCAGTAAGTACAGGTTTAACTTCAGGAACCTAGAATCCCCTAGGGCCCAGGTGAGTTCTTGATTTACCTGCCTCCTATGTTATGACACAATCATGATCCCTACATCCTAGGGGCACATTTAAGGTCTCACTTTTGGCACCAATACTACAGAACATTATTTAAGTTAATAGAAAATTGAAACTTTTTTGACCACTTTTATTATATATTTTAGGAAATATCAAACCAAATTTCTGAAGACACTGCACCAGTATTTTTAGAAAAAATAACAAAAAAATATTCTGGTGTTGTTGGCCCTGTTGATTGGGACGTTTTTGAGTCCGGGAGTCTACTGGAGGTACTATTCATTTTATCCTTAGAATATATTTAAGATTTGTATAATTACTGTATCGTTTGTAAAATAAGAAAAAACTTATAACCCTTGGAAAGCCTCAAGGATGAAAGTCCAACAAAATTACTTTAATTATTATTATTTTTAGGCTAAACAGTTTTTATCCTGCTTGTCAACTGAGTTGTTTATAAAAATCGCTCAATATCTGATTGAAGACTTCAGGACTAGGAGAAGTGGACTTCCAGATTTGACACTTTGGGATCCAGGATCAAACAAAGTAACAATGTTGAGTTATACATGTATATCCTCTCCCCTCTGATCTAAACACATGAGTTTCACAATTTTATTTTTGAAATTGTTTCAGTATATATTTGTTGAAGTGAAAGGACCAAGTGATATACTGTCCCCTAATCAGATAAAGTGGCTCGAAAAGTTCAACGAATTTGGCGCTAAAGCTCAAGTTTGTCGTGTTAATAGTGAGTTTTTTTTTTGTTATTGCATAATTTGATTAAAGCTTTTACAATTGAATGCCTTGAAGAATAGCTCAAGCCAAAGTAAATTGAGATTCATTGCAACTTTTTCATAATTACTAAGCTCATGTTTGGACAGAAATTAATTGTCTAAGAACCTTTCAGAAACCCTAAAAAATCTGTTTCATATTGCTTTGGAAAATTTTCACATTAACTTCATCCAAATGAGATATGATTTAAAAGATTGTAGAGGGAGAAAATAAAATAAAACTTATCTTCACTGCTTCTGAAGTTGGAGGATCAGCCTCATCCTATGAACCGAAATGGCAAATTTTCTCTGAATGAGTAATACTACAGACAGGTGATTAGCCTAGTGCTAGAGGCCTCGTTAACCATAAGGATGCTAAACATGATCATTTCCTCCAGTTGCATATCTCCACGATGTTAGAAAGCCACATCATTCTTATTTCTTACTACTCATAAATCATCAAAGTTTTTATGGTTTTCTTACAGTCAACCTTATCTAATTGTTCACTTATGAGGGTGTCAGACATTTTGGAAACCTTCCTCATTCTGGGGGAAAGCTTTATCTTGCTACGATAAAAGGCATATAATTTTATATAATATCTGCCATTAAGTTGTTGCAATTGATTAAAAAAATTATTCTGCTTAGCATTGTTTATATGGGTTAATTTATTTTTTGCTACATAATATATAATACTAATGAAGTGTTATTGTATTTTAGCTTTAAATACCGGCCCTAGGAGTCAACCTAAAAAAAGGAAACTTGAAGAAGACAATTAAAATTAATACTAAAAAGTTCTGATGATATCTAAGGCCATTTTTCAACTTTATATACAAATTATCAATGAGATAGATTAAATTTACAATTTATTTATAAGTATCTAGTTAATAATCAAATTGTTATTTTCTTTTAATATTTTATTTTTTATGTAAATATTTTAACAATTTTAATTTACAACTTTTTGTCATTTATTGTATCCTAATAGTCTCCTTTCCTTCCTTTCTTGCCGCTTCCTAGCTGCCATAGCTAGACTGTCTCTACCCCATCCATCCATCCATCCATCTATATCGTCTTCTTTTTCTTCTGGCTAATGTAATGTGTTGAGGTAGACATTTTGACCAGTTCTCCTTAGTCATTCTGTTAATATGGACATACCAGTTGAGTTTTTTCGTTTCAGTTTTTTTGTCATCAAGGAGGGAGGGGATTCTGCTTAAAATCTCAGATGGAAACCAGATATAAACAATAAAATATTGGAATTCTTGCGTGAGAAATCATAAAAGAAAAAAAACAAAACATTTTTAGCATAAAAAATGCATTTATTTTAATTTAAGAAGTTATTCATATTCCTTTATTGTAAATAACTATTTACAATTATATTTTTAATAAGCCACTTCAAAAAAAATAACGGTCTGGAAAAAAATATAGATAAAATGTTATAAATATTTAAAAAGAAAAATTAACATCAGACTTGTCCCCCATGCGCTGATAGCTTCTGTATCTCTGTCAGAAGAGGATATTTTCTTGGAACCCCGCTCTCCTCTAGATGAAAGAGCCTGAGACTAGTCAATTCAATTTCACTGACACTATTAGGTATCAAGGTTGACTTGTGCATCAATAACATCAGTACATACTTCACAAGCTTTCTTCAATTTCGTTTGAAGATCATTACGCACTCTTTCAGTAATTTTTGCTGATTTCCACACCTCTTCATTCAGCTCTTGAACCTATAAAAATTAGAAAATTTAACAATTTCATAGAAATCTGTGACGATCCTGTTTAAACTTTATGGCCATTAAGAAGCAAATTAATTGTTTGTTTTTTTAATAACAAATGCTTTTTAAAATTTCAAAGCCTTTACATCGTAACAATCTCAATGGAGAAAACTATATAAGTTTCAGATTGCTGATTTTCATCATTATTAAGTACTAAGTAAGTGAGTATTAAAGTACCTCAGAACTATTTTTCTTACTTTCTTTCAACATTAGCCTTTAATCAAACTAGTATAATTGTATTAAGTACTACTATTGTACAAACTTTATAATTTACTTTAGTGAGAATTCATCTTAAGTTACAATGAGAAAAAACTGCATTTCATTGTTGTACTCCAATCTAATAAACACCCAAATTTTGGAGAAAGGATTTACCTGATAGATTCGATTCCTTACGGTTGTCTGTGTTATATTATAACGGTAACTGTCTTTTCTAAAATTTTTAATTTCTTAGTCATAATGACTTAAAGGACATTCACAAAAATTCTCAAAGACTAATGGTTTAGTATTCTTAAGAATAACACACAAAAAGAGGCAGCTATGTATGAAAATTAGTTTTTCAAAAAAAAGGTTTGACACTCCTAAAATATGTTTTATTATTGATATTGCATCAGCAGTCAGTGTTTCATCTATTCAGGTGTCCTCAGGACTACTATTCAAACAAAACAATTAAATTTATATATACATCCAAAGCACTTGAAATAATTAAATTGGCAACAATCCAAAGAATGAAATGAGATAACTATGAGTGACATTGGTAGTCCAAAGTCTTCATGCTACTCATGATTTCTGCGCTGCTGGATTGATATATATATACTGTACAGGAGAGCTGCCCCGCCCTGAGTATACTTTTGTATATCATCAGCTTTAGATGTAGTGATAAATTGTGAGATGTCAGCAAGCATGAGAGCTGGTAAGACTTAGAGCATAGTAGTTTTAGCTTTCTCGTAATATGACTAGGCTACAACAGTATGTGTCAGATCATTTGCTAGCTGATTTGGCCTGTTGAACGGCTTTCTTGCCATTCATGCTGTTACTATGTACTGCAATGTTTCCTTCTGACCGGCTCCAACCATTTCAGATGTGTACACATTGAAAAGTACTGGGGTGGTTCCTTGAGGTACACTACAGGTTACACACCTTCAGAAAGCCAACCAGCATGGCAATGAGCTGCTCTGGATCCCGCTGTTTCACATCCTGTTATTTATTAGTCTCACCACCCACAATAACCAAGCTTGGCCTTTCCTGATCTCTTTGTTCCTTACTCGTTGGGACCCTCTCTCTGGGTTTTCTAAATATTTTTCATTTTAAAATAAAATTCAATTTCACTATAACAATATATTAGGTTAATATGAACTGTTACACCCAAAGTACCTGTAGTTTGGCCACTTGGAGTTGATATTCTTTCTCTTTTAATGCCGAGTTAAGAATCCCCTGAATTTTTCTCTGAGCGCTCAATTTGCTTTCATAATCATTTACAGCCTTTATAAGTTTCTCTGATGCAAATCTATTGTTAACAAAATAGCCTTTTTAATTAAAACTTGACAGAATAAATAATAATTACATAAGATATTTCCGGTAATATACACATTACCTGGCTGCCTGATTAGACTTTTCTTTTTCCTGACTCACTTGTTCAATTTGTTGTTGCCATTCTTTGTGCCTCTCACGTACCTGTTACATGAAAAAAAAAAAAAAAGCAATGCAAACATTACATTTCAGTAACACATCAAATCTTCAGAGATTTTTTTCCATAACATTGGTTGTTGTTGATTTCCATGTTACAATTAATGATACACACCTTGGAGAAATAGTTTGTGGCAGACTTTACTTACTTTGTTAACCTTCAGTATGTAAAGTTGTCATACATCAATAAAAAATTAATAGACAATAATAAGACCTCAATCATTTGGTGGTTCTTCACCTTATATTCCAGCTGTTTTAACAAGGTATCTTCCTTAGTTCTCTCTTCTTGTGCTTCTTTTAGTTTCTTCTCCGTGCTAGCTATTTTACTGTGAAGTTTTTCTCGGGAGTCTTCCAATTTCTAAATAGCAGAAAATAATAACTAACATAATTTTAAAAATTCACTGTGATGTCACTATCCTACGCTTACATCTATGTTCTCTAATAGTTGGCATTTAAGAACCCTTTCCTCATCAAGGGTCCTCTTTGTATTATCTGCAACGAGCCGCAAACATTTGATTGTATCAGCCTGGTCTTGAAGCATTTTATCTTTGATTTTAACAGAATCTTTTTCCTGTTCCAACTCCTTCCTATAAAATTTATCAGTTCATAAAAAAATATTTACATTGTATTCTGAAAATATTATATAAAACAATATCAATTTTTTTTTTTTTTTTTTTTTTAACGGCATTCAACCACAAAGGTCATTGGCACCCAAAACTTAATTTTTGATTTTGCATTTTCCTTTTAGTTACTTAGGTATTATAAGGGCCTCATCATATTAACTGCCTGGGTACTGATGAACTAATAAATATGCTGGGCATTAATAACTGCAAGTTTGTTGGGAATGTTACCATGACAACATGGTGTGGCCCATAAAATACTTAAGTTCCCCTTTCTTATTTTCTCACCTTAATCTCTCTATTGTTCGATCTTGTTCAACAATGGCACTATGTAATTTATTATATTTCAATTCGAGTGAAACATACAACATATTTGAATCGTGATATTCTTTCTTTACCTTTACTATATGTTCTTCCTGAAACAAAAATACTTTAAATTTAGCAATAAGGATAATATTTTGGTTTTACAAATGATACTGTTTATATAAAAAGCTAGTTTTGAACGCTTAGCTGATTACAAATCTATTTACTTGTATATAGTATATTTATATATAATATGTATATTTATTCTCTCATTCCCAGTATGTATATTCCCTAATTTATCTAAGGAATAGCCATTCTAGTTGCTTACATATACAATATAAAAATAGCGAGTAGGTGTAATTTGTTGACAATTCTCCATACCAAGTACTGAACCCAAAAAAGACCTTTCAAAATTCACTTCCTTCTTTTTTATAGGAAGGTCGATGTAAGCTATAATGAACGTAGCATGGTATGACAACACTAAGTGCAGGCATAACAAGGTGTTCATTAATAAGGCCTCATCATTAATCATAATAGGCAGTGTATCAATTTCATCACATCAAGGTTAAATGGTCACTGAAAATTGTGTCACTGGCATCTGCAAGGTGTAACAAGATCCTCCACAGCCCTAAATGTGGTGAGAAACCTGATAACTCCCACTACATTTGAAGGCTATAGCCCTACAACACCCCCTCAGTTATTGGGATGTGATAGGTTTCATGGAGACCTGATTATCTCAATTGGGGAATCATCTTCTACTTCATCAGAAGATTCCACAAACTGAAGATTAATCAATTATTAATAAAATAATTTATGAAAACAGCTGGCAAAGAGGAGAGTCTTTAATATAGTTGTCAGACCACACTGTAAGCAACCTCTAATTATTATTATTAGTACTAAGCTTAATTTTATTTTTGTTTATTTAAAGCTTGAGGATGACATCGACATGAGTGTCGGCTAGATCATCAGACTTGTAATGAATTGATGTGAGTTAGATTCGGATCTGGGAGAGCTATATTTCATAATGGACCCTCAATGTAAATTCAGCATGACCTACCCTGGCAGTAAAATCTATCAATATATATTCCCTGCCCTAAGTTTGATAGCAAAAGATGGTTAAACCATGCATCTCATGGGAACTAACAATAAAATTACTTATAACCTAAAATAACATGATAAATTTACATTGCATTTAACTTGGTTCTTAATTGAAGTGATCAGACACTCTTGCTGTTCCTTTATATTCTGAATTTCCTGCAATCTTTAATCATTATCATGTGATTAATATTATCTCTATAAATTTATTGATAAAAGCTGAGTAAAGTTTAGAGAAACATTACTTATTTTTCAGGATCCTTTGTTCATTTTCCATTGAATTATTTTCATTTTTAAGTTGATCAATTGTCGACTCCTTTATACTTATATCTAAAACTGCTTCATTATATTTTTTACTCATTTCCTTGTATCTGTAGTGAAAAAGAAAGGCTTAAATGTTAAGAGGAATTGTTCATTTATCTGGCTAAAAAAATATGATAAGTTTTCATTGGTTTATTTAAGACTAAGTTTTGACTCTGTCTATATAGTGTTGGTGCAGAGCCAGACCTTGCACAGTCAAGTAAGGTTAGAGTCAACTTGAACTTTCTATTTAACTTCTTCCTTTTTATAGAGGAAAAAAAATAAATTTCCTATTAACATCTTTGTTTTCAAACTTGGCAGCTTATATTGAATTTCTCCAATAATAGTAATAATGTATTTACCTTTTATCAGCAGACAAATTCGCTGTTTCCACCTCTTTCAAAAGTCCATTGCAACGATTTTTCAACTCTGTTTCTTTACTTTTTTTCTCTGCTTGGAGTTGAGCGTACGCTTTTTTATGTTTCTCTATTAATTTGATGACTTCTGGATCCTTCAGTGAACTCCTACTCATTAATAGAAACATAAATGTTATCAGGATTTCTATGTCAAAAATATAGAAACTATGTTAAATAATAAACAGTATCATAAAATATTAACTTATTGATTTCTACTCAAAGTAACTGAATCGCTTCAAATCAACCTTTGGTTTTTATAAAGTACCGATGTTTTCCTGGCTATGTTTCTTTCAATTTCTATCAAATTAAAGTAGGAGAGGAAAAAACTGGTAGGTTCTTTGGAATTAATGGGCCCTGATAGGCTGTACTTTTATGGGAATGATTTTTGAAGAATTTTTAAAAGAATTTATTTTTATAATAGTTTGGGCATTTTAATAGAATTTTATAACCCTTATGGTTATTAATTGTCTAGAAGAAAATTTATTGAGAAATATACTTGTAGAAAGATCTGAATATTTAAGGAAATATGTTCAATTGAACTGTGACTATCCTAAGTAATTAATTTGAACAATGAAGTAGGCCGAGCCAGTTTGATTAGTCATATTCCATTTAAAGATATCATATCTTCTTCTTTTTTTTTTTGAGAACTCCTCCACATCAAATAGAGCCATAGCAGACATCTATCACAATGATGATGATGTGGTCTAGATAGAGAACAGGAAGAAGTCATATTTACAGGTGTATCCCCTGATATCTGCTTAACCACTGGCCTATTTAGCTCCATGGGATATCTCGGCAAATGAATGCCAGAAGTTATGTCCACAGGTGCTGCTTTGTGGGTATAGCATGTATAGAAACCAGGTTTGGGAGAAGCCAAGAAATCGTGTGTGTAGGGTTGCTTGGTCTGTCTACTACCCGTTACTACCAAATATGTTACTACTAAACACTATTAATTTTCATAAGGCTTTTTTGTAACCTAGTGATGAACATGGCCAGCTGTTAATCTCTGATTCCCAGCTTCCTCATTAGGATTTTTTCGTTGGGAGGTTTGTCTAGTTGGTTCACTCAGTCTTGTGAGGGAAAAATCAATAGCTTTTAAATAAATAAGTAGTGAATCCTCAATTTATAAAACCAAAATAAATATTTTAAGGGAATAGACTTGCCCAAAATCCATTAGCTCATCAATTCCATCTATCAACTACTACCACTAGCAGAAACTTTAGTCGGCTTTGTAACTTCATAAGGAAATACGACATGATTATTGGCAATGTTTGTATAATACTAACCATCCTCAAGATATCAGCCAAAAAAGTTCAAAATTAGTTTTTTTTTAGTAAGTAGTAGTAGACTTGCTTTGTCTACTTGACTGAATAAATTACTATTTATTGTTGGATGTTGCTTTCACTTCTGAAGTTTTCATCCATATTTAGAACTCCTTAAACTTATGTACCCGCCCCGACTAGGATCTCAGGAATCTTAGGAGAAAGTAGGAAGGGTAACCATTTAAAAGGAATAACAAGTTTAAAATTAAAGGGTGCTTTAATGAACAAAAATATAAGATTACCAGCTCTCACACAACTACGAAAGCTACTAATTAAAATAAAATGTCATTCAATTCTATTTTCCATTACAAAATTTAAAGAGTAAAGTCGGGATTTGACAGTCAGCCACATGCTCCATTTAGCTGGCAACTATGTTACAGACGGAAAAGAAAAGTCCACATACCTTTGATCAAGTCCGGTATCCACATTACCCCTACAATATGAATGGTTTGTCTCTCACTCAACCTCTTCCAACCACACAGAAACACGGACTGACTGCTTTTTTATTACTATCGCCCTACTCGCGTGCGACCAGGGCGTGGTCGTCGTAAGTAGGGATGACTAAGGGCCAATAAACAAGGTTTGTTCAGGGTCGGGCCATGTTCCCACGGTTAAGTTCGTAGAACAAATAGGAGAGTGCTATTAACTATCAGTTGTCTTCCGAGAACATCTTAGCACGTGCAGTCTCCTATTCCGCTTCATCACCAGGCCCTGAAGGCAAACGGTCGTCTGTTGGTTTCGTTATTCACCTTTCACAATCTAACAGTCCCAACAGACGCCGATCCTTACATTACCCTCCCGCTAACAAAAGAGTGGATCCTAGAGGACCACTCTTTTTAACCACAAGGTATTCTACAAATTAACTACAAACTATTCTTAATCCAATATACTTAACCTATTTTAACAACTTAGCCTAGGATTTACAACTACACCTAACACACCCAATTAGCACTGCACATGGTCTATTTCCCTGGGTTGGTGGATCACCTGGTCCATCTCCTGCTGTAGATCGACACCTTCTTTAACTTGGGCGTTTGCGTTCCCTCTTCTAACTAGCCACAACCGCAATCCCCAGGCGCCTAGCGCGCCCAGGAGTATTATCATCATGCCCGCTAGTGAATTCCAAAACCACTTCCTCTTGCTCTCTCGGTCTTCGTCCACATCTTGGATTGCCCTTGATAAAGCTGTGAGCCGGGCCTCGTCTACCGCCCATCGTCCCGCTTCCAGGTCACCATCTCGCTCCAGGGCCGTCCAGGCTTCTTTCACGTCCTCTCCTAGCAGCGGCTCTCTCGTGTTAGTTAGTCGCCGGGGTACCGAGTCCAAGGTTCGTATCCCCTGATTCAACCGCACTCGCGTCTCCCCTCTAGACCGGGGAAGTAGCCAGTAGTCCGTGGTCTTGTAGGCGCAGGATTCTGCTACTTCCAATTCTCCATCTCCGTCTACCGAAATTTCCTCAGGAGGCTGGGAACGGCACTGCTTTGTCACCTTAACTGGGCCGCTTAAGCTGAACAACCAGCGTTCGTTCGTCTTGTCCCAAACCCAAGTGTCAAGATGGGGACCCCTCAAAGCGATCCACCTGCACCCTAGCTGATTATCCTGGTCGTCTCCAAAGAACAGTCTACTCAAGCAGGTGGCTCTAGTACGTCTGATCAGAGGAAACTGCACGGGACACACCCACGGCTGCGATCTTCGGCAATTTACAAAGTCCTCGTCACGCAGAAGTGCGTAATAATGCCTGTCCAAAGAGGTCAGAATATACTCCACGGATGTGTCCAAGACCACTTTTTGCGCCACCTCAGCGCTCCAAGTCGGTATCGGTGTGACTTTATATCTCTTGAACGTCTGTCCCTGACTTGTCAACGGTAGATCTATGATAACATGAATGGCTGATGTAGTCGCTACTCCGTGAACCTCGGCCGCTTGGTAATACCGATGGGCCTCTTCAGATCTAGTACCTGTGAACAGATTCAATTCCGCAGGCAACACACCTGCCACCGTTTGGAGTATCTCGCTTAATGACTGTGGGGACAATAGAGTCTGACTTACTTTACCCAGGGACACCTGTTCTAACCCCGCGTACAAGTCCCGCAAGTCGAGACCGGCTTTAAGGGCTGTGACCTCCATGTTCCTCAGATTTGACATAAGGGACAGGGATAGGTTAGTGTAGAGGGACAGGTAGTCGAGGCGGTTTTCTAATGTATCCAACCTCTTGTGAGTGGACGTTATCTCGTTCTTTAGCGTTCTCGCTACCTGCACCAGCGTACGCGCATTCTCTTCCGTCCTCTGCCCCAAACGTCGCGTGATGGTGAGGTGCTCCTCCGTTAAGTGCACCATTTTCCCTTGCCTCGCCTCTAGCTGTGCCAGGTCCGCTCGTATTTCTTCCATGTCGTCCGCGTCCGGGTTACCGAATACTAGTCGTATAAGTTTTCCTCCTGCATTAATTAATCCTCTACTCCCCCGACTAATCGGTAAAAGGTTTCTGAGCGATCTCACTGCTTCATCCACTTCCAATACCATCCCCCTTGTCCGTTTCAGTTCCTCTTGGTACGTTCTGATCTCAGGGATTCGGTCAAGCGTCTGCCAGTAGGCTATCTCAATCTCCTCCATCACGGCCACCATCCTCGCGGACTCTCCATACAAGTGAGTTACATTCACTTCCACCACTACTCTCCACCGCTCGCTAGTTATTATTAAATCAGTCTCATCTAGAAAACGCACCCCACTATGTGCGTACACCACCTGCATCACCATCCATCCTGCGAACAATTCAATTTCTCATTAGTCTCCTAGTCTCTCCTTGATCGTAAGGGATAAGGAGAACGTGGACAGGTGGTAGGAGGATCCTCGTCGGGAGTCCACGTGGGGTCCCGAGGGTCTTCGGTTTCTTCAGGCTCCACCGATTCCTCTCTCATCCACCAAGGGGTGACGTGGTCGACCATACCTTGCACAGGTGGCGAACCCTCCGTCCTCTCCGTCGAGGCATCCTGGGCCTGTGAGGGCTCGAGTTGTTCGTTTTCTACGACCCGTTCTTTTTCCTGGGTCCTGGTCGCAGTTGGCCGCGGTTGAGCGTCATAATCATCGCCGTCTTCCTCCATGGTGGGGATTAAGCAAAGTTCGTCCTCCGAATCCGTGCCATACTCGCTCTCCTCGTCCGCCCTTGTGCTTGACGGTTCCTCCTTGTTAGCCTCTGTGGTCAATACCGGGGACGGCTTTAACCGATTTATATGCACCACCACTTCGCGCCCCGTAGATAATCGCACCCGGTAATTTACCTCTGATAGCTTCTGCAGCACCTTATGTGGTCCTGTCCAGGGCCAGGAAACTTCTTGAAGTTTCCAGGCTTTATCGCCGACACGTGTAATAACACTTCATCGCCCACTGCCAGGGTGCGTAGCTTGCGTTTTCGATTGCACCATTTACTACGGGCTTTCCATGCCTTCTCCGCTCGATCCCGAGCGTCCTTGTAAGCATCACGTAGTCGGTTCTCCACCTCACTGGCTATCTCCGACGTCTCTTCGTAACTATCGCCGATTACCGGAGCCGTCCAGCACCCCGGGTTGTTCAACTCACGGCCAAACACCAAATAGTTCGGGGAGTATCCCGTCGATGGGTGGGGAATAGCTCTGTAAGCCATGAGAGCGTATGGGATCCAGCGGTCCCAGTCTCTGCCATCCCTGCGAGCGAAGTGCGCCACTGAGTCACTCAACGTCCTATGGAATCTCTCGAGCATTCCGTTGCATTCTGGGTGATACGGAGTGGTTTGTATCTTCTTGCTACCCAGGATCCGACAGACTTCCTTCATGAGTTTCGAAACAAAGTTTCGACCTTGGTCTGTTAGTAGCCGTGCCGGTACTCCGTGTCGAGCAACAATGCTCTCCACATATGCCTTGGCGGTTTCTTCAGCCGTCTCTTCGCGTATGGCTACTGCCTCTGGATAACGGCTAAGGTGATCGATGAAGGTCAGCAAATACTTGTTCCCACGTCCGCTCCTTGGGAATGGTCCCACGATGTCCAAGGATATTTGTTCAAAGGGTTCCGTTGGGAAGTATGGTTTTTGTAATGGGGCCTTCAAGCTAACGGGTGTCTTTCTTCGGGCACACGATAGGCAAGTCCGCACATGTTCTTTGACGTCCTTTGCTAGGGTTTCCCAATGGTAGTTCTTTCGTACCAGCATTTCCATTCTTTCAGCTCCCGGGTGCCCTGCCCACGGGGCATCGTGGCAGCTTTGTAGGATCTCCGCTCGCATTGAAGTCGGAATCATCAACCTCCATACCTCTGGTGATGCTCCCTCCGGAGCTAGGTACATCACCCCTTCCTCATCTCTGCGAACCCGTTCTCCTTCCTTTTTGGTAATTTTTTCACACCAGCTATCGTTGCTCTGCTCCTTCATTACTCTTGCTCGAAAGTCCCGGGGGGTCTCCAGCCTCACCAAGGCCACTGCTCTACTTAGCGCGTCGGCATTCGTGTGCCGGTGGCCAGGCTTGTGTGTCACCTCATACTCAAATTCCTCTAATCTTAGGGCCCACCTCGTCAATCTTGACGAAGGATCCCTGAGACTGAGCATCCACCTTAAAGCCGCATGATCAGTAATAAGTTCAAACCGTCTCCCTAGTAAGTAGCAACGGAATTGTTTAGTTGCCCAGACCACCGCTAGTAATTCTCTCTCCGTGACCGAATAGTTCCTCTCGGCCTTGGACAACTGTCTGCTTGCATAAGCGATAGGTCGTTCCCCTCCATTCCGACGTTGGGATAAGACAGCCCCTACCGACGTTCCGGAGGCGTCCGTTGCTAGCAGGAACGGGTCTGCGAAATCCGGGTAGATGAGAATATTTTCAGAACACAGTTCCCCTTTTAGTTTCGCAAAAGCCCCTTCTGCCTCGGGGCCCCAGTCAAATTTCGTGGTCTCCGAGGTCAGCACCGTTAGCGGTTTCGCTTTCTCGGCGAAGCAAGGCACAAACCGACGGTAATACCCGGCCAACCCGAGAAAGGCTCTTACTTCCTTACGATTCGTCGGGCGCGGGTACTCCTTGACGGCTTTAATTTTGGATGGGTCTGGTTGTATCCCTTGCCGTGTTACGACATGTCCTAGGTAGGCCACTTCTTCCACCGCGAATCTACACTTCTTCAAGTTGATCTTCAAGTCGGCTCCTCTTAGCTTGTCCAGTACAAGTCGCAGTCTTTTGGCGTGTTCCTCGATGGTCGTGCTGAAGATGATCACGTCATCTAGGTACACGAAGCAGACTTCCCCTTTCAGCTGCATCAGTAACTCGTCCATGAGCCGCTGGAAGGTGGCCGGTGCCCCGGCGAGCCCAAACGCCATGCGGTTATACTCGAAATGCCCTCCGACCGTGGTGAAGGCAGTCTTCTCTCGGTGTTCGGGTGCTATCTGAATCTGGTGATAGCCACTGGCTAGGTCTAAGGTCGAGAAATACTGGCTCTTCCCCAGTTGTTCCAGCGTCTCATTTATAAGCGGTAACGGGTATGCATCTACTCTGGTCACTTCGTTCAGGCCTCTGAAGTCCGTACAAAATCGATATTTAATTTCTCCGTCTTCGCTCTTCTTCTGTACCAGAACAACAGGCGCCGCCCAAGGGCTGTCGGATGGCGATATTATTTCTTTGGCCAACATATCGCCCAGATGTTTCTTGACAACCTCCCGTTGTGCGAAGGGGACCCGATACGGTCGTTTGCAGATTGGCCTTACATCTCCGGTCTCTATCCGATGTTCTACTTTCAGTTTGCAACCGTTGGGCCCAGGCTCTTCGAACAGAGTCTCATAGGACCTCAGCACAGCCTCAATTACGTCCCGTTCGGTCGGCCCTAGGTGGTGTAATTTCTCCGTCCAGTCTAATGTCCAGTCCTGGTCCGTGCCTTCTTTTAGAGCCACGACCTTTTCTCCCTTTTCCCTAATATCCGTCCATTCCTCGGCGTTTGCTATTTCTTGACCCCGACTCAACGTCACCTCTCCCGCGGTAAGATTCACCATCCGAACCCATACTTTTCCGTCTCGAATCCGGTTCAAGCTCCGACCCACTCGCACCCCTTGTTGGCTTATCAGCTTGGGTTCTAGCCACAAGTCTCGACCCGATGCCCATCCCGCCACGTCACCTTCTAGCAGGGCCTCGCTGTACGGCGGGATGACCGATCTACTAGACACCTTCACCGTCGTAGAACCGATGGGCGTTGGTTCTCCCGGGTCGTTGCTTGGAAGGATGTCTGCTTCTTGGTTGTTCACTCTCTTTCTCCTGCCCCTCGGTCTGCGTCGTCGGCCTTGCGTACTCTTCCTAGGCCACTTTGGCTCTGCTTTCTTGTCTGTTACCGACGCTACCCTCTTCTCCGGTTTCTCGTCTGCGCCGGTCATCCTTGTTGACAATACTCCACGTTTGGTGTCGATCACGGTATCGAGTCTTTTCATCAGATCCAACCCTAGCACTCCATCGCAGTCCATTGAGAGGTTGGCTATGGTCATACGGTGTTTTACCTTCCTGCCCTGGAACTCGACTTCGACTATCTGGTCCCCTGCTAGGTGCAGTCTCTGGCCGGTAATCCCTTTTGCTCTGATCCTGCTACCTCGTATTTCCACCCCCTGTATGGGTTTCGTGATTAATGTGACCTCCGAGCCCGAGTCCACTAACAATTCCTTCAGCTCCCCTCCTATCACCACCTTCACCCGTATGCCCCCTCCTTGTCTACTCCCCACGCTCGGGACCATCCGTACGTCTTTCCCCTTACTTTTTGACACCGTGCCGGGGTCCTCGCGGCGTCTTAAGCATTTGGGTCATCCTTGTGTCCCGAATTCTGATCGGGTTGCTTATTTCCCTGATCCCCCATCGGCTTACCTCGGCAGTGGCTGGCATAGTGGCCGGGCTTCCCGCACCGAAAACACGTCCGAGGGCTTACTTGCCTTATCTCGCTCCCCCTGTTACCTGGATTTGGAGTCGGGCGGCATTCTCTAGCGATATGTCCCACCTTACCGCAGCGATAACAAGTCACAGGGGCATTTGTCCTTGCCACAACGGCGGCAAAGTGTCCCATCTTTTCTTCCTTCCTTGGCTTCCCACAATAGCAGACTCTCTGATGCTCGATGGTTATAGTCTCATCTTGTTCCTCTGTGGACACCGCATACGCTATCGTTGGCTTCCTTTCCGTGTACTGTTCCAATGCCGCTGCTTTCTGTAAGGCTTCCTGCAAATTGCGTGGAGACGCATACGCCACTAGCTTGCTGGAGTCACCCCGTAGCCCTGCTACGAATGTAGCTACTACCCTCTTTTCCAATTCCTTGGCCCTCCACATTCTCTCTGTCACATCTGCAGCCGGCGGCATGGTCTTCTGCCCCAGAGCCAAGACACGGTCGGCGAATCCCTTCACCGTTTCCCCCGGTACCTGTCTCGCCTGTCCTAGCGCCCTCAGATAATAGTCTTGGGTGGCCGAATCTTCAAACCTCTCTTTCAACCTTGTCACCAGGTCCTGGTAAGCGTTGCCTCCTTCTCGCAGCTCGGGGTGGGCTTGTACAAAGACTGCTGCCGTACCTGCGAGTTTCAGCTCTAATACCGTCAATCGGTCGGCCACTGTCCAATTACCACTCTGCGCTATTAGTTCGAGCCTGCGTAGAAACTCTTCAATGGGTCCATCTTTTTCCGGGTCCGACCATGCCCGAAGAAGCCCCTGCATGGACATATCTCTCTTGGTTCGGGGTGGGTCCTCTACCGCACTCATATTCAGTCTCTGTTTGGTATCGTCCAACTCTTCCTTCATAGCCTGGGATGCCACCCGCTCTTGCCTCAACGTCCTCTCCAGCTCTGCTTCTTTCTCCTTATAGCGACGGTTGGCCTCGGTGGCCTCGTCGAGCTTTTTCCTCAATTCGTCTGCTGACATTTTATGCCTGGATTATAATATATTAGAAACACCTGTACCTTCGCGTAACAGATTCAACTGTTATGAAATGATGATGATGAATGAAATGAAAACCGGTTCATGAAATGGTTCTACAGTTCTTATGAACGGTTTCACCATCCCGATTCATTTACCCTGTTCATCTTAATTTTAACTATTCCTTTTAATTTGGCAATTAAGGTTCAAAAAATTTTTTTTAAAGTTATCAGATATATGCCCTACCCAGATGATCACAAATTTCGGCTATTTTCGCCCTACGATCAACCGTTCGCCCAAAACCGCACGGCCCATCAATTCTATTAGCGTCAGCAATTTACTCTGCCCTCGCGCCGGCAGGCTCTTCCCCTCCTACTATCCTCTCTGGTTCGACTGTGGTATTCTTGCATCCACCCCACACCTGACACCAATTTGTACCCGCCCCGACTAGGATCTCAGGAATCTTAGGAGAAAGTAGGAAGGGTAACCATTTAAAAGGAATAACAAGTTTAAAATTAAAGGGTGCTTTAATGAACAAAAATATAAGATTACCAGCTCTCACACAACTACGAAAGCTACTAATTAAAATAAAATGTCATTCAATTCTATTTTCCATTACAAAATTTAAAGAGTAAAGTCGGGATTTGACAGTCAGCCACATGCTCCATTTAGCTGGCAACTATGTTACAGACGGAAAAGAAAAGTCCACATACCTTTGATCAAGTCCGGTATCCACATTACCCCTACAATATGAATGGTTTGTCTCTCACTCAACCTCTTCCAACCACACAGAAACACGGACTGACTGCTTTTTTATTACTATCGCCCTACTCGCGTGCGACCAGGGCGTGGTCGTCGTAAGTAGGGATGACTAAGGGCCAATAAACAAGGTTTGTTCAGGGTCGGGCCATGTTCCCACGGTTAAGTTCGTAGAACAAATAGGAGAGTGCTATTAACTATCAGTTGTCTTCCGAGAACATCTTAGCACGTGCAGTCTCCTATTCCGCTTCATCACCAGGCCCTGAAGGCAAACGGTCGTCTGTTGGTTTCGTTATTCACCTTTCACAATCTAACAGTCCCAACAGACGCCGATCCTTACACTTACATACATCTCATGCCCTTCAGTACTGTTGATTTTAAAGATTTAAAAATATATAGCCACAGTAGGCTAATAATGCTCGATTAATAGCACTTTTTTATTTAGAAATAAAAATTTATAACATTTTCATATCTCAAAGTACCTCAGTACAAAGCCTACCCTCATAGGATTGGTTATTATTTTTTACTTTGGCAGGATCATTTGCCGTTAGGGTAGAAATTTGTAAAACATTGATTTGCAAACCTCTACTCAGAAACACAAACTGCTTCACTAACATTGTAATGATATTTTTTTTTGCTCAAATTGAATTTAAGTTAAAAATGAATTTCTAGTTAAATAGAAAAGCTGGAATATGTATTGTAAAGACCTTAAGTGTGAGAACAGATAACCAAGGGTAGTTGGTTATTAAAAATACATTGGTTGGTGGGTAATTGCCAGTAAATAACAGCTGGTGCTTGACAGAAGGTTCAGTCATGTGCCAGACTTTGAGAATAGTTGTTATTAGACCTTCACAGAGTAAATACCATACTTTAAGAGATGATTTAGTTTAGTTAGAAGCAAGCTTGCTTGGAAGTCAGTAGGGAAATAAGATGCCACCAGGAGTGAAAAGCCTACTCATTACCCAAAAACCAGGAACATATCCATGTTAATTCAATCACTAGGACCATACAGAAAGAACCTTGAGATCATATTGGATGAAATGTTATAAAATAAACTATTATTCTTTATGACATTTTTATAAATGCCCTTTGAATGAATAAGAAAGAAAATTTTTAGCAAAGACCGTTTATTTTTATATTTTTCTTATTTTTACCCAAAGTATGGACTTATTATATTTGTTGTTTTAGTAAAGTAGATTTAAGTATAGTCTTGGCTGTGCATATGAGTTACTCAAATTTTGACCATGGACATTGGGAAAGATAATGTAAAGAAAAATTAAGAACAATAGAAAGTTGGGTTGAAGCAATATGGTTTCATTACATAATAAAAGTGATTATGGGTGTAAATTTAAAGTGGGAAATGCTGGCAACTCACTTGGCCATAATATTATTGCACTGTTTCATTTTTTCTATAAGTTCTTTTTCTGCTCGTTCTGCACGCTCGACCAATTTTTTAACAACATCTGGAGATACAATGTTCGCTTCCTTCATATATCTCAGTTCATTTTCAAGAGAGGCTTTTTCAGCTTTCAGTTTTTCTACTTCCTGTGCACATATTTACTGAAGTTTTTATTTTATTATAAATTAATAGTGCATTTTGAAAATACTTATGGTAAAGTTTAATCACCATCATCATCATAATTTAATCAACATATTATTTTTTGAAGAAATTCCTATTATATATAAATTTCAATTTCAAAATCCTTAGTATTTTTGGTTGTGTTTTATAATTCCTGTGGTGTAAACTTTTATAATTATTGACAAAAGATAAAACTATTGAGACAGTCGGGATTCAAACCTTCCATCGATAAATATCATGAAAAAAATTTACACCAGTAATTATGTACCACAATTAATAAGCTAAATATGTAAAAAAATTGTAATGATATTTTTGTGGTAAGAGTATTTTTTATTTTAAAACAAATATTGGTTAGATAGAATATGTATTATATATTAAAAGCAATAGAAACAAAGAACAGAAAACTGTCCCTGGACAATAAAAAAAGGCCAGCCCGGGGAATTAACCTGACCTTTAGTAATAAAAGCAAGCAGACACAGGGATTTGCTATAACGCATTGAAAAAACTCATTTACATTGTGGGGGTATGCTGTCTATAAATACCAGTGTTTAGGAAGAAATCACACTTTCCTTCTTTTGAGCTTGGTTATCTTACTTCTTAGTGCTTACCTTTGTTGTTGTGTCTTTGTCAGTCAGGTTGTGAGTTAAGTTCATTAACAGCCATGATTCGGGTTGTGGGAGATCGTAGTAGAGTGATGTGCTAGACAAGGGAAGGAAAGATAAAAGAAGCACTGAAGACAACCCACCACACAACAATGCAGAATATCCATGTTTTTATTTGTATTAGGTAATTATTATTTTAAGCATAAACTCTCTAGAAAATTGCAAATATGACACATTAGAAATAGTAACTTTATGCATCAGAACCATATTGAACCTTGGGATAGTACTAACTTGATCATTATTAAATAAACTTAGACAATTGTCAAAGATTCTTAGACAATTTTTATAAATGTCCTTTTACCTTTCATAATAAAGAAGTCTAAATATATGTTAAAATAACCAGAATGACTTATATATAATACTGTTAAAATAAAATGAGGACTCAAAAAAAAATTATAAAATGACTATATTGTAGTCATCTCTGAAAAATAAACCCAGAAATGACACTAAGAATAATAGTGACTTAAAAAAATCATCAAGATCCGTTAATTAATTAATTGTTTTTAAATGTAAGAATTGTCCATTAACAAGGTAACACTAATTGTTTTTAATTGGTAATCATGGTTCAATGATTAAAATTAAGGGTCTTATTATGGCTGCAAAAAAGTTGTGGACACAATTTTAATGACTTTTAATGTAATTGTGGATTAATGAAGTCCCAACACATAATGAAAATTATTAATTTGCATGCACATTATTAAGTCAAGATCTTTGATTTGATACACTAATCATTATGATATGAAAATATTTACTTTTTTAATTTGTAATTTGAAAAGGGGACTCACAACAATGAGAATACAGACACATTGGTGTGTAAACATAAAGGTTTCTGGTTTTTGAAAAAAAACAACAATAAAACTAAAAAGTTTTGCTTATTACTATTCTACAACAAATTTTCATGAACTATAACCAATTAGGAAATCTTGCAAGATGAACATTTCTTCTTGAGTTTCTTTCTCACCTTCAAAAAAATCCATTTAATAACGAAGTTGAAATATTTTGATTTTGAGTGGGATGCTGTAAAATTTGATTTATGGTTGAATACTTTTTTTTTTATGTCAAGAAAGAGTAATAGTAAAATAGATATTTAAGGTTATCATCACTTAATTTTAAAGAAATATTTTTTGTAAAACAGGGTTAACTATTATTTGATAATGCAATTAATAGGAGAACAGTTGGTTACTTGGAAATCATTGTTTGTCGCCTTTTCCCGAAACTGATCTGCCATAGCTACTGCCAATTTTTTTCCTTCTTCTAATTTTATCACTGTTTTCTGCATTTCTTTGAGCGAACTTTGTAGTTCTGTCACCATTTTTTCAGCTTCAAGCCTTTTTTTACGTTCTTCATGTAATTCCTTGAAAAAATACAAAGCTCTTATAGTCATTAATGGTCTAGAAGAACATTACTTCTTGAGTATATTTATAAAAAAAAAAATGAATATGTTAGCAAATACACATAAATCCCAATTTACTAACTAATTACGGAGAGGAGTGCCTGAAGTAATATTGTTGTGAGATAAGTATACTTGGGGGTTTTGTATTTAATTTGTGTAATCGATAAAGAACTAAATTAAAGCTGGATTATAATACTAACAAAATCATGTTAATCATTTTTTGGTTTTTATTAACTTTTAATTCAGCATTAATACAATTATTTATTTAAAAAGTAATTTTGTAGACAGTTAAGCCACCTGTACACTCCGATAATTGTGAGTCAAGCGCAATAAAATTTTATTGAGGTAACTTCTCTTTAACGTATTATTGATTTAGGATTCATCACTTACTTTTTCCAGTGAATTTAATGTTTTTCTAGTTGTGTCATCAACTTCTTGTTTTGTTTTTTCATTGAAAGGACGGTCTTCTTGCATTTGCTACTCTAGCCAGACATATTGCAATATTAGTTCTGATCTTTGTGTTTATTAATAATATATAATAATAAGAAAACAGTTTAAAATAAAAAAAAGTATTATTTTATTTTGAGCGGCCTGAACTGCATGAGTCAGGTCAGAAAGACTTCTTGGAATAACTTGGAGTACATGGGGCCCCATTTGGGTTCAACAGCAGAAAAAAAAAAAAAAAAAAATTGGGTAGATCATGTTCTGTCTGTATATATACAGTATGGAATATATAATATATTCCAGAACACCACCTTGAAATAGTCTGATTAGTAGTTGATTAAAATGCAACAACTGGAAGTTTGAAAGAAAAATTCAATTATTTTAATTTGTTTAAAAGGTATTTTTCTATGACCAGAATGGTTTAACAAATAAAATGGAAGATTTTTTGTCTAAACTACAGAGTAGTTTTTCAATTATGTAATACGTTTTTAATAAAATTATGTAGAGGTTTTGGTCCGAACAAAAGCAACTCTTAACATTGTTCCTCCTTATTAGAAAGAATTAGATTGATTGGTTGATGTAATCTGGAATTGTATAGAGGCAGTGTTAGCCTTTGCTGCCAAGACCCAGGTATTAAGGCTACATTCTGGGTTTTCAAGATATTTTGGGTGGGGTTAGATTGCCATAAATAGCAGCATTTAGGAGACAGAAGGGTCAGTCATTTTCATTCAAGGAGTCAGTGCATTAAATTGGCCAGACGTGAGACTGAATGCTGGATGGAGAGGACCACATTTTGAGACTGGAGAATAGAAAAAAGCAGAATTGAATATAACCCACGATGCAATGTCAAAGAATATCCAAGGTATTTAAATAATTATTGGTATTAGGTAATTATTATTTTGAAATATAGAATCTCTAGACAATTGTGTTAATATGAAACATTTGAAATAAGCATTATGTACTTGGACCACATCGAACCCCCAAGAAATATTAATATAAACGTTATAAAATAAAATGTTATACTTTTTACAATGTACTATGTAAGCCTTACTATGTTTATTATTTATTAATAAGTAAAAAAAATATTTACAAAGAAGAAAATCATTATATAATAAAATTAACTTCATTAATGGTTTTAAATTTTTAACCTTTTGCAACGACGCAACAAAGTCTACGAGCCTGGCCAGATTCTTATCTCCAATTTCGGATGTTTCCTGTTGAAAAATATATTCATGTAACATATTGTATTGATGTTATGGTTAATAATAGATAATTAAAAACCATATTTTTAATATCAATTAAGTTGATTTTTGGAAGTGAATTTTGTTGTTTGGTATGTATTATATAAAGAAAGAATGTGCAGGGATGTCTATTTTAGGACCTTAGGTGTAAAACAGATAGCAAGGATGAATAGATATGGTGAACATAGGATAGTTGGAGAGAGAGAAGGGAAGTGTTACTAGAGCAAGTAGTGGGTAGTTGGTTTTTTTATCAGTTCACATATTGCTAGAGAGAAGATTGACAGATGATTTGGTGATAGAAGTTCAGTTTGTGCTAGACCATTAAAAAAAAGAAGTATGACTTGGAATTGAATAAACCCATCTATCAACAGTTAAAAATGTATCCACTTATTTATATATCATGTTTTCTAATAATAGAATTAGCTAAATATTATTTTAATTATATCTAAGATTTCTATGAAGATTTATGTTTTTATGAAATATTTAAATAACCAAAATTATGCATTAGACCCTGTTGTGCCAACTTCACAACGATCAAGTAGAAGTTACCCCTTCACAGATCTGAAAAACGCCTGCCTACTTTTTTATGTCAATAAATTAGTCACTTTGTGTAGAAAGAGACAGACCATGCAAGCTCACTGGGCTTTGACATGTTCAGACCTGATGGGGGTAATTACTCATTGTTCAAATGCAGAAAGCTACCAACCTATACTAGGTGGTCTTACAGAATTTTTTGCCTCTCTCTCTCTCTCTCTCTCTCTCTCTCTCTCTCTCTCTCTCTCTCTCTCTCTCTCTCTCTCTCTCTCTCTGTACTACTGCTTGTTGTGCTACTGAAACCAGGTTTTTCTTATTTAACTACCTCTGCACCTCTCTACTTTCTTAACCACTAGATCTAATATCAGTGCTGGCGGCCTTCACAACTTTCAACACCACATCACAACTGTGTTTTACCTGTTAGACTACAAACTCCTTGGAAGGGACCACTTTCAACTGGACGATAGCTTCTGGGGCCCTACAAACATACCTAGTAGAACTCCCCCATCGGTCCAGGCTACCTCTTTCTGGTTTGCTCTCACCTTTGGGATCCAGACAGTTTTCGCCCTAGATACCGAATGCTATTAAGATCAGTTGAACTACCATACCTAATCTGTACTTCTTCTCCTTGAACATCATGAACTGCTGGGGCCCATTATGATTAATGTCATCATGTATGATAAAGTCAGATCAAAACAAATACAAATAAGCTGGCTGCCAGCAAAAGTCAAACACCAGCATGTGGCTAGGTTGACAAGACCTCCCCCAGTGGGAGTGCCTGACAGACCCAATACCCTGAGATCATCTTAAATTAACATGTTAAATAAATTATTATTCATTATAAAATTTTATAATATTCCTTTACACCATAAGCAATTAAAAGTTTAGCCGCGATAAGATAACATTACAATTCATAAAATTATACAGTTCCATTTTGCTTGTTTTCATAGAACATGCTTCCAGATCCTAGCAGAATCAATATTATTATTAAAATGAATTCATGATAACACTAAAGTCTTAAAAAAACAGGAAACTTCACTTCTTGATTGTTGTAGATAGTTAGGAACATATAGCTAATAAAATAAGTAGGTTATATATATATACACATATTAATAATAAATAAGTTTAATAATGGTAAGAGAAAAAGGAAAAGCCATGATGTAATTAGCTGTCTTGTACTGTCTCTTGCTAGCATTTTTTTCATCAATATTCTTCATGATGTTAATATGAACTTTTTAAGGCTTCTTATTCAGAATGAATCAAGAGGTAAAATCTAAAGTCACAAAAATAAAAATAATAGTTACTTTTTCTTCTTGTCTATCTGACTTTCCTTCTAAGACGGCCAATCTTCGACGGTATCCAACAATAGCCCTCTCCGCTATTTCTCTCTTGGCTCGTTCCTCTCTCAGTTTCTGGATATCAACACAGTTAAGTTTTATAAACTATTATATACAAACCTTTTTTACTATATGGAAAATAGCTTGAAAATAGTATGATTGTCTTTAACAATCCCAAGAAAAAATGTTTAATTGGGCTAACTATTTTATTTAGTAGTATAATTAATTATAATATTTTTACTAATCATTAATATTCAGGGAAGAACTTAATTCATTATCAACCCTATCCAAGAGCTATCACTCATTGAGCGGTGCAGGTTCCTACGAGAGGCAGCAGCAACTAGCTCTGCTATCTCTCCTAATAGCTCGTAGTCACACAGGAACGGATTTTAGGTCCG
This sequence comes from Acanthosoma haemorrhoidale, assembly GCA_930367205.1. NCBI lineage: Eukaryota > Metazoa > Arthropoda > Insecta > Hemiptera > Acanthosomatidae > Acanthosoma > Acanthosoma haemorrhoidale. Next base: position 46,319,244 of record OV884013.1, read on the forward strand.
TTCGTGCGTGGAGCAAATCTGCCAATTTTTCTAAGTAGACCCATAAGCCCAGGACTTTCATGCATATGCGTTCACCTCGAAATGTGACTCCCTAGTTTAAACTATATTCGGTTGACTTATGTGTACCATTGAACAGCTTCTTTTTAGTCGCAGATATCTCCATTTCTCGACCCATTTTAGTAACAAAATAGAAACTGTACGGCACAGGTCTTACCGGCTGAAGCCTAGTGAACCACTTGCTCACTTCACCCAACTTGTCGCTGCGTCTCAAACTGACGACATATCAACGTGTCCTACGGCCAAATCTGCTGTACGGTGCCTCGCTACATACTCACGTGACTGACAATACAGCTAAAAGTCTCCCACACTTCCAGAATGGGAGTGCTCTCGAGATAGATGTTAAAGAACGCCGATCTGCACCCGTTGCTTGGTGTGCCATCGGTGAGTATATCCACCGGAGATACAAGTTTTTTTATTCATTGCAGCATCTCACAAACCCAGTGTTTAACAATATGACCCGACCACCCTTCGTGCATCGATGACAACAGACTGTCGGGGAAAGTTAGGTTAAGATTTAGTTTAAGTTTTTATTGTTAGATGTAAGCCTCTGATGTTACGTTTGACATAATTACATTAAAGACCTCATAGTCTTCGTCAGTTAAATTTTCCGTTGTAATTAGTGGAGAGCGTGAAAGGCAGTCTGCATTTAAACGTTCTTTGGAGCGTCGAAATTTGATGATGTAGTCGAATCCTGAAAGGAACATGGAGTATCTGGGTAGCTTAGATGCCGTATGAGTGAGGGTTAAATATGTATGATAATGCCTGGTTATCAGTTACTAACGTGAATCTACGGCCGAAAATGTGTAGATAATATTTGTGTAACGCCCAGTAAATGGCCGTTGCCTCCTTGTCTAACTGTGAGTCATGTTTTGAACACCTTGAAACACCACCTCATTCCATAACTTACCAGCACAGCCCGTTAACCTTTATGGTGGTAATATCTACTATTTCTCACATTAGGTGATAGCAACCCAGATTAACCCCTAACAATTCAATTAATCTATAAATTTTCATTTAGTGCTGTCTTATGACTTTTTTCTTAAGGAATGTTATTCTGGAATGCTGAAAAACTGTTAAATCAGATGAATATGGTACTATTTTCAAATTAAAGTCTTTAAACATGCATAATTAAGTTACACCATTATGAAAAATATCTTAGTTATCATAAATTAATCAGTGAAATTTTTTTTATATATAAATAATGTTTTAATTTACCTTCTTGACACATTCTATTCGCTCCTTCAGCAATTTAAGGTTGAGCATATGGTCATCTATTTCTGCCTCCATGGCTCTGTATTTTTGAGGATGTTCTATTCTCTAAATTTAAAAAAACATTCCATAATAATGTTCATAGTATTCAGTAACACTTTTTAATCTGCAGCATGATTTAGAAAATAAATGGATTAACTTGTTTATCCGACATGCATAAGACCCACGGTACCAAACAGAAAGCATTTTTAATTAGTATTCCAATCAGACGACATATAAACTTTACTGAACCCGCTAAAAAGGCCATGTGTTCCCCTCTGAAAAAACGCAGTCAGCACAGGACTGGAACTCGCTACGTAATTTGTAATAGCGATAAAAAAGGCGAGTTATTTAATGGACATACTTCGTATAAGCCGTTTACCCCGTCGAATTTATAACTGCCAATGTTTTTCTCCAACATTCTCCCAACCATAAAATGTTTATTCTATGTAACGAAGACTTGGCAAATCCGGTCAAGAAGAGCGAAATCGCTCGTAATTTCTTTCTTCTTGACCGGATGATCAAATAACACTAGTTGTGTTAGATCTTAGCGTGGTATAACAACTATAATGGCAATCTCAGTACTACTGGTCTGTCCGAAGTGTAAGCCCTTGAGGAAGATGAAATGTTAAAAAAAATAGCGTAAAGCAAAGCTCAGACTATTAAATAGAAACTAAATAACTAAGATTACTATTAAACAATTATGATCTTATTAATAAATTTAGGTAAGTTAATGTTTATTGAATTACAAGCTAAGAAAGGTTGGTAATAAGAACACGTAGAACGTTATAACAAGACTGCTTTATTTAGACCAAGATACCTCTATCTATAGGTATTACCTGTAAACATATACAGATAACATATGTTTGGGGATTAAGGCTGGGCACTAGCGGCGCCTGGACTTAACTCCCCCCCACCAGTTTACGAACACCCATTCGCAAACTTTGAAGTCCAACACTCGGACGTCTTAGTCCATTCAAATAACGCTCCGCTAATGTTACAAGGGAGCAAAGGCCAGCTCCGCCCATACACAGCCTGTAATCCCTCACATTAAGCTCTAATCCTATAAAACGTAAAAACCAACTGTCACTTGTAAACAAAAAACATAAAAGAAAACTTTGACTTTTAAAAATAAACAATACTTCTGTGGGAAAAATCACATAACTATAACTATTTACAATGTTCCTTGCGTGTATGCTGCGAGGACACTCCAGCTCATTCCTGATCTACAACCTCCCCCCCTGGTGGAAGCTTTAACTGTTCTATGTGGACATTTCGCCGCTTCTTAGGGGGTCGTATACTCTCAATTGTCACGACGTTGTGTTCCCTAATCACGACCACTTTAAATGGGCCCTCATATCGCACCAGCTCTTTGCTCCTATTTGACCCTAGTTTTTTATAGACGATAGTCCCGATTTTAAGTTCCCCCATTCGATCCCGGACTTTGAGGTTTTCCCGTTCCACTCGTCTCGCTTTGTCCCTCGTTATCCTTTCTCTGACTTTGTCGCATATTTTCCTCAAAGCGACAGTATTACTCGCCATTTTCTCCGCCATTCCCTTGTCTGCTACCGTCTCTGCCCCATTTCTCCGTCTTTCGCGCAGCCCAAAGAGGATCTCGAACGGGGAGAACCCCGTCGCGGTGTGGATCGAATGATTGTAAGCGGCCACCGCCTTCGGCATTGCCTCATTCGCCGGCAGACCCTTTTCCGCGTGATATACCCGCAGGTGGTCACTCAGGGTGCTGTGCAATCTTTCTATCCCTCCTCTACTCTTAGGGTGCCCTGGGGTATTAAGATGCCAAGAGACATCGAGAGTCTTCATTTCTTTTCGGATGTTGGCATTGTCAAATTCTCTGCCCCCATCCGACGCGATCCGGTCTGGTACTCCGTAAAACTGGAACCAGGTATTTAATGCCAGCATTACCGCGTCTGATGACCGATCTTGCACCGGGTGCGCCATGGCCACTTTGCTAAAGCTGTCGATTGTGGTAACCCACTTATACCCCCTCCAAGTGAAGGTATCCACTTGTAAGTCACTCAACGGTGTCTCGGCGGTGGGCGATTCTTCTTGTCGCCCCCGTGGCGGATGTCTGTCATACTTCGTAGTGAGACAAACTGCACATGCCCCTATCATTTCTTGTATGCTCTTTTTCATTCCCCACCAAAAGTACCTCCGCCGCAACGCTTGCAACGTTTCCTGAACTCCACGGTGGTTCGTTTTTCCTTGGTGATAGGCCAGCGTCACTTCCAGCTGCTGTTCTCTGTCTTTGAGTGTCTCCACCATCGACGTGCACCGAATAAATATCCTATCCACTCCAAGTTGTTCCGTTCGCCAGAGTCTACGAATTTTCTCCCAAATAGTGGCATTCCCTACAAATACATGATGGGTCTTTCCGGGTTCCGAGGCATCTTTCAATGCACGGCAAATTTGGTCGTTCCTAACCCCTGGTGGCGACCAAATCGTCGCGATTTTACTTCTCCCATAACTTTCGTATGCGATCTGCAGCCGCCCTGAGGTCTTGGATTTCCAAATGATCTGCCGTCTTTTGTCGTTCACGATCCCTTCTGTTACTTCCATTTCAACAGGTCTTTCGGCGGCGGAACCTTCCTCTTCAAGGGTTTCCTCACCTTCGCTATCTCCTCGCGTACCGAGGCTTCCATCCTCCCCGGGTGTCCATTCCCGGAGAAACTGTTGGATTTCCCCGGATGGTTCCCCTTCTTCCAATGCATTCACAGTAATGGCTCTGGACAGCCAGTCTGCCACTACGTTCTCTTTCCCGGGTTTATATATGATCTCCATATTGTACTGGGACAAAAACTCTTTCCACCTCGTGACCCGCGCCGAGGACTCCTTTAACTTTCCTACCCATTGTAGGGGTCTGTGGTCGGTGTGAACACGGAATTTTCTGCCGAAGACATATGGGCGGAAATGGTCTATAGCCCAGACGATACCTAGGAGCTCTCTCTCTAGAGCACTATACCGCGCTTCCGTTTCTGTTAGCCGTCGACTAGCGTACGCCACCGGGCGCTCCCCACCGTCTCTCTCCTGCGACAACACTGCCCCCAGTGCGTATTCGCTGGCATCAGTGGTGATTGTGAAGGGATGTTGGAAATCGGGAAATGCTAATATCGGTTCCTCTTGTAAGCTAGACATACATTTCCGGATGTTCTGCTCCATGATTGGGGTAATTACCACCCTCGCTCCCTTTCGCAGTAAATTATTAATAGGCACCAGGTATGCCGCCATGTCCGGCACAAATCTTCTGTAATAATTAAGCGTCCCCAGAAGTCGACGGATCCCCTTTACATCTGTGGGCACCACCATCCTTCTAATGGCCTCGACCTTCGTAGAGTCTGGCTTAACCCCCTCCTGTGAGATAGTGTGGCCCAAAAAATTGATTTTTTTCTTCCCCAACAGAGACTTCTCCATGGACAATTTTAATCCGAATTCGCGGACTCTTTGAAATACACTTCTTAGGTGCTCAACGTGCTCTGCCTCCGTTCTGCTGAAAACTAACAGATCGTCCATGTAGACCTGGCATACCGCTTCGTCTATTCCCCTCAAAAATTCATCCATTAGGCGTTGAAAGGTAATCGGGGCGTTTTTCAGTCCAAATGGCATCCTGGTAAATTGATAATGCCCCCTCTCAAATGTAAAGGCCGTTTTGTCTTGGTCGTTCGCACTCATCTTGATCTGGTGATAGCCTGCCTTTAGATCTAGGGTACTAAATATTGTCGCCCCGTTCAATCTGTCTAATATGTCCTCAAATCGGGGAATAGGATACTTCTCATCCGTCGTGTTCTCGTTTAACTTCCGATAATCGATAACTACCCTGTATTTCTCCGTCTCGTCCCCAGGTCTATTTTTCTTCCTCACTGCCCATAGAGGACTGTTATATGGCGAAGTGCTATCAATTATAATCCCTTGCCGTTTGAGACTCTCTAGCTCCTCTCTAATATGCCTACGTAGTGCCTGCGGATATCGTCTCTCTTTCACGTATGTGACGCGTTCTTTCTTTAACTGGATCTCGTGGACCGTCTTCCCAGTCGCTCCTAGCGTGTCTCCCTCTACGTAAAAAATATCCTCAAACTCCCTCTGTAGGTCTTCCCTCCAGGACTCTATTTTATTAACCGCCCCTATCCGCGCTCTTCCGTCCCATATAGTCCCTTGACATTTATATTCCACTTTGCCCAACTTAATGTTCCATTTTTCCCCGATATTCTCCACACGCGCACCTACCTTCCCCAACATGTCGCACCCAACTATCACCTGGTACTCCCGCGGCATGTTTCCTACGATATGTATCTTTAGATCTCCCCCTTTCTTCGCCCACCTATTTAGCCCTATGACTAACTCTCCCACTACCTCGCAAGGGCCTCCCAGGGTGATTAAACTACAATTACATACCTGAATCTGGAGTGCCCTCTCTCCACCATACAGCCTCTCCAGCGCTCCGCGGGACATGATGGTGTTGGTGCTTCCCGTGTCCACCAGACACATCTCTCCTCCTTTGACCCTAATTATTGGCAACGCACACATCCTCTCCCGAATTGCATTACATCTCAGGATGCGGTCGCCTCTCTGCCGACACGCTCCTCAGGCTTCATCACGTTGCTCCCATCTACGTGACTCGACCTTCTGCCCTGTCTGTCTCCTGTTTCTGCTGCGCCTCGCTTCTTCTCCTTCAGTTCCCGAAGTCCCTGATGACTCATCTTCTGATGATCCACTCTCCCCATGTGTCATGCTCCGTCTCTCTCTTACTTCTTGAGTGTTTACCTCCATTGGTTCTGGTCGTTGGTATTCTCTCCTCCGGAAGATATACGGGCAATGCCTCGCGATGTGTCCTTCCTCGCCACACTCAAAACATTTTGTTCGAGGACACTGTGCCACTAAATGTCCTGCCTTCCTACATCCGTGGCATTTTCTTTCTTCCCTGGGCGGGGCATACCTCGGTCTCGTTCCTCTAAGTCTTCTTTCTCCTGTCGTTCCCTTGTCTCTGCCAATAACGGACGTTTCTGGTCTCCTCCAGGTTGATTTCAGGGTCCGGGTTCTTTTGTATGCAACTCGGCTCCACTCATTGTCGACGTCTTGCACCCTCACTTCTTCCTCCTTGGCACTAGTGTCGATCATTGATTGTGCACACTCCGAGAACGAGCGCTCATCAGAGAATCCTTCCTTTCTTCCTGTCTCCTTGGCCAGTTGCACTTTTAGAATTGTGGATAAGAATCCCATTCTACCCTCCACCTCTTCTACGCTAATCGACTCTCTCATCTTCTCCGTTATCTTATTGAAACGGACTACTAACCCCGCAGCATATTGCCCGTTACTCTGTCTTGGGGACTTTGTCTCCCTAAACATTTGGAATATGTCCTCCTCGGGAGTCCATCGTCCTCCTCCGTACGCCTTCTTCAATCTCATCTTAATTAATTCCCACGGGGTTTCTTCATCTGCCTGAATTTGATTCAGTATACTTCTCTTGACCCGACATATCAGGGCCGCCTTCAACGATTCCGCGTCTCTGGGATCTATTAAATTTTCTTCTGCTTTAGCTCCAATTAAAGCTGTGAGACGGTCTCCTCCTTTTAGGAAATGGTTCAGCTCACCCAGTTCCCCAGTGAATCTCTCCAGCTCCGCAACAGCCTTCCTCAGATCCTGGGTATTCATCGCTTTTACCCTCATCAGCGCGAGCGCCGTGGCATGAACTTCTGGCATAGTTCCCACTCTTCTAATATCTGCTCCCTCTACGAGATTCAAGACGGGCTGTCTCAAAATTCCTCCTTCAGTCATCTTCTCTCTTTCGCGTATAGAAGAAAAAAAAACAAAAAAAAAATTACGCTCGCACTCGATAACTCTCTTTCTCCACGGTTCCCGGGTTTCGGCACCAGTTAATGTTTATTGAATTACAAGCTAAGAAAGGTTGGTAATAAGAACACGTAGAACGTTATAACAAGACTGCTTTATTTAGACCAAGATACCTCTATCTATAGGTATTACCTGTAAACATATACAGATAACATATGTTTGGGGATTAAGGCTGGGCACTAGCGGCGCCTGGACTTAACTGGTAGAAATATATATATTAATAGAAGGAAAATTTTAAAAAGAAAAAGAAATTACACAACACCAAAATGTATTGCACAGAGTCTAAAAGTGACGGAAAAATGAGTTTTAAATAGACCGGACGATTTTATTACTTATAGACCACATATGAAGAATTTAGTACAGGTATTTCCAACAATTACGATTCCCCAACATCCGGTCAAAACCATGAACGCGATACCTGATTTGATCTATTTATTGAGTTTGATCACTGCTGGATTTCTTAAGGCCGATTTAAACCAAAAATGCATTGACAGCTTCTTAAAGTATCAAGAAATGTTTCTTAGGGTCAGAAGTCATGACCGCTTAACTTGATCAGGCTGAAGTACAACCCTAAGCATTTACTTTGTAAACTTCAAGAAAAATGTTTCTTGATTTTGAACGGACTTAGAAGTATTAAGATGAAACAAACACATGTTACATAGTAATGATATTAACGACGCGTGACAGTAAAATAAATCCACTTACATTGTATTCAAAAACATCACTGAGCGTCTTGTGAATGCTTTCATCAAATTGCTTATTGTTGTATACGAATTTCTAAAAAACAAAAACAAATAGTTAAACAGTTCAAAAATGAATGTAAAATAAGAAAAGTATATTATCTATTTCTACAAATAATAAAAAATAAAACTTGTTATTCAAGACATGGATTTGCATGTTAGGAAGGGTAAGGTTGACATACAGTGGTTATTATTCAGTTAAGAAAATAATAGGGGATTTCTGGTTTTCTTTTGTTCAATCCAGTATACTATTAACTGTTTACGTTTGATAAATCATTCTTATATCTGAGTGCAACACTAAACAAACATCATGTATTCAGTAATGTTTATTTATCATGGCAGCTCTTTGGTACAACAGTTCAGTTTTTGTTAAGATACGCAAGCGTGGTTCTTTTAACAGTTCAAAACTCGGGCAGAACGGGCCACGGAAAAAATAATGAAGAGTTTCCCGATGTAAGTGTAACTGAGCAAGCTCTAAAACTTTGTTAGGAAAATTCAGCTTGTGTAAAGACAAACACTGTCGGAGAATTTAAGGGGGAACCTTCAGTTAGGCAAAATAATTCAATAAATAATCACAAAACAGACCGAAACTAGTCCGTGATTCTGTATTGGAACAAACCTCCAACACCAGCTTCCACCAGTTGTCTCGATTCAATAGGCTTGTTCCAACACAATCATCAAACAGGCATGCGTTGTACAGTTGTGCCGTTTCAACTCGGCCCAACTGTCTGTTCCAACACGCTCAAAACCTAGTTTGAAAACAGTTTGTGATTGGAGTAAGGAGTAAAAATCATCTCGCGGCAATAGGCAAGGTGAAAAAGCTGGAAAAATGGGTTCTTTGTTAATCTGAACGACCGTAACACGCCTGACTTTGCCTTAGACTAACACTTTTTTCAGACCGGGATCTTACAAGGAAAAACAATTATGGGCGAAAATCTATTTAGAGTTCATAAATTCTAAAGTTATTCATTTTATACTCAGAGGGCATGGAAAATGTTTTAAAACATTGCCAAAAGTCAATTGATTGTAATGGAGCCTGTTTTGATTGATTAAATCTCGTGTATAATAGAAGTTCTTGTTTTTTTTTTAGCCTCTAAGACTCTAAACCTGCAATTATTTCCAGACAACTCAATATAAGTAAACAGAAACCACAGCTTTGTGAGCTATATCTGTTTGTTGTTGTAGTGTATTATGCGATATAAATTTTAAACAGTATTCGTTTTCACAGCGTTTCCTTTGCAAATAAGAAGACAATGTTCTTTGCTTGCGAGGATTGACGTCAGGCTGGCTTTTGTTATTGAACTTAAAAAAATAGCCCAGTTTGCTGGTTCCTGTAGTGCGGCACTGCGACTGGCCGGATTAGTGAGGATTAGGAGAGGGAAATCTTATTATAAATTAACGTTATTGGACATTTTTGTTTTTTTATATTTACATGTTTTCTATTTTGTTTATCATTTTATATTAGTTATCACTAAAAATGCAATAAAAAGGTTTTTAATTATATTATATTTTAATTTGTATTGTAATTTTAACTATTTATAAGATTTTAAAATTGACTGCTATTTACTTGAATCTAATAATTCATATTATTTGAAGTGTAATTTTTTAACCTAACAATTGACCTAGTATATAACATATCCTTCATTGGTCCGTATAACACATATGTGCCAATATTTAAAATGTTGAATTGTGTATATGACGATTTCATACCGATTTCTTTTTTTGCAGGCCCTGTTCCTCCCTATGTGATCCATATTTGCTACAAACTTCGCTCTGTAAATTAAAATTAATTGAAATAAATCAGTATTTATATTAAATATTCATAAATGTCTTAACTAAACTAAATAAATACATCAATCAATAGAGCGTCTGTTTATGATCTAGTGGTTAGTGTAAGAGCTTCATGAAGCGACAAAAGTTTTTTTTTCACTTCTGTAAATAGAAGAGGAAGGCTTTCGGCAGTGTAGAATTTTATCTTCGTACATCACAGGGGAACGCTACTAATCAGATCAGCATAGCGAACTGTGAACCAGATAATTTCACTATCAGCGAATCATCAACCCGATCCATCAGTAATCGGTTATTTCGCCGAATCCTTTTGACCAAATGTGGGAATGGTGAGCACAGGGGCCAGAGCAGTCGATAGTTCGGCTACCCTGGACAAGGTCAGATCGGCCTTGCACCATGCGTTCGTTGTGAATGTTCGAACATACGGGGGGTATTCAAAAAGTAATACAAGTGTCGTCCTAAAAAAATATTATTCAATATATAGCTCCAACGTGTGGAAATCTTCGAAGTAGTCCCCTCGGACATCTACACATTTTTTCCAGATATTTTACCAGGCATGGTACGCACCCTGGAAGGCCTCAACAGGTGTCTCGTTCAGAGATATTAACGGCGTCACCGGTGGTCACCGCGGCTCTGATTGCCTCAATGCCGTCAAAGCGGTGTCATTTGAGGGAGGTCTTAATCCTCGAAAAAAATAACTCTACCGGAACTAAGTTGGCACTGTAAGGGGGCCGAGGCGTCGTTGTCAAGTTGTGGTTTTCCAGTTTTTTTTTATTACATTGAGAAAGCCGGAGAGTTCTCTTGCCCTCCTATTATATAAGACCTTGGCAAGGCTTTTTTCCCCTTTAGGAGGGAGAATATTACGCAGTCGGTCTTCCCGGCTTTCGCCTATCCAATCTGTCACTGATTACGTTACAAACTGACTCGGCCTGTGCAAGAGCTCTTTGTGCACTCATGCTGCTTCTGTTAACAGGAATGTCGTCAGCGAAAGCGATTACCGTAGTTTTCTTGTAGTTTGTCCTAACAACTTCAGATGTGTACATGCTAAAAAGCACCGAAGACTAAACCGCTCCTTGAGGAACTCCACAAGTCAGAGGGAATGGGTTGGAGAGGCAATCACCTACCCGTACCCTCACCGTTTTGTCCTTCAAGAAGGATACCAACATGGTGTATAACTGATCTGGGCATTCTCAATCGCAAAGATGTTGGCACAGCATCCCGTCGGACACTGAGCCGAAAGCATGCGTGCAGTCCAACGAGATCATAGCAGTTGCTGTGTTCCTGTTGATACCGAAGGTGGCTACCGTCTGTACCTTGACAAGTGGATGTTCTGTACTCAGATGAGCCTGAAACCCTGTATGTTCGTACGGAAGATAGAATTTTCCGAACAGAACTCCTTCAGGTAGTTCAGTATTATCTTTTCGAGAATCTTCCCCATGTGAGGGAGGGGACTGATCGGGCGATAGTGGGCTGGGTGGTCGCCTTTCGCTGTGGGCTCCCGCAGTGGGAATAAGATAGCCTGTTTCCACGCTGTCGGAAAGTATCGCAACCTGATGCATGGAATTGTACAGGTTAACGAGTTGGGAAATCCCTCTCCTCGGCAGCCGCTTCAGTAAAACAGTTTGCACCCTCTCGCACCCTGGTGCTCGGTTTCCCTGAAGCCTTGAGCTACTTTGGGGAGACAAATATGTAGTTCTGTCCTGTCAGCCTGCTGCTGAGGTTCATGGTAGTTACCTGTCCTATCGGCATTGTCTGCGTTGTAGTGCTCGGCCCGTATTTTCCCATGTCACCGTCATGTTACCCAGCTGGGACATATTTCTAGTTATTAATATTAATCTAATATCACTAGATGAGAGGTGTAATAAAACATAAAAATTATTTTATATAATTATCAAACAATACAATTTAACTAATATTTGGGTTAATATTTAAAAATAAAAAAGGCTACTGATTCATGCATCAACCAGCACACCACAATCTTTCTTATAAATAAATTTAAGAACTATTCTATCGAACACGTACGAAGACATAAATCTACAAACATAATTACATACTTTGTTGGTTGGTCCATATACTTTATGCAGCCCAGAAGACAAACTTGTAATGTCAGTCAAACTCCCCGTTTTGGCAATCACATCTTTTCCTTGTGAACATATCTTATTATTTGAAGGGTGCATACTATAGATTAATATATATTATTAAAAAATTATTATTACCAAACGTGAAATTTTTGTAAAGGTCGTAAAAAAGGTCCCTGCTTCCTCCATTGTAATTGAGCGCGATCTTTTCTTGAAAGAATGGAGTTCGTTTCTTTTGTACCTGCCAATTAAAATTTTTTGTAAGGGTAATTTCAGGTAAAAATCACTAACTATGATATTTGATAACAACAAACTAATTAATTATCCCTGACCATGTGCTTTGATATTTTCGTACAATTGACTACTGTTTTCCCATTTAAAGGATTCCGTTTCTTCAATAAACGTTCATGAAGCTCCTTCAATTCGTTTTCCAAATCATCGAGACGTTTATGTAAACTTGGTCCCTGAAAAAAACACGTTCAACGATAAATAATAATTAACACTAATATTGGACATAAAAAAATGCTCAGATTAAAGAAAACAAGTGCAAAGTTATTGCTTTACAAACTCTCTTAGCAATAGACTCAAGATGAACTGTGTTTAAACGTTTACCGTGAATACGTCAATAAAATCGGAACAGCACTGGGTTTCTTATTTGTCTTCCACCCATTGTGACGTTAAGTGTGGGGGGGGGGGGATTAACCCATATCTGCTAAACTTCTCTGTCTCTGACCAATTGCATCGTAGTCTTTAGCCTCTTTTTCTCCAGATCCATTCCACCTGATAATACTACGCCTTCTCAATTAGAGCTTTCCATGCAGTAAAGAGTGGGTGTCATGGACGAATAATTAGAAATACAAGTAAACATAGAGTAGACGCAGTGATTTGGACTTCATTTTTGATCTTGTTAATTTTTTGGGGGGAGGGGGAGCTGGGGAAGGCTTTTCGGCAAAACCACGTAACTTGTCACTTATTCACACAGTGCTCACAATAAACAAAATGCTGCTTGGTTTGGAGGTCGCGAGGCCACTACCATCTTAGGCGTCGCTGTGGGCTGCCAGAGCTGAGATTAGTGTGTATAGTAGATCATTAGCATACGGATTTGGATAGCTAGGAGGCAGGAGTGGAAGTTCTGGTAGTGGGAAGTGGCTAGGTCTTGGATGAATGGGAGATGGATTTTAATGTGAAAGGTAAGATTCTTGATATAGAAGGGAGTAATAGGCCATCTTGGGGGGGGGAGTCTGGATTGCACTCCCCCAGACTTCTATTTCGTACCATGGTTTACATGATTTTGCGGCTTGTGTAACTCTGAATTCCGTCGGTCTAGAACTGCGAAAATGTTATCAATTCTAAAGCTAATGAACTTCCAAACAGCTAACGTTGGACAGCTATCATCGCGAACAACAAGAACTTTCGTGGAAATATCTAGTGTAACATCGTGTTGCATTGAGTGAGTGATGTTTGTAACTGTTATAGTTCGCTCATCCCCGAGCGGCCTGAGCTCGATTCTTATCATGAAAGGGTTTAATATTTTTTAGAATTTGCTAGAATCTCGTGATTTGAACACGGCAACACGTGTCTAATTCACTCTTCCAAACCGAACTTGAAGTAGATAACGGTGTTAGTAGTTACTAAGTTCGTAAAGACTAAAAAGACAAATTTCCTTCATTATGGAAAACGCTTAGTCATTTCATCAACTCTGTACTTATATATCCTCCAGGTAAGTTTATGTTGTATAAGTATAAGTAAGCATGTATAAGTAACATATGTTCTGCATTTATTCTTTTAGGTAACAAATATTTTATGCATTCGAATAATACTACACACCGTTGCTGGGTCCAATTAGTCCTATTTGTACACAAAACTTAACTATTTCTACGAATTGCACGTATTTTCAATTTCTATAACAAAACCAGTTATACGAGCGTCAATGACCCTTGTCGTTGATATGCCCTAAAACCATGCAAATCAATCATACAAGCGGTGTGGACGTACACCTCCAAATTTCACGCGAAAGTGCACTCACTACACCAATACTACGTGCATCGCAGAATAAAAATAGATAAGTTCCGGTCTAGTGTTTTCTCCCACTGTCGGTAATATAACTAATGTGTATGCTCTTAAGCCTAGCCTGGCTGTCCTGAATTATGGGAAAGTAACTTTTAAAAAAAGATTAATGCCTAAATCATTTTGTTTTGTTGGTACCTAAAATATACATAAGTTAGGATTACCTTAGCTAACATATTAACAGCCTACGTTTTTCTTCATATTGTTTCTTGAAGTACCACTATTAACTACAAGTACTGAAAATAATTTAATTTTGACTCTAAACTGCTTAAAGTGAACATGTGGAATGTTCTTTCAAACCTTCCTACCAAATGATTAAAACTAACGTTTGTATCTACTTGCCAGGTTGTGTTACCTCCTCGATTGTTATCTTCACGAGTTTAGCTTTAAATATTTACATATATGTTGTTATTGTTTTTTATTTAAATTGTATGGTACACTTATTATGCCTCTAGTAATTATTGCCGGGTTGCCATGTACTGGAAAAAGTACGAGAGCCAAAGAAATAAGGGACTATATCTTGAACAATACCAAGATCACTGTTCATGTTGTTTCTGAAAATGATATCATACACAATAAGGAATTTCAGAAGAACAATATTTTTTCTGGTAAATTAAATTATATCAACTTCTAAATTTAGGTATTGTTGCTGTTGATTGATCAAATGTTTTGTTTAGATGCTCAAAAAGAAAAGGAACTTAGAGGTATTCTTAAATCTGAGGCACTAAGATTATTAACTCCAGAAAACATTGTGATTATAGATGCTGGTAACTACATTAAAGGTATATTGAATTTTGAATATGTCCTTTATTTTTGTCCTTATATATTCTATAAAGAATAATAGGTTACAGGTATGAACTGTATTGTGCTGCAAAAAATAGTAGATCAACCCAAGCAACTATTGAAACAATCTGTTCTAAGGAGGAATCTTGGAAATGGAACATAGACAGGAGCGAGGCAGAAAGATATTCCCAGGAAATTTTTGATGCTCTTCATTTGCGCTATGAGATTCCCGACTCCAGGAACAGATGGGATTCACCATTGTTTTGTTTGCAAAGTCATGAGACCTTACCAGGCAATGCCATTTATGAAGCTTTGTTTCTACGCAAACCACCTCCTCCTAATCAGTCAACACAAAGTGTAAGTTTATATAATTTTTTAAGTTAGATTTGTTAGTAATTTTACTATCCTTGGCCCAAAACGTACTTGTTCAGTGGAAATCTAATGGGCTGTTAAGTTATCTGGTGTGTTATAATAGGAATGTACCAGTTTTTGTGCGAATGGACCCTCGCCTAACAGTGGTATTTGTTTTGATGATCTTGGCCAGATGTCAATTAAAACATTTCTGTACCTCGGAGGGATACAACACTACGTCCATTTTTTTCCATATTGACTTTATTACAGAGTTAAAATCAGCTTTTCTCATATATCTATTTCTTTATAGAGCACTATGTCCAAAACCAGTTAGAACCGGATATAGCATGTTTTAAAACAACACCAATAGCTGTGCCAATAACACTTTTTGTTGAAAAAAAGTTTAAAACTCCTCTCCTGTAAAGTTATGAAAATGGACATAGTGTTGTATCCCTCCGAGGTACAGATTTATTTATTACTATTTCTTAAGTTGACATATGTGAGTTATAATGGCCACTGGTTATATTGACTGCCCCTAAGTGTTCTTGTTATCTGTGCTTTTTTTGGTTCTTAGGTACTATCCACCAACCACCAGGATCTGTATCACCTTATCTGTTAACACCCTTTGCAATAAATATTGATGTGGTCTAATATTTTATAAATACAAATTTACTATGATTTTGCACAAATACAGTGCAAAATTTTAATTATCAATATAAAGCATGTATTTGTGTTGCAAATTTTGTTGTAGCATGATTTGATTATTATTATTATAAACAGATTATACACATTTAAAGGAAAAGTGGTAATTATTTTACATGTTGGAATGAAAAGTGAGAATGGAGAGATAAGATTTTTATTAATCACAAACACAAACTGCTCCTCTCTTATCCCTATAAGGTTCTATTTAACATCATCTAGAGATCCTCTAATCAGATAAAATATCATCTGTAAGTCCTATTTGTCTGCATAGACCTGTTCTCTATGTTGGAAAAAAATAATTTATCAAAGTAAAATTTATTTAGTGGTAGGCTATCTTGTTTTTCTCAGTATAATCTATCTCTTAAAGTTATACTTTTATTTTATTTTATCTCTTTTTTCAAGGGATATCGATTGTTTTTCCTGATATTTATTCCACCATTCAAGGAGTTGTCTTTGGAGGCCCTACATTCAAATGGAATGATGGACCAAATATCAGAAAGAGTGATTGATACTCATAAGAAAAAAAATATAATGAAAAGGAAGCCATTTGACATTTCAAGCAATAAATTTAAGAAACGTTTTTTATATAAATTATTTTTTGTAGGCTCCATTGAGTTCTGCAAACTTCTTGAATGAGCTTGATAAAATAACGCAAGCTATTGTTGGGGTAAGTACTATTCCCAATTTGTTAACAATGAAAATTTTGTTCAAAACTTAGAGTTTAAATTAAATTTTTTCAGGAAATAATTTCTGCTAAGAAATGTGGTGCGGAAGGAAATATCAGACTACCGTGTCATGGTGGAATAATTTTAGAAAATATTCCAGGATCATTATCACCTGCACAGCTGGCCAGATACCGAAGGCAGTTCCTCAATTATGCCAAACTTCATCCACCGTCCCAGAATGAAACACCGAATGGTCTCGCACAATTGTTTGGTCAATTTTTAAATACAACGCTTGGTGGACTTCCCGCCTAATGACATAATTGTTTAATGTTTTTATTTGGTTATTTTAACCATTTGAACTTATTTATATTATTTTATTTTTATTAAAGAAAGTATTTTTTTTAAATGAAAAAATAAGACTGCAGGTGCAGTTTTCATTATACCACAACCCTATTTATCAAAAGAAACACTTCAAAACTAAGTTTTTAAATCGAATAACATTATTGAGGATTCCATGGAAGGAATTCAACTTGTATTGCTATGAGTTGTGTTTTTTGGCTATTAAATATTGGTTCTTTGAAATTTTTCTTGAGGGTTGTGTGATAGGTTTCAGAAAGACTAAAAAAGTCTTATGGGACATGTTCTAGTACATGGCTGGGAAAAAAAAAAGTACAACTAAATATACTGCCTATAGGTACTCATACCAGCACTATGAGACTATTGAAAGAATTAATGACAGTTGATGGGGGGAAAAAAATAAAAGGTGGTGGGATTAGAGATACTACTGTAGCATTTTTGAGTGGAAACATCTTTTGTAAACCCCTAGGTCACCTAGAAGTGTGAAAGAAATTGTCAGGTTCATTTAAATACATTTATTATTATAAGAGGAGGAATGAGTTGAATGATGAGGGCACTGGTTAATGATGGGTGGTGTATGACAGGTACATTTCTCTAGAGAAGATTAAATCCATGTATGCATGTCCAGTCACATTCTTCAGTTCCAAATGGAAATTATTAGGTAGGTATTAACTTAAGGAATGATCAGACTTATAGTTCACTACTCCCTTTCCTGTTGCTTCTGGCGCATCTCATCCCTGTATTTAGGCACCATTGCTCGACTTATTTCGCTATTCAACAATTTTCATATTTATATGGTTCTAACTTTGTTTAGGAGCAGTACCAAAACAATTTATAGGCGCTGCAGTTAAAAAAATCGATAGGTTCTACTTGCATGTATAAGAATTACACCTTTATGTCGTCTTGTTACCGAGCTAGGACTGATTCTTTATTCGGCAGAAATGCTGATTGAGACAGTATTGTTATAAACTAGACCAATAGATATTAAAAAATTGTGAATAAATTAGGTTGAGGATGTTTTCGTCCAATATTCTTTGATTCCATCAGTGATCTTACTCAGAAGTCTACACACATACATCTCGTATTGCACGCATTATACATTTATATAAATAGTATATTTGTCATCAATCATTCGAGCTTACGCCTCAAATACTAACACAGAAATTTTCTCAAAGCCAAACTGTATATAACGAAAAAAGCGGGTCAGATCACACCAAAATCCCTAAGTCTAAGCGAATGTTTGCTTAAAACACGTTTAGAACCATACGTCATCTCCGCGTTTCTCAGTATTTCCATGTGTTCATATTTAAATAAAGTACTTTTTTTATTAGTAATTTTGAAACTTATACTACACTCCAACTCGAGGATTTCGTATTGGAAAATAACTTATAATTTACGAAGCTTTAAGTAAAAATAAAATGAAAGTTAACTATCCATCTAAGGATTTTAACTCAAACCCTTGTTGTAGTGCACCAGTTATTCTAACGACTGCACCATATGAAAACCGAAATAATAAATTAGAATATATTATAGCATTATATAAAAATACAATACCTAGGATGAAAAATGAATGAATTAGCAGAAGAAAAGGTGGATATGTCCGAAGACCTACTATCTTCAGGTAGGTCAATGTCAAAATCATATATGATGAAATGGACAGTGTAATTTTTATTTATTTTTTTTCCTTTTCATAGCCTCTTTAAATTTACAGATAATTATAAAACCTCAGGCGAATCTATTTACAAATTATTTTTGTATTTCCTGTAGCATCGCTACATTATATGCAGGTTTTGTTATTTTATAAAAATTATATAATGAATAAACAAGTATAATGATATACATTATACGTGACTGGACTAAACTGCCTAATAAAGGTGATGGGGCTCGCCTTTGGATAGTGTAATGAAATAAACAGGTAAATTAGCCTACAATTCTTATTCACCCTACTGTAAATAAATAAATCGACATATGGAATGTTTGTCACTATTTTGTATTTTGTTACCAAAATTTGAAATTTCATAGGAAAATGCTAAAAATTATCGGGAACTCTCGTTTGTGTCATCACTTAATTGACACTACAATCTTACGGAATTTAGTGTCATACATACAAAGTAGAAATAAATACACTGAAAGTAATAAATCAAAGTTTTAGTAAAAATGGTTTTATTAGCGAAATAGGAAAGTGCAGAGAGAACATTATGTTGATTTGAACAAAAATCCATTGGACCGAGTCTGAAAGTGACCAAAAATAAGTTTTTAAGGTCATAGTCACGTAACCTGATCTGATCTATTTCATGGGTTTGATTTTCTTGATAGTGACATTAGAATATTACGTTTTAAACTATAGGGTCTTTCATTAAGCACTTTTTTTCTTTAAATTTGAATAAAACAAAGTGTGTGAGAGATATCATCGACATTTTTTATTTGTTTGACAGGCCTATTGCTGCTATTATGTATGCAACATAACATCGTGCAAATGTCCGCCGCGGCTTCGCTGGATGGCGCGCATCCGAAATGTCCAATTTTCCATGACTGGCGCATAAATCAGGCTGAATTTGACCGATGGCATGGGTTATGCTGGCTTTGAGGATCGTTGTGATTTGTGGCTTATTCGCATAGACCTGCGGCTTGAGAAAACCCCACAAGAATAAGTCTAACGGGGTCAAATCGCACGATATCGGTGGCCAGTTCACATCACCTGCACGTGAGATGACCACACGTCGTTGCCTATGGTCGTTTACCTTCAGCTCCTGGGTCAGTTGAATTTTTTACGGGTGCTGGCCCAAGTCAAGACGTCAAATTCGCCAAGTTGTGGTCTGCGAAAGACCGAGTTCTTGTGAGCGACCCGAAATCGACTTCCTCGGATTCTCCTGCATACTATCACGGACAGCGGCGATGTTTTCGACAGATCTTGCGTTGCGTCGACGTACGGGTGTTGGTTGATTGTTTACTGAACCAGTGGACTCAAATATATCCACCACACTGCGAATAGCCCACTTGTTAGGACGGTTTTGGCGACCGCGGAACGTTGCCCGAACAGAACACCCGTATTGATTTTATCATTTGCACGTGTTGTTGAACGTTATATCCGTGCATGGTGGGTTGGCAAAACAGACTGAATAAATGACAGCCAATTTGACAGATGCAGCTTCAACAATATTGCCCGCTATCAACTGTCAAAGTTCGAAAGTCCCTATTGGAAGACGTTCTAGAACAACATGTCCATGATATATAATATAATGTCTGTATTTTTCGGGATATCTGCTTAAGTTGATGAAAGCTACCATCTTCCTTATTTCGTTCGATATTTTACGAAATTCATTCCGTTTAGTATCAGATCAGAAGGCAGCTCATGGTTTATTATTTTTTTTTAATTGGATATTTTACGATTTTTTTCCCATTTGGTGTTAGGAGATCATAAGGCAACATCAGTTCTAGCTATTATTTAATAACTAATGATAAATTTGGTATCAGGAGGAAATATAAGTTCTAGATATTTTACTTCATCTGGGACCAGGAATTACAAATATATGAGAAAATGAATAGAATATATTATAACAATATTATAAGGCGGGATCTGTTTGGGGTTTGGTGTCCAATTTAAATTCAATTAAAACCCGGACTTCCATTGATTATTCAAAATAAAATGGGACATGCACTATTAAGAGATGTGTGTATTTTATTCACTTTGTTTATTTTCATGGAATTAAATTAAGTTACCTGGCTTATCAGAGCTTTTAAGAAAACTTCAATTTAATAACTTCTCTCTGTTTAAATTAAATTTCATCCCAAAAACAGACCCTGATTGCTATAACTTTAAAATATAACTTGTCTGTGACTCTACAAGAAGATGACTAAAGGAAATTTAAATTCATTTGAATCATTATCAATTAAACATTTAGGGACAGCAGTTGTTGTAACTAAAGACAGCATTGTTTTTCTTTAAAAAAAATAAAACCATTTTACAAAAGCAAATCCAATGGTAGCAGGCAAATAACAACCAGTTTTTTTTTTTTTATAATGTTCTGAATTTATTAACAAATATTACTTAAGTGTGTATTTCAGTGGGCATCAGAAACCAAAACAGATTTTTTTAAAAATTAAACCTAGCTTTTTATACACCATGGCTTAGTAACTAATTATTCCGTTGGACTGATCTGTATGAATATTGTTAGAAGGTACCTTCTTATTTGCTTGTTCTTCCATGCTAATCTTTTAAGAGGCTGGAAAAAATTCTTAAGTCCAAAGGTCCCACTGTTCGAATACCTGCACCACTGATGTTTACTTCCGATGGAGCTGAGATGACGTGCGTTCCCTCTTTCAAGACTGGGAGAGAACTGCCTGCTTCCAGTTCTTCTATATGGGTGTGAATATGATACTTTACAAGGATCCTTGCTCCCACTTTCTAGAAAATTTATACATCTGCACAGACTAACTTAGGAACAAACATAATTGGTTTTATAAATTCTTCATATGGCACCAGTGAATTTTCATTGAAGAAGAGAGTAATCTCATTTTGCCACAAACCTTAATAACTTAGTGAAGCAAGGTTGTGTATTCAAAATTTTCATTTCATCATCACTGGAAAAGGAAGTAGAGGATTCATTTTTTCCCCAAAAAGACCCTACCCACATGAGGTCTTGGTTTTTCCAACTCCTATACTAAGACACATTCCTGCCCCTACCTTGATCCCACCCACTCCAATTACATCTTTACCGCATCCCTCCATCCTACCTAGCCTGACCAACTTAGATGGTCAGTTGTTCCGAGGTAACAGGGCCTTTTGCTCTGGGCTAATTACTTGCCTGTAGTGTCACTGATTCAGAGTGAATTTCTCAGTCTGGTGCATTGACTGCAATAAAATTTTAAACTCAAGTTGGGTAAATCACATATACTTCCCCACACATCTATAACACGACACAGAGTTATCGTTTGGACTTATTTCAGACCAGAGTTTTTTGTCTGGCCAAACTTTTTCTCACACACATAGCTATCTTTGAATATATATTGATAAATAATTAATACTAAATGCATTTTCTGTTTAAAGGGAGTAAGAAAACTTTAAATAAGAGCTTGGAAGAGAGCATAGAAGACGTGCTTGAAAAAGTTTCAATAAATACAAACTATTTTATTGGGAAAAGCCTATCAAAGGCACAGTCTACCTCTGACTATGATTCAGATGTAAGCTGTGAATATTAGTAGCTATTAATTAATTACATCTGAAATTTTAAAGGAAGATTAAACAACATCCCAGGTTACCCTGTAAATGTCTTAGTATACGATAATGGGAAGTATGCGGAAAAAAATCGGACTCAATATTAGAGAATTATCATTTTTATCCCCCTCCCCCCTCAAGTCACTCAACAATAAATTTGAAATATTTTACAAATTAATGTTTTAGGAACAAAAACTATGAATAAGGTCTTTAATATGTTTGAAGTTTTTCAACTCAAAAGTAGTGTTTGTATTTATTACTAACTTGTAATTTTCATTCAATCATCACTTATTTTGTTTTTTAACAGCAGTTGGTCAAATTTTCTTTCAGCCTTCGAGTTGCCATTACTTTAATTACTCATCTTCCATATACAGGGTATCTATCTTCCACTACAGGGTTTTACTGACAATAATCAGGTACAATTTCTAAATGTTTAGATTTTATGACTTTCTTTTCTTTTTCTATTGTTCGCAATGATTTAATTATTACTTTTATCAATAAGTTTTTTGTTAATAGCAAAA
Organism: Acanthosoma haemorrhoidale; assembly: GCA_930367205.1. Classification (NCBI taxonomy): domain Eukaryota; kingdom Metazoa; phylum Arthropoda; class Insecta; order Hemiptera; family Acanthosomatidae; genus Acanthosoma; species Acanthosoma haemorrhoidale. Next base: position 46,341,681 of record OV884013.1, read on the forward strand.
TTACCTCATTTGTCTGATTGCAGAGTGATGATTTAGATTTTGATGAAAGAACGCAGGAGGAAGAAGTAAATTTGGAAACTTGTAGTGTTAGGTGTTATATTGAGAATACAGTCGCACAAACATTGCTGTCAGCATTGACAATATTAGAACGTGAAAGGTAGGTAGAAAATGTACTATTGTAAATATTATCACTAAAAATTAATTGATTATTACTAATTTCAATACTAATAATTAATTTGAAGCCATTAAAAACAGTTTGGATTAATTGGCAATCTTCTAGTTGCACCTGGTTTTTATTAATGAGCTGTTTTGACTAACTGACTAGTGGAATGATTGCACTATGTTATTCTTTAAAGTGTCCCAAGCTATTTATCCTTAATAGCCCTTTGGGACAACATCCTGAAAGCTACCCCCTCCCCCCTTCACGGATTCATTAGTCTGTGACCTGGGGTTCTCTGAATAGACCCTGCTGGCTTATACTACTGGATTCAATTTAAAAAAAAATTACTCTTTTTAATGAAAAAATTCTACATAAAATATCAATACAATATATTAAAGCTATGTTTTTGATTATTAGGTATTTATAATGAAATAAAATCATATTTCATTAATCGAAATCATTCAGGAGGAAAAACAAATAATACAGTAAATTTGGAATGAAACATTTTATTATTTTTTATGCACTCATTAATACTAATATAATAACAGTGTAGTTTAATTATCTTAAATTGGCAAGTAGGTAATATAAGTGATTATATTAAAGGAAGAAATGAGGTATATAAACATATTATTGAACATGAAAATTACAACATTCTTAACATGCTGACCACCACATCCAGTCCGAAGGATTACCCTACAAATGTCCCTGTTCAGACATGAGGGCAATAATATGGAGGGGAGTATTTGTCTAAGGAAAGCAGCCAAACTAGCCAGTGAGTAGTATATTTGTGGTTGAGTTAGATATGAAAATATACCAGGCTAGCTGAATAACAACTTGAATATAATAAAATATTGAATTATTATTGACTGGATGTCAGGATGAAAAACCATTTACTCGATGTTTATAAAGGACACAGAGCAAGCCGAATAATTGTGACTATTCATGATATGAAGGTTTATGGTTAAAATCCCTAGCGGGTTTGGCTGCATTTTGGGGTGGTTCCTGACAGGATATTCAGCTCTTCCCTCCTACATAAAGGTGTGAATAATTTCTCAAAACAACACCCATAACAACTTGAAAATGATAATAAGTTGTCACTAAGAATAAGAAAGTATACAAAGTTTAACTGCCCATGAGAGCTCTTGATTTTTCGCCTCCCCTATTCCCAATACCAGGAAGAATCATGTCCTGAACACAAAACCCCCCTCCCATCCTTACTTAACACATCTACACCTTTTAAACCAGTTGCTCTTAGGGATGCAGGAATACAAAATTTTTCACAATTACAAAAGTTGTTGTTTCAGAGCTCCTAGATAGGAGATCTAAATAAATACATCAGGACTCGCATTGCAAAGACCTGTTTGGAATGAGGGAAAAGTTTTCTATAGAACACACAAGGTTGTTCTCAAAAGGACACTTAGAGTTGTCAACATGTTAAGGGAAAAATCGAGTCTTATACGATTTTATAAAATCCTGAATTTGGTAAAATTTAAAACAAATTGAGTTATTGAAATGTTTAAAGGTAAGTAATTAAATGGCATCATTTTAGATTCATATTTGTAATAAGTATTTACTAATTAATGGAAAACATACATTATTACAAATATATAATAAGTTAATACATGTATTTATATCAATAAACAGCTAATGCAGGTATCTACCAAGGGATGCTTAGTTTAAATATAAGCTCTGTAAATAAATAAAATTAATCAGTGTGAGATAATTTAATACACTATTAAATTTGAATTGATACTTGTTTGTTTAGACCAGAAAATCCAATAAAATGGCTAGCAGCGTACCTCTTATTTCATAAAGATGATCTTCCAGAGTTTAAGAAAGAAAGATTTTCTCAACGGGAAGGTGTGGAAATGATAAAACTTCCAGAACATATATGGAAAGCTATAATGAACGATACGGAAGATCTAAACATTATTGCTACAAATGAACTGATTTGAACATCCAATATTACCACTCTACTTCTTAAATCCTTATTTTTTCATTCTTCGCTGGAGCTCATCGCATAGATGAATTTCGAAAATAAATTATCACTGAGAAGAGTTTCTTCATTTTCAGAACCATCAGTGCTCAGATACCTAGATAATAATGAACAAATTATTATCAACATTGACCCAAAAGGTTTTCAAAAGTTATAAATAAAAATTGATGATGTAGGTTGTACTTTTCAAAACCACATGATCTCTTAATAATTTAGTAAACTATAACTTTATAGCTAGCAATGAAATTAAGCTTAAATGGTTATATGTCAGATGTGAACAGTTTATATACATCTTCTAGACCATCGAAATTGTGCACAATTTTCTTCCATTCTCAGACCAGCTGATATAAGGAGCTGATACAGAAATAGGGAATATAGAGCTCAGTAGATAGAACATCAGACCAGAGATCGGGAGGTCTCGAGTTCGAGTCCCGGCTCTGCCACTATATATTAACAACTAATTATTGTTAATTTATTACTTTGATTTTCCTGACTTTAGGAATGAAGATTGGTTATTCATATTGTCATTGGTCTATTTGATGTCAACTCTTCATTTCTTAGCCGATTTTTCAAACAAAATTCAAGGCTCAAATTGATTAAAAAATTTTTTTCCAACTAGCCAACAACCATATTCTTATTTGTCATAAAAAAGTGTGTTTTGTTTATTACATTTTTTTTTTTGCTGATGTGTCGTTTTGATTAGGCAAAGGTTTTTCAAGTATGATCTCTGGGGCTGGTTGGATGTCTGGGTGGGTTATTATATCACCAATTTTTGTTATGGTATAGATCCCACTATTATTAATAATTATTAGCCTGGCAGGATCAGGGCTATAACCCGGGACCTTACCACTATTCAATTGGTTGTTCTACCAACTGAACTAGTCCTCCACAAGTAAGGATTTTGATAGCATGAATCTTCTTTGGCTAAACTCTAGCAATGACTGGAAGCATCACACCATAGTGCGATCGTGTAACATATAATCGGATAGATTGCCTATGTTACAGCATTATACAAAAATATAATATATGATATAAAGATGTAAACTCCCGACCGTGGGGTGAGGCCCTGGGCTCAAGTCTCAATGCTGCCAGTATATTTTTTCTTTGGCTAATAATTACTAATACCACATGTTTTTCAGAAACCCAAGCAGGTCCCCTTGTCTTTTGTCCCAATTACTTGTTGCTATGGATGTTATTCGGATTGTATACAAATAATAAATTAAAATATTAATATGATGATAGTACTTACTGGTCAAAAGAATGACTTAAACTACCTGTCTCTTCAACAGCAGGACAAGTGTCTTTTCCATGATCTACCTTTCTTTTTGGGCATCAAGAGATCAAGACAGGGCGACTTTTTTCAACAAGAGTTAACAAAAGAGAGTTGCCTGTAAGTCGTTGAAGTGTGCTGACAGAATGCCAAAAATCTTCTGTAAAATAACATATGAATAAAAAAAAAAGTTTTCATCAATGATTAGACCCTTTTTACATAGAGCAATGGTGGTAATAATATGCCATAGAACTGATTTTTCAATAACATTTTAAATATTTCAACAAGTTGATAACTTTCAAATCTAAGTCCTTAAGTCTTTCCAACATATTTATTTCAAATTAATTCATATTTATCAAACTTTCAGCTCACCAATTTAATTATTTTTACAAAACTTGAAATAATTTAATAATAAAAAGTATTCACATACTCAACAAACAAATTTAACTATTATTTATCAAAATATTATTATTACTGTTACAGGCAACGTTTATCTGAAGTTTATTTAATTTTCAGAAAGGTTCACCTGGTAAATGGTAGTTAAAACTTATTATTTCCATTGAATTATTTTTTTTAAGATAGGGTTTGATGGTAATATCAAGTACCTGGGATACCACTTGTAGGAAACCAGCCAAAGAGATTAGATAACATGGATGTGTTGCTTGCTCCTTGGAGGAAATCAGAAGGTTGTGGGTTTGAATCCTGACATTACCATTATCTTTTTTCTTTGGTTAATAATTATTTTTACAAGCTTTCAAGGGCACCAGCCAAGGGTAACTTAAGAACATTAACAAAAGGCACAACTATCTCCAGAGACATCAAAGTGTAATAAACAGTAATTTGATGGATCACACTTAGACTTAAATAAGTTTTTTTCCCCTAAATCTGTTGAAATAAGTATTAAATGAGCTGTGTTGACACTAGCTTACCTGTCTCAGTACCTAAATAACAACATAAAAAATAAATAGAAAAAATAACAACTTACTATCCACATACAGTGTTTCTTGGGCAGCTGCAATGCAAAGGAAACGTGCAAATCTATCAACGGCTATAGTAAGAGACAATCCTTTTTGAGGAGAGTTGTTTTTGCTGCAGGCAGCAGTCAGGCGGCACATAACAGGTCTCAAATCCTCACTCACTATCACGCATCCCCCTCTGAAGATCGCACAAAGTATGGTGTAAAGCTCAGTGTATATATCTGCACGACCAGATAAGCAAGACAACACACTCCACCTGTACACAAATAAATATATAATGTACAGGTACTAAACTGCACACTAATATATAAAACGTTTAGTTTCAAAACCAGCTCAAGCTATTGTCAGAAATTTTACAGGAGAGACAGAAAACAAATAACTCAATACAAGAAGTAATTATTCAACGGGATAGATCTGATTTTCATCAGAATAGTTCAAGGTTGATATTTCAAAAAAAAAGTTTTGAAAAACCTGGATCGAACTGGTTTTGATACTAAACTCATAATATAATAAAAACAGAATTAAGATAATTTATTCTGATAAGAGTTTAAAGCCTCTATGAGATAAAATGAAGGATGGAAGAGAGACATTTTTCTTACTAGCTAAGATATAAGTATTATCAAGTATAATTTGTCTAGTAGATAGCCATGGAGTTTCCCTTGAAAATTAAGGCATACTTTTTGGCCTGAGTACAATCAACTAAACAAAAAGCCCCCTTATGACAAGTAAAAGTTTCATTCATCTCTTCATACCTAGGCCAAAACTAAATTGTACTTTTAAAACAATCTCATATTGGATTCTTCAACTTTTAATTGGTTGTACTGGTTTTAACTTTTGCACATTTTAAATTGAGCTAAAATAAGAAATGAAATAACTAAATAATAAATATGACTTTGAAAAAAAAATTAATTTAATAAAGTGAAACTTATATCTCAGGTGGGTTCCTATCTTCCAATTGAAAACTTGATAATAATAATATGTAAATAAATAAATAATTACAATATTTTTTTCATTGGATATTTCCTCTCTTCCAGTTAAGTTGATTAAATAAATCATTTCCTATGGGTTGCCTGACTTCTTGAATATCATCTCTTCCATATTGTAACACCCATTATTCTAATTTATCATATGAGAAACTGTATTGACTCTCTCAACTTCCATTTAATGATTGACTGTGTACTGAAATTTACTGTATATGCCTATATATCTAGGCCGACTGACTATCTCTCAGTTCTGTAACAACTGACAACTGAATGTCTAAGCACACTCATTGGTTGCCTACAGATGTTTCCAGCCTCAAATTTTCTAGAATCTCCATTCATCATATATTTCTATGGCCTCCTTAATCTTTCTAATATTAAGCATTTAAATATTACTTATTTTTTATGAACTCAAAATATCACTACAATACTTACAAGTTATAAAGCACAAACACACAAAAAAAAGGTTCTGATTTTTCAAATTGATTCTAATAAATTGTTTTAAGGGTGATCAGTTAAGTGAATCATATCAGTATTGTTCTATATAAGCTTAAGTCGGAATATGATCTAACTGTTTAAATGATTGTTAGCTTACATAAAAAGACCAAGATACGGTGATGGAGGGCGTATTCCAGGTATGAGAATGCAGTTCTCCTTTAGAGGAGCATGACACAGGTCTCGATGCTCTCTTAGCCATCTTGTTATCACTTCTATGAAGCAGTCCGGAGGGAAGCTTTCCACTGAAACTCCATCTGCATGAATAGAAAAAATATAACATTATCATACTAGACATCGTTTCATCGATGTCACATACACTAACTAAATTAAGTTTGATGGAGTACCTCTCCCAATAAGATAAAGCAACTGAAGTTGTTAATGGGGTTAGTATATGGTGCTAAGAATCTAGCAGGGTCGGTACTAAGATGTTACCTCTCAACCTTATTTCAGATTTATAACTGCTTTATTCAATTTTTCCTAAGTACACTGAGTGAACCCAGACTAGACTAATCCAATAGAAATAGTTAATTTAATTTATAAAAGTAATCAACAAAGTGTAATTACCTCACTTTTCAAAAATGTTTTTATTTAGGTTCATAACATAATCATGATTATTGTATTACTTGAAGCTATAGCAGCTTCAGCATAGCGCTGATCTTGGATTTCAACATTTAAGAGATTGTCGAAGAAACTCATCCCTTCAACGACAAAGGTGCTATGCTGTGGGTCACAACAATTAGAAATTTACTATAAATTAAATTCACTCACTGAATATTGGCAATTCATTATTTTCTATTCAGAGTGAAAATGAGCAGATGATTTAAAAATAATGTACAGCCCTTCCTGGAGAGTATGTATTTTTTTTTGTTTCTGAGAAACTTTGTTCATACTACAACTTCCTTATACCTCTAAAAATCTAATAATGAAAAACAGTTCGAACATCTGGTGATTATTATGATAGCAGTTACTGTTAAATAATGATCAATCATTAATTATTCAAAGATGTTGATAATAACAATACATTTTGATATTACAATATTATCTCATTTTCACTTGTAGGCAAACTCATAATTTAAGCAGTGCATATACCAGACTAATACTAACAATTATTTTTACCGCTACATATATATCCCTGTGCTAGTGCAGAGAGGAAAATTGCAGTGAACAATGGTGCAATTTTAGGCAAGTCGATTACGACCTGACAGTTCGTATTAACTAAAATGAAGAACTCTTCAACAAGTCCGCGGGCCACACTTCCAGAGAATGATGTTGAGCATCCAGCCTGCTGCAGGAGTATACTGGACGCTTTCAAAACAGGAGTGTTCCTTGTAGAAATAGCGAGTGATATAAGAGTTACCAAAAAATGTATTCTGTAACAAAATAAAGTTGTTACTAATTTTTTTTTAGAAAAATGTACATTTTATACACCAATGAAAACAGTGATTCCATTTTACATCCTGATACAATTAAATTAACATTAGATAAGAGTATATAAACAACCCTTATCCTGTTTTGCAAATAAAGTTAATGATGATTTGTTTTAATTTAAAGTTCTAACTGAAGAAATTCTATATAATGGCCAACCTCATTGACTTTTGTCATTTGGACCCCACAAAGATGAATAAAATAAAATAATTTACAACCCTTCCTCGAGAGAATAATTTTTTTCTTGTTTTTGTGAAACTTCGTACATATTTTTTTCAGTATGGCAAAACAAAGGTTAATAATGTTACCAGTGGCTTGACTAACTTCCTTTGCTAACATCAATGGCCCTGGGAGCTTATTTTGCCATAAAAAGAGTCTTTTCAGGAGGAGTCAATGATTAAAATGACAAGGCGAGAGCCAAGATTTTTCTTCCCTCCTTACCAGGCCACTGTTGAGGGTAGTGGGGTATCAAATTAAATATTTTAATATCCAATAGATCCCGTTTAGGAATCTCCTGCATATGGCTCTGGCTCTACAATTGATAAGCAAATAAACTGAAATATACCAATTCTGAAGTGCCAGTTATTAATCATAGATAAGAAATGATGATGACATATTAGTTTAAAAATTAAAATAACCTTGATGTTGCCGTAGGCGGAAACAAAGCCTGAAAGAGAGCATTCCTTGAAGCTTCACTCCCGCGGGCATCGTAGAGCATGTGGTCAGAGATAACTTCCATCAGCTCTGCTTCTTGCAGTCTCGATAGCTGCAATTAAAGTATATGCTTAACTATAACGAAAAGCCACCAAATAAAACTAATCAAAATAGAAATAAGGAAGATCACTTTGGAACAGCCTCTTCTATCCGATTCACAAAATACGGATTCAGTAATCAATTCCATAGCTAGTTCACTCTGCTTTAGAGCTTGGTGCCGACTGCTACTACTCGCAGAATTGATTAGTTCTTCTGAAAAATGTGTGTGATTATTTGGTGTTGTTTATGGAAGTCTCAATAAAATCATGATTATGGGAAATAACAAGTGTGATACTACTTCAGTACATTATTGGGAAGAATCAAGCAATCTAGAACGTATAATTCTAGTTATTTTTTAACAGGTTTCAGAAATACAATCATCAAGTATTACAACAACTAGATATTTCTGGAAATATTTACTTCTAATTGGAATACTTTCCTGGTCTATTCATTTTAACGCAATGGTATTCATTCCACAACAAAATTTTTAGAAATATAGCACAATTAGCAACTTTAATGCTGAAAATATTAATTTAATAAGAAGTTTGGTGTTCGGGACACCCTATTAATGGGTAATAGGACTGATATTGCCCAAGTAAGATGTAAAATTAACACTTGATAATGACAGCTTAAGCTGTCGAAGGAAGTTGTGTATAGAAATATGTCAGTTGTTAAAAATTAGGGTTGACATTTATTTCATAAAATTTTTCATAGATGCAAAACCACTTTCTGCAACTATTATAACTTTAATCAATCAGAGACACTTATAAGCTGATTGCTTGAGATTGTAAATTGTGTTGCCATCAACTTAACATATTTCAGCAGTCAAATTGTAAAAATTATTTTGAAAATAAAGCCCTCTTTTCAAGGAAAAAAATTGTTAGCGTATAAATGGCTGTGAGCTGAATTCTATTTCAATATATATTTCTAATATATTAGATTATTTACTTATATTTGAAACTGTTGTGTATTGGTTTTATTTTTATGTAAGTAATATTTTATATAAATATTATTCAGGACATTATTTTTTTTAATTTGTACATTAATATTATGTTAGATGTATTATTCCATATTGACCATATGAAGTTATTATCCCATGTATTCACACTTACGATTATTATAATACTGTTGGGATATTCCTCAATCATATTTTATAAAGGAATAACATATTGGGCACATGGAATTGCACATAACGTATTTCTTCATGATTAGTAATTAGGGTTGGGGATGATATGTTTTACTAAATTTTGAATGTTACCAGGGGAGGGGGTTATAGCTTCAGATATATCACATCCGATAAAGAAATTAATAAAGGAGCTTGATGAATGGGGGATCAGTGTTATTATTTTATAAAACATAACAAATTATTTACTAACTAGCAATTTACTCTAGGATTCCAAAATAAATGATGTATGGTTTTTATTAAGGAATACAAATTGAGCAAAAGTAGGATACGAGAGAAAATATTACTAAGAGAAAATAATCAAAGATGTGGTGAACTTCGTTCTATGGAATAAAGGGGTAGTTACAAACTTAATATTTTAATTAAAAGTGAATTATTTCCAAGAAAGATAATTTGATCCAAGGCATCCAAACTAAAAGACTTATGTGGTACAGCCCCATAACAGGAGAATGAGCAAAGCAGCTTCTGGAGTATGGCCTAATGAAGCAAAGGAGAGGAAATGGCCGAAGGATGGATATGGGAACGGGACTGCTCAAAGGATAGATAAGAGCATTTACTGAAAGGTAGGGTCGTCATTTATCTGATCACAGTTGAATAGTATAGAGATAGGATGACAGAAGAATTACCCAGTTTACAAATCAGTCCGAATCCACTTTTGGAATTTAGCTAACCATCAGAGATTTATTATTAGACAAACAAGATAGTGAAGATAGGGCAGCAGGGGTTTGAAACCCAGGATCTCCTAATCTCGAGCCAAGTTCTCTTCCACTGAGCTATTCTAGTCAGTTATAACTATAAGCCTAGTTATTATCAAATCTCTTTAAGTATTCTCTCGCAAACTTCTCAAGTCCTTAGAAAATTGGAGTTCAATCCCCAGCCCTGTTACTGTCTTTGGCTAACAATTTGTAGAACAGTGTCATCACAACTAATGACTGTTAATACTTAGTTATTTATGATACTAGTGAGTGTTCAGAGTGAATTTGTGTACAATTAGTAAATAGAAATATTCCCACTTTCAACTAATCATGAACATTACAAGTCTGCAACCAGTTTAACAGGCGACAATCCATTGTACTGCAATAATGATTAGTTTGAATGGTAGGAAATAAGCTTGTGTTATCATATATTGTTTTCATTATGGGTATTGTATAGGTCTACATCAATTTTAAACAGTATAATTAGTTGAGCAGATAGGTCTCATAGGAAAAGTGAGTTGGAAAGGTAAAAAAAAAAAACACATAAATTCACAAAATTAACTACCAAACAAGGTAATGCTACTGACAAAATGCATTAAAGAAAAAAATAACTTAAAAGTTACCAGCTTTCATTAAAGCATCTCTAATACTTAGTGGAAATTCTCGTCTCCACTGTGACATATTTATTTCCCCAGCTTCAAAATTCATGTTTTTTATTGAGTTGAAAAAATGTATATTTTACTTTTCTTTTTTGGGCAAGCCAGCATTAACAAACATGATTCAACATAAATCAAATGTTAGACAACATAACAGACTACCCGGTGTCAAGAAGATAAGAGTAGGACAAGGGGTGCATTAATCCGACAAAACCTCGGTATGCTTTCGACCAGTTCCATTCCGGCCTGAGAACGGTTCCGAGAGCGATTCCGCTCCGGAACGCATTAGTTCAAAACATCAACTGAGAACACACAACGTGAGTAGCTAGCTAGCAGCCGAAGTGTTCACATCGTTCTTACCAGTTGTTTCGTCCACCATTGTGCTTGTGAGAGGTGATACTTAAGGTAACGTTTAGTTTATTTAAGTGTCAGTGATAGTTACATGGGGACGGTACCCTATCAAATAATTTTTACCGTATTGTGTTCGAAGTATTGAACTTTCGGGAGATGGAGATGGAAGTAGAGACTTCCAGGAAGCGACTGGCTTCCCTGCCACCATCATTGGACAGTGAAGAGGATTTCACTTGCCCAAAAATTACGGCCAAGGTCCAGAGACCTAAAAAGAAGACTAATCCGACTAAGATCGGAAATAAATTTCAGGTACTCGCGAGCGAGTCACCTGAAAGTCCTCAACCCGTGGCTCCAGTAACAAAGAAGCCGCCACCTGTAATTGTCTCAAATGAGACAACTACAATTGTCTCCCAAATGCTCAAAGGAGCAAATATCAGCAAGTTCGCGCTAAAGAAGACGAAGGAGGGAGTCACTATTTATCCCGAGCTCGAGGAGGAAAGAGCGAAAATTTTGAAACTGCTCTAGGAAGGTGGAAAGGAATTCCACACTTTCGCCCCGAGAGGCGGCACCAAGAATAAAAAATATCTTATTCTTGGCTTGGATGTCCAGGAGGACATCGAAGAAATTAAAACTACGATAGTGGATGCTGTACCAGGAGTCGTTGATGTGAGAAGACTTCGAAAAAGTTATATTTCGCCAGTCCTAGTAATAGCAAATGCGAGCGTCACCCTGAACGCCATAAAAAAGGTACGTGCCATCAACCACGTCATAGTTCGTGTAGTAAAGTTCAAGGAACTCAGAGGCGCCCCTCAATGCTACAGATGTCAAGAGTTCGGCCACACACGAAACCACTGCGGCCGGAAAATAAAGTGTGTCAGATGTGCGGGACCCCACGATGTGGCGCAGTGTCCCAGAAACGACTCAGCCCCGGTCAAGTGTTGTAACTGCGGCGAGGCACATCCCACCTCCTACAGAGGCTGCACCAAGCAAAAAGAGATTTTCGTGAGAATGAAGCCAGCCCCCGACAGAGTGCAGCCTCAGCAGAAGAAGCGCCGCCAGAACGAGTCAACACTGAGACCGGTCCCACCGCCATTTGTTAACGCCTGGCAGAACCCGCTCTTCCAGGCCAGAGATGAAGAACCGGCTCACCCCTCCACGTCGAGAGCTGCCCACACCACGCCGAGAGAGGCTCCCAGAACATCGGAAGACACTTCTGAAAATATCAAATGTAAGTACCTAGATCCTAGGCTAAAGTTTCTGACAAACGACCAGCGTCAAAACCTTGAATGCGGACCGAAATGGGTAACTGCCCTAGTAGATTTCTGTAGCCAAATGTTCATGGCTATAATATCTGGTAATCATCAACAATGGTAGATCACCAAATATTAAATTTCAACGTTGATGGTCTCCTGACCAAAATAGATGAGGTAGAAGTGCTGTTAGCGCTCTACCGACCAGATATTGTAGTTTTGACAGACACTAGGGTATCTACACAATCGTTCCACATTAAAGGTTACTCAACTGCCATTGAAAGGGTTGACGGTTATGGAGGCGTTTTAATTGCTATACGCCTTGGCATCAATTGGAAGACAGTGGCTTCACCACTGACTACAACTGATCCCAAGCTTCACCACTTAACAGTTAAGATAAATTTGGGGAGACCCATTTACCTTACCGCTCTATACAGAAGACCGTACGCGTCTCTGCAGCAGTACTCAGCCTTGCTACACGCATGTGCGCAGAGATCTAACCACTGGGTGGCGGGAGATCTCAACGCAAAACTTACCATGTGGTATAACACCGTAACAAACAAGGCTGGGAGACTCCTGTTGAGAACGCCGTTTACGGTCGTTCACCCCCAGACTTTTACTTTTCAACATAGAGGTAACCCGCAGGCTACCTCGATGATTGACTTACTACTGACAAAACAACCACACCGTATCACTAGTTGCACCGCCCTTGACTTTATTACGTCTGACCACAGGCCAGTACTGTATGCAGTGGATGGTAAAGTGGCGACCCCTCGCCCCACGAGATACAATTACCGTCGTGCCGACTGGGATCTGTACCGGTCGCAAATTTACCATAACCTGCATACGGTGCCAGTTCTCCGCACGAAAGAGGAAGTTGATCTTCAACTAACTTTCATAACTGATGTGATCATAAACGCAGCAAACACTGTGATCCCGAAGTACACTCCCATGCCACGGTCTCTGCGACCACCTCCAGACCACATTCTTAAAATTATTGCCTTGCGCCATAATTCGAAGAATAGATGGTACAGGACAAGAGTTCAGCAAGCCAAGGTCGTTGTGAATTCTCTCACAACGCAAATCCGGGGCTTGATGAAACTCTGGAAAACAGCGCAGTGGCATGAGAAACCTTCGTAGCACTCACGGAGATCACAGAAAGTTTTAGACTGTTGAGAACAGAAACTGTTGAAGACTACAAAAGGCAAGACAGCCACAGTCCGTCTTCACGAAGGCGACAATTTTCTGACTGCTGAGCAACAGGCAACAAAACTGGCCGACCATTACGCTAGGGATATTGCGGCTGTTTAACACTATAACCCCCGCTCCGTTCCCCCAACCATGGCAGGACGCTTTCGCGGCTGGAACACTGTAGTCCTAGGTTCTAGGTACAGATTTTGTTTGTTTGTTTATTTTGTTTTGTTTTGTTTTAGTGTCTTAGTGTTTAGTGTTTGGTGTCGGTGACAAGGCGAAAGTGATCCTCATCACCTAGTGTTGTATAAGAATGATGAACTTTTAACCACAATAAAAATTTTATTATATTTATGCACTCCTCTAAATGCAGAAAGAGAAAAAATCTGTAATCCAATTATTTTATTATTTTTGTACATTGTATTATTTTGTTTTTAGGTTTTGAAATAAAAAAAAAAAACACAACGTGACAGTTGAAAATAATTTCCATAGATGCCGTTACAGTGGAAGTTCGTAAGTCTACTAACAGTTGTCAACTTATACCCAACTAACCATCAATTGAAATTAATCAAACTATATGGCTTATTCCAATAATATTCAATGTAAAACCTATTCTTAAATTTTAATAAAAATTAAATACGTTATAAATACAAGTGATACATATAAATAATCAATATGGCTGTCTTCTAATATTTTTAGTTAATTTTGGATAAACATATACTTTCAAAATATTTGACACTTGTGGAAATGCTTTATTCAAGTCAAATTTACTAAAAATTACTGCGGTTTTATAATCTTGTATAATCTAAGTTAAAGTGGGGATAACTTGTATAAGATTTGAACTTAAGTATTTCATAGTGTAAATTATTTTGCAATATTTAATTGGGGTTTAGGCTTAGTTGTAGTAGGCATAGTTGTAAAAGTAAGGGTTAAATTAATTTAACATTAACCACCACTCACGTAGATATTGTAGAAACCATGCTCCCAAGGTATTGAAGATAGTGGAAAACCAACAAAATTGGAGAGCAGCTTGGCAGCAATGGATGTGTTTCTTTGATAGCTCTGCAGAAGTGACTAATTGGCCTAGAAAAAAATCTCAGAAACAGGTTGCAGCTTTTATGACAGTAATTGACTCCGAGGTTCTCTTTATATATGATAACTTTAAATTAAGTGAAGAAGAAAATAAATATTTAAAGGTAATCAAAGAACGATTTGATATATTGAAAAAATAATATAAAATTGATAAAGTAAATAAAACATACGAAACAATAAGGTTTAACAGGTTGACTTTGGGTATTATGTGACTGCTCTATCGTAATACTAAGTCAGGTAAGTACTATCTAAGTCAGTAAATAGCTTAGTTCTTCCGTCACTTCGGAGTAATTAGCGTCTGTGGGTTCCTAAAAACCTGGTACTAAAAAAGTTTTGTGACGAGAAAAAACGGACAGGCTTAGACCATTTAGTTTTCTTGATGCACAACAGAATGCGCTACCGTAAAATAAATATGCCTAATATTGCAGTTTAGTTACAACTAGTGACCAATAGATAGCACTGCATAGTAATTTATTTACCGGAAGAATACTTCCCCCCCCCCTCACGCGCTCTTTCTCTCTCTGTACTCACTTAGTTCTCTTCTATTAAGTTTACCTACATATTTTAAGTTGTGGGGTCATTTGGCTTAGTTCGAAGCTTGTAACTTTGTTACAGCTTAAGTTTTGTGATGATCTAAATTATCTATTAAAGTTTTATTATTTAATAGTCAGTTTTGTACACAAGAATATGTTAGTTTAATGCAAATAAATCATTTAAATGCCTAGATTTATGTTAACATTAGAATCAGGGTTTGATTCTATATGATTCAATATTTGTATTGGTTCTAGTATTAACTGTGTTAATACTTAACATCCTGTTTGTCCAAAGAATGCACTTTTTATTTATTTCGATGCTTGTGTTAACTTTCATGGTATTCAAATATGATCACATTAATGTGTCCATTATTTATTCTAAAATATTTCTTAATTGACTGCACTTTTTTAAAAGTTAATAGGTGGTTCGGTTTGACTTCTGTCATACTATTTCTATCTCACACTGTTTCCAGTATCAGTTAAGCCTCCTAACTTTCAGCTAATTCTTTCACAAGCTTCCCCAAAGATTGGTTGGAATTTCGGAGACAGGTAACAGTCAGAAGAGGGTGTTAGAAGAAAGGCTGAGAATTTAGTTGACAGGTGGTTTGTAGGTAGAGTGGGAGAAAAAGGAAGGGGTTCAGAGGAGAGGGTAAGGTAGAGAGTAGTTCAATTCACAAAAAATATCTTACCTTAATAATTGTTTTTGGATTAATGATAACAGTAGATTAAAAAAAAACTTCTGGAAACAAGGAAAAAATAGAAATATAATTGAAATGAAATATCAGTTCTTTATTAAATTCCAATACAAATGTTAATCTTATAAATTACACTACATAAATCAGTATAAAATACATTATATATGGGCAGTTTTTATGGCAGTATGTTCCACTAAAAGTACTATCTTGGTCAAAGGCAAGACAATCTACACCTCATTTTCATTTACAGCACGCACCAAAATAACCTTATATCAAATTTTTTCTTTAAAATATGTATTTTATTTTCCTGATCTTGGCATTCTTTCCCTGTTATGACAGTGTTTCTTTCCCTTCAACAAATGTCAGTTTTGATAAATTTTGGAATCATCACATTATATAAAGGGATGGTCATTAGGAAGCCAAATATGATTTAATAAAAATTAAAACTTATTCACAAGTGTGAACACTTTTGTGGCACTGGATGAATCAAAATAATACTTTGAAAAACCAAAAACAGCTGATTTTGAAGAAATTAGCACTTGATAGATAATATAGATAATTAAAACTGCTGTTTATTATGCTACGTTGATCAGCAGTATTTAGTTATATCTACAGAAATATTAATAAATAGGGTTACAGCAGTCCTTATATAATCAACCATTCCATTTAAAGCTTTTTGTATTTCAGAACGAGACTTTTCCTTGAGAGTATTTTATTTTAAAAATAAAACCATGTTATGTTAAATGCAATTTCCCAGTAAAAGCATTGTTTAAATTATTTTTGAAAAAAAAACATCAAAATACTAGGAATTTTTGAAAGTACTTGGATTGTGTTGTTTTTTTAGGAAGTCAACTATTAGGTAAATGATGCAATACAAACACTGAAACACTGGTCATGGAGAATTAATGCCAAATATTTTAATATTTCTATGGACTAGAATAGTAATCAGTAAATATTCCTGTGATATTTATTTCTGTTCCCAATTGTTGCGTTTGTTATAAATGAATATAAAAAAAATTATCAGTAAAAAATAATCTATTTTAAGTGCATATAGTTAACAAATTTTCTTTATAAGAGCAGTAAATTAATTAAATGATTCATGCAGCTTTTGTACCAGGACCGGACTTAGTTTCTTAATTTACAAATTGAAAAATAACAAAAAATCCATTTCTCTCTTCTCATTAGCATAAATTTAAACGACAAAGGTAAATGAAGAGTTAATCAATAAATTACAAGGTTATATAAGATGTCCTGAATCAATTTAAGCAAAATTAAGAAAACTTCATTAAAATACACCTGTGAATTGATAGAACAAATATAGCACGTTTTCAATAAAAAAACATGGTATTTTTTTAGTTGAATACGAAAGAATAGAATTAATTAAATTAATAACATTTTGTGAAATAAGAGTTAACATAATGCCGGTTAAATTGATCAAACAGGAAAACAAAATCAGGTTTGTTGAATGTGGGGGAAGGGATCCTCAAATTTAAATCAGTGTTAAACCAAACCGTGGGTGGAATGAGTTGATTATTTGTTAATGGGGAAATTTTGCTCGATTTAAGGTTGTTAAGTCCTCTCAATTAACAAAGTATAATACATAGATTCCTAATTAAATTGGTAAAAGTCAGTACAAACCTTAAAACTTGATGATATTTATTATCAGGACACCTTGAAATAACCTAAATATTAAAACAATTTTTATCCAAAAATTCATAAATAAAATAAGCAAACTAAATGAAAATAAATAAACAAACTAAAATATATTTCACTAAGCCCCTGTACTTGCTTTATAATCTCAATAACAGATAAAATAATTTTTAAAATGATATTGCACTTATAGGTAAACTTGCCATTAATTATAGACACTGTTGCATTATTTGCACAACAGTGGTATTAATGGTCTGCAAAATAACAAAATAATATTTATAATAATAACATAAAACAATATCACAATAGAAGTATGTATAGATAATTGACATAATTAACTCAACATAAACATCATAAGTAATAAAATAAATGCAACTTAAATATTATGAATTATTTGTGGTGTTTTTATAAAATTATAATAATGGTCCCATGGCCAATAAACATTGTCTCGTCAATAAGAAACTTATGACAGAACTTTTAATCCTAAGTATGATTAAACACAATTTGTTTTGAGACATTTCAATATAGAATGTTCAAATAGGATTAACATTTTTTTTTCCAGTAATGTAGGTTATACACAAAACATGCTATATATTGTCAGGTAGAGTTGGGAAAAATATGACTAAATCTTTATATTTAAAACAAAATAGATATTAAATAGATATATTGATCGATCGAAGCTCAGACTAAAATGAAAATTTTGGGAGAACATATGAAACTTAAAGAACATATGTAACCTTCATAAGGTTTTTTTAAATTTATCCTAATTATAGATTTTTCCTAGTACTTTTATTTATCTCAGATCTCCTGTTGGGGAAGATTATATTATCTAAATAAAGACAATTGTCAGCTTAAATCCTTTATTGGTAAAATTGATTTCATTCAATTTTAGCAATGTTTCATCTTCTAGCTATATCTACAATTGTACAATTACCAAATTAAAAATTATTCAAATCAAATAACATACTGTACATTTTACCAACATTTAACATTGCACCTCCATTGTTAAAATTAAAATTTACTCATTTCCTACAAATCTATTAAAATATTATGTCCATGAGTACACTTGTTTCTTTAGATATGATTTCAGGAATTAACAAGGTTAATATTAGTTATATTGAGTGAATAAATATAGTAATATGGTTAATTGTGGTTATTTTAAATTAAAACATTTAGTTTATTGATTGACATAACTATTTTACTGGCCAAGAAATGATTTGAACAATGAGAACACAACACTGCACATTCCTAAAATGCACACTATGTTGTTTGAATAAAAATAATCAACTTATTATAATCATTGATTAATAATAAATAATCGTTTTTAATTTTGTAAATGTGAAATAGCAATTGCAGCTCGAAGATGGCAAAATGAAAATATTGAATTAAAGAAATTCAATTTATTAGATGTTCATCTGGAATATCATCTTTAGAATCAGACAATACAATATATCAACAATCTAATAATAATTATCGGACTAAATAATTTGACCATTCTACAGTGCTTCCTAGATCCAGTCCTCCCTACGTGTCTCACAAGCTATTGCCCTACTGCCGTTACTCACGGATAATGTATATAATTTACTACAACACTAATACAATTCATACCAAAACTTCATATGATTACAATACTAAATGACTAGAACTAAATCTATAGATTACTATAATTTGTACTATGCTCCCTTGAGGATAGTGAAAGTACACGGACGGAATAAAGGCACATTGTGCTGGAGATACGCATGTATTTCTCCCTTAATAAAACACAGATAATGACATCAATATGAAATTAATAATAAAACTTTAGGATACTCTTTTATTAGAGCCTTAACATTTCAATGATCCATTCACCTAGATGATTCGGTTTACTAAAAATGGGCCATTTTAATGAACTAACGGTGGGCAAAGTAAGGACTTATTGTTTTAGGCTTATTTTTAATAAAATTGATGAGGAAGCATATCTCATTAAAATAATGGGTACTTCACACTTATAATGGATTAGTTTGTGTTATTTACTGTATAAATTATATTCAAACGATATTTTAAATTGAAAATAAAGTCATTTTTATTTTAATCCACGGATGAAGGCATTTTTTTTTGTTTTTAGATTACAGAAATCATAGCTCATAAGCCATCAGAGCTATTCGGAGAAAATTGCCAAGACCCTGAATAAGGTAAAAATCAGACAAAGGGAGAGAGGGATTAGGCATTCATCCATGATATATGCCATGATGTGAAGGAAGTCAGACCTATTTAAGAGGAGATAGGGAGGACACTTCGAAGAAACACATGCTATAAGCATATTACATAAATGATCCAGCTAGCTCAGATAGATGCTTTGTAGAAACCATCCAGAAGATAGTAAATGGATGCAAAAGTTTATGAAACCAAGCCATCACGACCTTACGTAGCAGACTTATACCCAAAATCAATCACTGGTCTTTAAATGAAATTAATGATTGGTTCATTTTTAGTGATCTGACTCATCTGGGTGATTTAGATTATTGAACTGATGGGACACTAATGCGCTTTAGTAAACTGATGAAAACTTTTTATGCAAGATAAATTCATGAATTAAAATAAAAATATCAATAAACATTTCATTTATTTGGTATTTACGAGTTATCCAGACCACAGATTCTTATAGTATGTAAAGAATGTTATGTTTAGAAATGTGAATCGAGACTACCTGAATAAGATGAAGTATTACTAACAAAATGTATTAAAATTGGTTTAACAAGTGATTTATATGGTGGTAGCTCTCAAAATTTTCTTTTTTGTGATACTTTCAATTCTCTTTAGGTTACTGACTTTATGGGTCATTCATTATGAGAGAAAAATCAACACTGTAAATTTAAAACAGTTTCTGACCCATGATTTGAGTCAGAGAAACAAGATAAAGATAAGCTTTTTTCTTTTTTTTAAATATTTTTTACATTTCTTTACTAAAACATATAAAGCACAATGGTGAAATACACCTTAAACATTTCTGATTGATTGGATCAATTTTACAACTATTGGAGAATACTTCATGCTGGCAAATAGTATAACCTTCCATAAGAGGTTATAACTAATCAAAGGCCCAGATAACATATAATTACTATTTATGTCAAAACAATTTAAATTTTATAAAAGCATGTCATTGTGTATCTAACTCTGCAACACTTAAGGCCAAACTCACATTAAGAATCGCCTAAGTTGTTAGTTCCTTTTGTGAAAATACAAAACATATAATCTTTTTGTTATAAAACAGTCTATTTGTTTGGAAAAAAGTTAGTTAATTAAAAACATATATAAAAACTATTCCGTTGCTTTCGGAATTCCGAATAAGGTTGCGTGTTCACGATTTAATACCTAATATGCACATTGGCAACCGATTTATAAATATAAAGGGAATGTGATTTTTGAAGTATCACATTTTGTGTGGAATGTACAATTTGTTTAAAAAGTTATTTTCTCGGGGGAGGAGGTAAAGCAAGAGGAGCTAGGCTCGTATCAAGGCGCCTCGCTTCTTTTTCTAACAAATAGGAGTCGACGGAAGGGTCCTGTGAAACGTTGCGCAGAGAGCTTCCGAGGACTCTGTGCAGCTGCTGTACTTCTCTTCCTGTCTGGGAACTCTTTAAAACGAACATCTGTCTTCTTTTCACCTCTTCATTCAGCTGCTCCTTAAGATATCTTATCTAAAAAGAAATAACATAAATATGAATTACAGTAGATTTACAATAATCTTGATCACCCAGGATAGGCAATTTTTTTAAAAATTTTATGTTGAAAAAAAAACAAAAATGGGAAGCTGTATACTTAGGTCATATCTACAATCGTTTATTTAAGTTTGTTCATTAGAAATGATTGCAATGATTCAATATAGTTATTAACAAACTAAAAATAACTGATTTTTTAGAAGAAATATTAGCTTTTTAAACAACAGCTAGAAGTAATAATAATAAAGTGATTTTACTTCTAAGAAATAAAACGTCTTTACTCTCGGCAAAATTAAATATTTTGGCAAACTGCAACAGTTACTCAATTAAAATAAAATATAGGAATTAATAAAAAATAAATGCTGAAATCCGAGAAGGGTTGTTAATTCTACAGACTTTAATGATATACTCATTAAGAGTGTTAAATCGAGTTGTTTATTAGTTAAACATGGTCGATAAGTAGTTAAATATGGTTTGTTGTTATATAATATTACTTGGTTCTCTAGCCGGAGGACTTGCTGTCTGTGAGAGGATTCTCTGGCATCGAGAAGCCTCTCTGCCTGCTGTTTAGCCACCTTGTACCGATCTGCTTCACTACTCCAGTCTTTTGTTGGCCTGAAACAAAACCAACATTGAAAATATAGGACAGCGTCAGAAGGAAATGGTTGTTGGGTCAGGTTTTGACATTATTATGATCACTTTGATGCTCCAAATGATCCAGTCCAATGCTCAATAATAATATTTAAATTACAAATTAAGTGAAAATACATCGTACCATAAGATTGCAAAGTAATATTATTGAATAAATACCTTTCATTAAAATTAAAATCTGCTAAAAAAATCTTGAGACACCAAATAATCTCAATGTTTGAATTTGAGTAGTTTTTTTAGAGATAAAAAATGAATGATGCCTAGCCTAGTACATGTATTAAGAAATTTAAACAAATAATAAAGAATTGCATTGAATAAGCAACATTGAATATTTACACTTTCTATGTTTTGTTGATAATAAAAAAAAAATAATAATTAAATACCCCTAAATTATTTTTTATGGATTTTTTCATCATTGCTAATCCTACAGCTATGGGGCAAACATTTGTTTTCTGTATGTATGCTCTACGATAATGGCAGTAAAAATGATTCCATTGATATTAACTTTTAAAGGTATGTTCAACAACAATTTATGTTTATAATGAGCAGATTAAAATACAACAGGAAGTCTAAAAAAAAATTAAACGTAAAAAAACTCACGATATTTTAAGATTTTTTATGAATATCAAAGATAATTCATAATATCAATTTTCAAGAGCCAATAATATCAAATTTTAATTTAATATCATCTGAGCTGGTTTCAATAGATTTTGTTTTATCGTAACAGTTTAATTTTCTTGTTGAAAAAAAACCCATTTTCAGTGAACCATTTTTGGCCGAAAATACTGAATAGTTTAATATAAATATTTAAGAAACTGATTTGGAGACTCCGGTTGAACTGAAACATTCTTGATATTGCTCTTTAAGTTTTATATCTTTAAATTTTGTTTCTATATAATTAAAGTAATAAAATCTAATAGTAAATTTACAAGTGATGTGAAATAATTTGAGTTGGAAAAATAGATCTTTGATACAGTGGGGAAAAACTGTTGAGGTATGTTGGGAATAAGGATAAGCAGGTAATCTTTGATTGTATTTTGAAGGACATAGATTTTATATATTTTAAAGCACTAAATTTTCAACACAGATTGTGAATAAATTTAAGATATTTCATACTTAGATGTGCTGATATGTATGTATAAATCTACTAAAGAGCAGTAGAATACCAAAATACCTTTCAAACTCCATGGTCCTTAGCCTTTGTAATTCAGCTTCTTTTTCTGCAAGTTCTGTTTCCAATTGCCTGATCTTGACTTTAAGTTCCAAGTTCTGTTGCTCTAAAAGATGCTGAGTTGATCCATGCAAGCCATCTTCTCCCCATTCCCTCGAGCTCATCTTGTCCCCTCTTTCATAAGACTTGCTGCGAGAAGAATGCAGCTTTCTCTCCAGGCTCCGTTTTTCACCTTCGAGCTGTCGAATCTGCACATAATAATTTTAAACAATTTATGCTTTATAATAGCAGTAGAAACTGCCATTAAATAAAGGTTTCCTAATAGAGTTTTCTACAGTATAGGGTGCTTGGCATTGGTTACATTGAGATCCAGTAAAATTTTTCTTCTATTTGTTTTTAAGGGTTAAGATTTGTATTACAAATTATTAGTTGTAGCCTGTAATCCCTCTGTTTCAATAAATACTTGCTAAAAAAAAAATGTAGTGACAGGAATAAGAATAGGATTCGAACTTGGGACCTTCTGAACTGCGGCCAGGGGATAGCCTAGTTAAGATGGTCCCGATTCGAAATCAGGTCTTAGGTAAGAATCAAGGCCCTTTCAGTATCTTTCTTCTTCTGCAAGCAGGTTAAGATAATTATTTAGTTGGTCAAGGAATGGTGTGAACCTCGGCCTGAAAACCAGTGTGCAGTGTTTTCTGTGAAATGAACTATGAGCTGTTGTGTGATAAGATTATCGACTGAATAGTCTGACTGCCATAAATATTAGATTTTGAGGCATTACCCTATATTTGGACACTACCTACAGTTGGGCAATAATGTTGTGTGGGATATCCTAATTTTTCTGTTTAGTGTTGCTGTTGTATGTCACTCTTATGATGATTTTTTTTAAATAACTGTTTCTTAATAACTGTGTATAATAAGCGATAAGTGGATGGATGTCAGCGAGATACTTACCCTATCTTGGAGTGTCTCTAGCTTCATTGACAGTTCAGATACTTGCCTTCTGCAGTCTTCTTTTTCTTCATTTGGCCACTGTGCCAACCGAACTTGGGCTTCGAGTGCAGAACGGTCGACTTCACTAGAAGCTAAATCACTCTGAAGTCTTGAATGTGAATCTTTTAACACCTAAGAAATAAATAAACAAAGGCAAAAATCATGTCAAAGAAGGGTGGCTAAGATATGAAATACAGCACTCTTAATGAATTTATTGCTTTATATCTCCTGAGCAAATAGGATGTAATAGAAATAATTTAAATGTATTACTTACTAATGAATATCGTAATGAAATTTACCTTTATATACAATAATGATGTGATATTTAAATATTTGAGTTTTCCAATTCAAATTAGGTAACTGTTTGGTTGTGTAGACTGGATTTTAATAGTTATTGATGGATAACTAAAAAACAGTGACATTACTGGGATTCGAGCCCAGGGAACTTTTGCCTAAGTAGATCTTGTCCAACTCAAAAAATTGAGACCCTTGTTTCAACCCGATTAACAGAATATAAATAAAATTTAGATGTGATTAAATTTGAAAAAAATGTATTTTACTAACCTGTAAACTCCTTCTAGCTTCAGACAGAGCAGCTTGTGATGCCTCTAGTCTTTCTGCTGTAATCCTCTTTTCATTTTCTGCATTGTAAACAGCTTTCTGCAAAGATTTCAATCTGTCCGCATTAGTGTGCGAAGTGGCTGATGCTTCGACAAGAGTCCTCTGCAAAGAGTCGATCTCGCTTTGTAGCTCTCTTTCCAGATCTGCAGATTTCTCAAGAGAAGTTGTTAACTGTTCTACTGTAGCCTTTAACGAGCCACATCTTTCTTCAAGTTCTGAGACTGTGCTATTTTCAACTTCCAATCTCTCTTGTAATTTCTGGACAACAGACAGTCATACCAATAGATATTAGATTATTTAAAGAAATAATCTTATTTTAATATTATCTAAAATAACAAATAATTAGCACACTAAACAAATATTATACTAGTAACAATATATTGTTGTGATATTTTAAAATGATGATTTTTAATAGTGTTTGTTTAAATAAACTCAAAATTAGCGAGCATTGAATAACGATCCGTGATTCATTTTTGAAAGTATGAACGTTTTTATTGTCGTCATATTAATTATTAATAATTGAAATAAAATAATATCATATTTAATATAAACATTTATTATATAAACTTCTAATTTAAGCAAAGTAATAACTATTCAAAACAACTGGCATTAAATAACCAGTTGAAAGTCAAGAAGGCAGCGGAGAGATGCAGATATATATACGAGCTAACAAAGGACCAAAATTCATTCGTTCTTCAGAAGGCAGGCAGAGAAGGACCCAGGTAGCACCCTTGCGAAGGCACGGCGACACACCGCCTCGTGGGGCCCACTTTCACTCAGCACGAAGACAAAGGACGCGCAAGTAAGACGATTCGGATCAAGCAATAGAAGACTACCATCGAAGATATCAACACAAAGAACACTGGCCAGTATAATACGTAAATTTAGATTTAATATAATACTTTTATTACGTACGTATTTTATTTTTGTATATCAATTTTAGTTATTCAATGTGTTTAAATAAAACCAATATTCCTTTAGCCAGAAGTTTCCTATATAATTATTAACAGAACCCTGATATAACGTTAAAGTTATAAAATATAAAAGTTTTTAAAATTATATAAAAAATATATAATTAAAATATTTATTAATAAATAAGCAAATATTAGAATAATATATTATATTTAAAACAATGTTGTATGGTCAATTTAAATTAACAATAAAGCAATTTGTATTTGGATCAAGGACTGAAAACATTTTTGTGTTAAAAATTATAGAGAATATAGCTCACAAGTCTAGGGCTTAATATACGGCACCTGGGAAAATCAGACAGAGAGTATTAAATTATAAAGTTATTTTATGAGTATTAAATTATTACGTGTAGATTCGACAGCTCGATTGCAAGAACAGATAGCTATTTTATGAGAACCAGGAACAGATTACTTTTAAATTAAAGACGTTTTTAAAGTACAGAATAAATATAGAATTTAGAATAAGTCTGATAAGAGAAATACGAAAATCTTCTTCAAAAGACTTAGAATCTTTATCAAATAAAATGAAGACAAAGTAGATACCTTAAGGATAGACAAAAAATAGGAAAATGCGCGGTTCAAGAAATTCTGTGAATGAACTGGCTAGTCAAGTATTAATAATGACTCTTCTCATTTATATTTGTTTAGTCTCAATTTATTTTCCATTCCTTCCAGCCAAAGCTGGGCCACTTGTTGCTGTTTATATTCACCTATAATCCTCTTAATAACAAGTATTGTACTCTAAGAATAAAGTAACTACAGCAAGATTGTATATTAGATTAGAAAGGTTTTAATAGATTCAAATTATAGTATAGTAATAAATTGTTAAGATTATTAAATGACATTTTCAAAGTGCATAGAATATACCTAAAAAGTCCTGAGTAGTATTATAAATATATCCATAACTAAAAATAATTATGTACCAATAGTAACTAATAATTTATAAATATAACTTTTTATTAAATATTGTACGAATTTTTTAATCTTCCCTTATTATTATGATAGTTCTTCTACATAAATATTGCTACAATACCTACCTGAATAGTGGACTCTTTTTCTTGTAGCATGATTTGAAGTCGTTGGATGTCTCCTTCCATGCCTAAGCGCTGAAGTTCCAGTTTAGTAGCTCTTCCTTCCGTTTTGCTCACTTCTTCTTGTAATGTTTTTTTTTCTACGTCACATTTGGCAAGAGACTGTTTCATTTTTTCAAGTTTCTCTTCATACTGGAACTTCTCCTCATTGGCAGTCTTCAGAGATATTTCAAGAATAGTTAACTTTTCTTGTACTTGATGTATTTCATCGGATGCTCGTTGGCCAGCTTCTGATTGAGCCTTAAAACAGAAATGGATGACACTGTAATCTACATCATCTAATAAATCACAAACGAATGAACTTCTAATTGATTCAAATTAATTATTATTGTAAAATTAGTAAATTAACTAATTTCCAATAAAAGAAATTTACAAAGTATACAGATGAGGCATAAAAAAAAACCTTGAATATTTACTTATAAGAAATTCATAAATTAAAATAAAAAGTTTTGATATGCTTCCAGCTAGTAATTTTGTGAAAATATAACTCTATTTTTAAAAAATGATTTTTTGAATAAATACTTTTATAATATAAATCTTATCATATCTATTCACCTGGAGAGCAGCTGATTTTTGGCCTAGGCGTGCTTCAAGACTTCCTTTCTCCTCTTGTACCTGCCTGAGGGCTCCAATGGTGGAGGCAAGCCTGGCCTCATTGCGGACTAGCTCCTCGTTCTGTGACTTCATATGCTTTTTGGTTTCAGAGAGGGTGGCTTTGAGGTCATCCCTTTCTCTCTCAACCTGTGCTACCCCTTGCATGAGCGCTCTTACTCCCCTCCTCACTGCCTCGGGGTCCAGCTCTCCTCCTCCCCTCTCTTCACCTCTTACTGGGCTCCATCTGGCAAACGGAAAAATATTTGTTATCCCACAAATATACTTATATGCAATTATACTGTATGCACTCAAGAGTTAATCTTATGATTATCAGAAAGAAATAATTACAAATTAATCCATAAATATATGAAATTATTTGCTAAAAAGTAAGTATCAAGTGTATGTAAGTATAAGTGCTCCACCAACCGTCCTCAACCTCTCCTCTCAAACAACCATAACCATCATTGCGGACCAGCTCCTTGTTCTGTGACTTCATATGCTTTTTGGTTTCAGAGAGGGTGGCTTTGAGGTCATCCCTTTCTCTCTCAACCTGTGCTACCCCTTGCATGAGCGCTGAGTACCTATCCTTTCCAACATCTCCCAACAACTGGCCCCAACTCTCTCCTTTTAACGGTGTCTTCTTGTGTCATTGCTCACTTCCTTGCAATGAGTGACTGATCCCGACCATATTTTCCCCACACTTATTTGAACTTCTTAAAAATAACAATACAGTTGTATATATATTGTTTACCTCCTAGTCGGAGAACTGAGTTTGTAAGGTAGAGAAATGGAGCCATCCATCTGAATGCCAGCTATCCTCCTCAAGGTAGAACCGACAGAACTCAGCTTGCCTTCTACTTCCCTTTTGGCCGTCTCCACCTGGATCAACTGGGCCTCCAGTGCTCTCACCCTCCCTTCGCAGCCTCCTAATCTAGCCTAAAAGGTTTTAGCACATTTATTGATAAATAATAAACAAAAAAAAATCTAAAATCTATCAATAATGTAGGGATTGCAACTTCAGATGGCAGATTAACTGCCAAGCCTAAAGGGAGAGGCTCTATTTTCATTCATGTACATAGTGATCAGTCTGTCTGTATGATCTAAGATAGCAACCATGCAAATTATCCAATTGATCTGAAATGATGAAGGTATATACAAGACAAGCACACCTAAAAATATGCTGATTTCTATAGCTAGTGTGTCTGGTTAAAATGGAATAATGGGAAGAATGGAAAAAAAAAATTAATTATGAAAATAGTCAGTCAGTATTAACAACAATTCTCAAGTCACAGTTCAGAAGGTATTTAAGATAAACATTTATGATCCCCCCATGATGAAGGATACATTAAAGACAGCACGCCAAAAAGATCAATCACCTATTTAATATAATCAAAACATCATACTGTATTTTTAAAGAGAATATTTTAGCTAATTTAAAATTGTTTTTATTTTGTTATTAAAAAAGGACTGAAATGGTTATCAAAAGAAGATATTTTCAGTCAAAAGTACTGAATAATTTAATCAGTTTTTAAGGAACTGAGATGGAGCTCTGGACACATCTCTCCATACTGTTTCTTTACTTTCTAAATCCTTTATTTAGCTTATGTGTACTTTCAAAAATACAGCTTAGATTATAAATCTGATTCTTGAATCAATTAGTTAAGAATTAATTTAAGTAAACAGTTAAGAAATAGATAAATAGGATATTAAAAGTTACCTTGAGCTCTTGTATCTGTTGTGTGGCATCAGCTAGACAAACTTCTAAATTGTGTGCAGTGTCTTGTAACTTCCTTTCCCCAGCTCGACTGTCCTCCAGCCTCAGTAGTAGCTCCTCCTCTCTCTCCCGCCATCTCCTCTCTTCGTCTTCCCCTTTACTTCTGCTCTTAGCCACTTCCTCTCTCGTGCTCTCCAGTGCATGTTCTAGTTCTTGGATCTGAATCGGGAAGAATTTTGTTTGACTATGTCTAGCTATTATTATTTCAATTTGAATCCAGAGTAGAAAGAATATTAGTGTTGTTTGTGAAGTACTGTTAGAAGTGGAACCACCAGGTAACTGTAATATGGCAGAATGTGAAGCATAGGTATTGTAAAGGAAGGTCAGTTCCACCCAGTGGCAAGTGCTGAAGAGTTTTGTCAACTGCCATAAAAAAAGAGTTTGACTGAGAGATAGTGGACCTCTACGAGAGCGTACCCAAAAGAAACTGAACTTATGTTGTAAGTGGCGAAGTTTTTGTAGTACTGGGTTTCGCTGGTAGGACCGTGTAAAGCAACTTTTCAACAGTCAGTATGCCAAATTATGTCACTGGACAAGATTCCATTCTGCCTGTGTTAATTTATTTGTGACAGTTGTTTTGCCCGCTCGTCGTTTTTGTGATGACTGAAGTTTTCTTCCTGCATGAGAAAACTGGCACAGAAACTCTGGAAATGGGAAAACTCAAGTGTGAGTGGTTGTCCCCATTTTAAAAGTGAGGTAATGTCAATGATATCCTTACTATGGGCATCCTTCAACAACCGAAACAACGAAAATGTCAAAAAAATTAAGGTAAAAACAGGACGCAGGTGGTTTTGGCTTGAAGGACAAGCCATTTAAATCTTGAAGTTGCGGGAAGCAGAATAAGAGTTAAAAGTAGGGAAGAGGGCCAAATGGGCTTAAGAGCAAAGTGATCTCCAAAAAAGTGTTAGTCATATATTCACTTGAGTCTAAAAGGTTGCTAAGATGAACCTATCCTTTTAAAGAGATGAGGGGACGCTCCCCTAGGTGAGAGAAAAATCAGCCCAAGGTTGGATCCAGGAGTACTGGCTACATAGGATAGAAGAGGAGGCTCTAAGTCTCTAACCTGGTGACTTCTGGGGAGGCGACTAGTTCGCATTACCCTGACTGACTTCTCTGGAGGGAAGATTTGGAGACTTGCTGGTTGGAGCTAGATGAGAAGAAATCCCTTAGGTTGAGACATAGAACGCTAAATAACTTCATACTAAGCTGGAGCTGCCTAGGGTAGCATTGTTAGCATTCATTAAAGGAGACTACCGTGAGATTTTAATCTACCATAGCCATCGGAAATTCAATTAAGATATCATGACTTATTTTGGACCAAGTAGATTCAATAGTTAAGATCACATGTCTTTAATCTGCATTATAATCTAGTCATATTATTGTTTGATGTAACAGAAAATATTGTCTTTGTTATATTCTCTATTAGACGAGAGTAATGAACAAATCTTCCACACATATTCATAATTGTTATAAGTTCATTTTCTTCATTTATGATATTTCCCTTTTAATAATTAAAATCTCATTGTCATGGTTCTTCACATTTTGTAAGATTTATTTCTCAAGCACATTTATTCATATTAATGTCTTATCATCCTATTAGCTAGAAATAATAAAAGGTAAGATTAGAGTTTTTGATTATTAATTGAGATATCTAATAAATACTTTTTTACCTAACAGACAGATATACCTTCGGTGAATGAAGGTAAACCAAATTATTGATCTCAATCAAACATATTTCCTTTTTGTTTTGAATTTTTCTATTAAATTATAAAGTATTACCAATCTTTATTAAGGGCTGAATGGATTATAACAGAGTTGGCTAAGTAATGGTAAGCCTACATTATAATGCCCTTAGGAGCATAAATACGTTTATGAAGATACAGAGAAGATAAACATAGTTTATATTAGGTCTAAAAATAGCCATCAAAAGTGTGAACAGAGCAACCGACCGAGACAATACAGATGCCCTGAAAAAAAGACAGAGCTGTTTAGGTGGAGATAGGTAGGGACATTTTGTATATACACGTTCGAGAAGAACTAGCATGTAGGAACAAGCTAGGCAATAGCGATCATTCATAGAATATTGTAAATTATATAACTTAAACTGCTTTTAATGGATTCAAATGAATCATTATTGTAATGTTAGCAAATAATTATGTTTGTTATATGACATTTTCAAAGAACACAAAATTGACATAAAACACCCTGGGCAACATAACGTAAATTTAAAAATTACAGTAAAACACTATGCAGTGTTTATTTATTTAGGCCTTTACGTACTCCTATGAAGGGCTAAACATCGGGCTATCCTATTAGGAGTCACCCTTTTCTATTAGCAGACTTGAAATAAATTTGCTTTCCATCTAGACATTTCTTATCATGAAGCAGTTACGTTAACCACTATACCATTCAAGAACCAATTGTATTGTTTTATCGTTTGTGGTTAATAATTTGTAAAAGTACAACTCTTTTTTAAAAAATATTTTACTTTTTCATAGATAATTTAACTGATAATTTAGTTATGAGTCCGTTTGTTGGGATATTGGGTAAGGTTGATGAAAAACAGATGCTTGATTTTCATAAAACTTACTAGTCAAAACATTGTCCGCTAATAAATTTGAAGAAAATCTGACATCTTTCTTTCAACACCTATCCCAATTCCTAACAAACAGTCCACCCACATTGAATCTTTTTATATTTCCTTTAATTATTTAAATGGACAAGGTAAATAACTATTGTTATGCTAATAATTACTGACTAAACCACAATAGCTGACCTGCTTTGATAGATGATGCTGACGCTGCTGGGCCCTGTCACGTTCCTCTACAGCAGAGGTGATCCTTGCCTCAAGCTGCTTCACTTCACTGCGCTTGGCCTCTATCTCTGTCTTGGCCTTCTCTAATTGATCGTTCAGTCCTCCACCCTCTTGTTTAGCCTCCATTAGGTTCCTGTCCATGTCTCGCATCACAGCTTGCAGACGGGATCTCTCCATGTCCAGACTTCGTTTAGCTTCCTCAAGGCCTAGAAGAAACAAAACAATATAAAATAACAATTCAACTATAAATAATAGGCAAAGCAGATTGATACATTTTTATTATGCATCGTATATAATATATTACATTCAACTTTGACTAGGCAAAGGTGAGACAAGTGAGTGGTGGAATAGGTTAGAGAGTGTGCCTATTAGCACATGTCTATTATGTGTTAATGTGTCTATTAACACTGAATGTTAAAAATTTATTCCTTGGAAAGAGGGAAAAAATGTACCTTTCCTAATCAGGGTTAGGATGATAAATTTGGTTAATACCGAAAGCAAACCAACTAACCATGTTAGACTGAAGCTACAAGATGAAACAAGACTTAAACTTATAAAAACAATAATGTTTAAAGGAAGAAAGTGGTCAGCATCAAAGCCACATTTCATAGATATCTAGTATAAATATTTGAATCCATTTTTTGGATTCATTGATCACAGTACACGCAACAAGCTGCATAACTAAGTACACTGATTGCCTTCATTTCATTGGTCAAATTACTTTTTTCCCCCCCTCTATTGTACATTTCTTTATACTTAACAATACATATTAACAAAGGTATTGTATCTACATGCTGTAGATAGAACAGGTAGAAAATAAAATATCACATAACAGGGATACTGTTATTGAAATAAAAAATAGCAAAAATAAACCAACCTAGATACCAAATTTATAGAACATTATCATACTTTTTGATGATTAAAACTTTTTAGAAATACATATTTTTTAAATCACCTCATCAGTCTTTGCAGATTAATTGACTATGAACCAAATATATATTAACGAGGTGTAAGCCTGTGACTGTGTCTAGAATATCTCCCAGGACATGAATTTAATATCATACAAAATAATAATAAATAAACACAAAATACTAAATTAATTTTTTTAGTAAAAGTTGTTTTATTAACAAAATAGCACTGACAGAAATGGACTTCTTTAGGGTCACTTTAAACCAAAAATGTATTGCACTCAAGAAGTGACAAAATGAGTTTCAGGTATCAGGTTTTAGGACATGACCGATCTGATCTGATCTATTTATTAAGTTTGATCACAGTAGGTCTTCTTAAACACAATTTAAACCAAAATGCGTTGCATAGAATCTAAAAATGACTAAAATAAGTTTTTAGGGACAAAGTTGAGTTTTTAGTCACATGACCTGATCTGAAATACCAATTTAACCTGTATTTCACCCTAAGGGACCGCTCTGCAAAATTTGAAGAATTTCTATTGAGTTTGAAGGAACGTAAAAGTATTAAATCAGAACAGAGCCAATCTCCAAATTGTGTATAGTAGTAGGTTAATAAGATACTTGAGGAAAAAGAACGTTTAAGATGTATTTGGTGCTTCCAATTTTTAAAGCTGATTTTATCTAAAGAAAAAATAAGGTAATTATATCACAAAGCAGTAATAATGCAGAGTAGTAAATAATTTGAACACTAACCTGCTATTTTCTGTAAAGCCTCCTCTAAGGACCTAGCTTGTTCTCGTTTTTGACCTTCGACTCTCTTCACATGCTCCCTGAGCTCTTTGTTCGAACTGCTGTATTTCTCTTTCTCAAAGGAAGCATCAGCAAGTTGGCGTTTTACATCCGTTATTTCTTTCATCAGATTTTCTCGATAATTCTCAACTGGAAGTAATTTAAAAATAATCAGTCATGAGTAGTATATATCAAATAGTTAAGGATTTCTTTGATATTGTTGAATTTTTGCAGGTTACAAGTTTTTGAAAGTTGTTACCATCTTTCAGCCTACGAGCTGTGTCATTAAGTTGTGTGTGAAGTGAATCAATCTTGTCTTCTGCGAGATGAAGTTGTAGTTTCAAATCTTCACACTGTTGAACTTCTGCATCACGTTCTTTGATAAGCTCAGTGATGCGGCTTTCCAAGTGTAATTTTTCTTCCTCACATTTAGTTCTGAAATAAGGAACATTTATCTTCAAAATTATCTTTTTACTTTTAATAACAGTTGAAATAGTCCCAAATATAGAATAGAATACACAACCACTTTTAAAGAGAATGTGAGCATGACTAAAACTACATGATACCCCCTGGAAAGAAGTCAGGAAGAATCCAGAAGGAGCAGCAGTATGCCCAACACAGGCAGACAAACAAGGGCCTGCCTGGCCTATGAATTTTGGAACACACCAAATTTTGTCTATCTATCTAACAAGATTTGAAACCAAATATATTGATAATTTATCCTTAGGGATGGTGCATAATGCATTTGAAAGTCAGTAACTTAAAAGAACTGAACCAAAGACTTATTTAAATAAAACGTGCATTATATTATCATTTTTCTCAAAATTTCTAGAGTGTTATAGGATATTCTTGAATTGTTTTCATAATGCAGTGGTTAGTCTGTTTACTTACTAGATTACTAGATTCCCAGCTTCCCCGTAATGGTCATTTTTGAGGGGATAGGTCTGGGGTTCAGTGAACCTCATGAAGGAAAATAAATAGCACTTGCATGGCAAGTATGGTTTATAAAATGGAAATAAAGATTGAAAGGTAAACAGTCTCGTTCCGACCTCATTACCTCTTCTGCGATTTCTACCTACTACAGTGTCAACCTTCAGTTAGCATGATCTCTTCTTCATAAGGTACTATACAGCAGACTTTAATTATTATTTAAAGTCATTAGAATTTAATATGGTGCTCTATGTTAGCTAAGATAAATAATTATTGAGTACATATTATCCCTTATTTTGTATCAATACAGAACATTTTTTAAGAACATGAATTGTTGATGAATAGAATGAAAATTAATTTTCTACATTAGTAGAATTGCATAAATAATACGAGAAAATAAGTGGGGTAAGTAACAATATGGTACTAACTTGAGTAAGTCGTACTTGGCAGCGGCAGAGGTAATGCTTTCTCTAAGGGAGGCTATCATTGTCCGATCTTGTTCTCCTCGGGTAACAGCATCTCTCCGATTACGTTCATGAGCAGCACGCTCCCCTTCTATTTCTCTTTTTGCATCTTCTAGCCTCTCCGCAACAGCTTGTAAATCTTGCTGTGCTGCAGAAAGTTCAAAATACTATTTATTCAGTATAAAGTAGTTGATAATTAAAAATATTACAGAAATAAGTGATCTGAGCGTTAGCTCTGTCACCATTTGTTACATAAATTATAAACTAAACTTCACCTTTTGTGAATATTTTCTTGTTTTACCTTTTTTTTAAAAATGTTAGATCTAAAATATTACTTTTTTAAAAAAAATATCAATGTTGGACAAAAATTTATTTATTAATTATGTTTTGGACTTGATCCACAGCCCATCATAGTTACAGATGAGTGCTAATGCCATAGTCAAAGTTCAATATCAAAGGCAGTAAAAATTCTTAAATATAAAATAATATTTCGAAGACCATTAGTGATCAAGTGAATGCAGTATACACCAACATTGACCAAAAGGATGAAGACAGCAAACTAAGTCAACAAGACCAACACTTTAAGAACTGATTAAGTCATATAATTCAAAAGAACAAAGCAAATCGACCACATCATGCTTATTCACGCAACCTACTGATAAGGAGGTTACAAAGTATCGACAGAAGTAACACCAATTTTACAATAACTGATGTCTGTACTTCAACAAATATATTTAATTTGTTAAATTTATAATAATTTCAATAAATAATAAATAAATTGTTGTCAAAACATAGATATTTTTCTTTTTCTTAAATTTTTTTTAATAAGTCTCATTTTAGCTCAAACATTTTTTGAGCGAAGGTAATACCAAGACAATATATGAACAAAATTAAGGATGCCGGAAGTGAAGGAGCAATATCAACAAATGTCCCAGTTTGGGCCAGAATCTTCGAATTAGTATCTTAAATATTTATTAAATAATTGTGAAAAATCGATAAGGTATTTTTGCCTAAAAACACTTCATTTAATTTGTTAATCCATCTCAGTCACTTTAAAGCATGTGTGTTTTCAACAAATAAAATAAAATTGTAAACTATGATAAAAAAAAAGAGTAGTGAAATCATTTGGTACAACATTAAATACGCAATATTGATTACTGGCTCCCAAAACTTTATTTTTAAATTGTTAACATATCTAATATATTCCTAACCTTGCGTAAAATCAAAACTTTAAATCTTAAATAACTCCATACTGTTATCACATTTAGTTTTATTTAACCAATATATAACCAGCATAATTCAAAGTGTTGTGGAAAGTAACATTTCAGATTGATTGAATCATTGACTGCTACCTTAGAACTAGATACATAAATACAGACAAAAGATTGCCCCTGAATGAAGGTAAAGCCTCTCTCTCTGTTCAGACGCTCCAATAAGAATGCTTACCCAGTAAAAGTGCTTGCTGTTTGTCACTTTCTGCTCGAAGAAGTATCTCTTCATGCTGCTGCACTACATTTTCTATCTGTTGTTGAAGAGCAGATATCCTATCTTCAAGTTTTTTAATTTCTACATCTTTTTCAGCTCCTAATGTCGATACGGCAGATTGTAGCTTCTTTTCCAACATCAAACGTACTTGTTCCTAAAAAAAATAAAATTTGAAAAAGCTGTGTCTGTTAAATTGTAACATAGAATTTTCGCTGCAATGTTGGCTGTTCTATAAAAAATCAATCACTATTACTTCTGTTTCCTTTCAGGCCAATTAAGTGGTAAAAGCAAGGTGGATAAACATGCAATTTTGATTCAAAATGAAAACATATTATAAATACCTTCTCCTCCGTAAGTTTATTGATAGTCTCTTCACTTTTTTTCTTTAAATTTGCAATAGTTTGCTTGTATTCCCCTTCTTTTGATCCAGCTTGTTGCATGAGGGATACTTTCATCTCTTGGCTTTTTTTTTCTGTATTTTCTAAGTCCGATTTAAGCCTCGTTATTTCCCCTTTCATTGATTCCTGGAATAAAAGATAACAAAATTTAGTAAATTAATTGCGACTTAGATTTAAACAGGGTATGAAAAAAATAACAAAACCAGTCCATTAAATCAAGTTGTTTTAAGATTTAGTAAGGGGCTCTCATACAGTATAGTGGTATAAATGGAAAGTGAATTTATTTAATATTTATAAATAGAAGAGGGAGGTCCAAACCAACCTTTCAGACCTAAATGGGTATTTAATTAAGGATGCAAATAATTAAATAAAGTTTTAGTTTTTGGCTAGTTGTAAATAATAGAAAAGTGATACCATTATGGTATATTTTGAATGTAACTTCAATAGATCAATGCATCAGAAATGACTGCTTAAATTCTGACATAAAATAAAGTTATTTTTAAGGTTAGAAATATTAAATTTATTTAGTTTAGTAAATTAGAATTAGTAAGTTTATTTAGTTACTAAGGGCAAAGGCTTAATTCCACACACAAGGAATAAAATATCCATGACGTAGAGAGTGGTGGCACCTTTCATGCTACCAAGGAGGGGAAACAGCTATATACGGGAGAGATAAAATAAACTAGAGGTCAGTTCTTTTTTTTTATGAGGATCTGAGCGAGCATCATCGAAACGGGGATCATGAGAAAACTTAAAGATAATAAAGTAAATTTAGGTTAAATGTATGAGTGTTTGGTATGTCAGAATCCAATCTGAGAATTTTTTATCAGGATAAATAATTTAGATAAAATGATATAGAAAATTAAATAATTCACCAGTTGTTTATTAATAATTATAAAACCTGATAATAGTTATTTTTTGTAACAAGGGCGGTATAAGGTGTCGTAGTGTGTAGACACTGTTTTGATAATTTGTGCAGCAAAGTTATTCACGTGATAATTATATTAACTTTCCAACCCTAAGAGGTTAAGAGGGCCAAAGTAAGGTAAATTAGGTTGTGTATTCATGTATCAGGTAAAAATTTATTAATATCAATTATATATCTGTACCTCGGAGGGATACAACACTATGTCCATTTTTTTCCATATTGACTTTATTACAGAGTTAAAATCAGCTTTTCTCATATTTCTTAGAGAAATAGAGCACTATGCCCAAAACCAGTTAGAACCGGATATAGCATGTTTTAAAACAACACCAAGTCCACTTTCATTTAGAGGGATAGAACACCATGTGTTTTATCCTTCTGAAGCATGTGAATTACTACTGGACATAGTGTTGTATACCTCTACACAGCCTGGCGGATTGTTAGTGAACTAAGAGTACTTTTGACAGTTCTGATGAGTTTACATAGTTGGATGTATTTTAAGTCATAATATTTGCTCTTTTTTAGTAATAGTAAGAATAATGAACCATAATTCTCGTGGGAGAAAGATTCTGGAACTATTGAAAAGTTCTAAAAAAGATTCTACTACAGGTAAGCTACTGTTTTGCTCATTAAAAAGATGTCAACAAAGAACAAGTTCTTCTGTCAACCTGTGTTCAACTGCAAGTAAAACAGAACAGCATGGGAACTCTGTTTTTGAAAAGTAATTTCGCTGATGAAAACCAGGAGATTGACCTTGTTAGGTTTCGAAGGCGACACCTTACATTGCCAAACGATTTGCAACTGGTAACACCAAGTCCAATACCAATATCACAACAAAAGTATAATGATCTATTGGCATTACTACCATATGTTCCTACAGTTTGCCATGACTTTTATAAAAACTTAAAGCATACTAGTAATACCACTAGTGAGTACCCTGAAGGAGACTTACCTGATGATGACTGAGTTTTTTGCATCTAAAATACCATTTTAGTTGAATACATAGATGTATTATTTGTATTTGTAAAGAGAATTATAAATAAAATAGTTAAATACATTTTGTAAGTCAAATAGTATTGTGTTTGTTATTGAATATCCCACATTAGGTCTTATAGTACAATAACTTTATTAGAGGGATACAACACCATGTCCATTAAAAAGTGAAAAAAAACCGTAAAAAAGGTTTTTTTTCATTTTATAACAACTGCATGATGTAAATAACAATAAATAGAATGTTCTGGTAAAATATTGTTTCAACATCTCAATAAATAGCTGTGCCAATAACACTTTTTGTTGAAAAAAAGTTTAAAACTCCTCTCCTGTAAAAGTTATGAAAATGGACATAGTGTTGTATCCCTCCGAGGTACAGATATAAACATTATAATAGAAAGATAAGTTTAAAACAAAGTTGCAATCATTGGCAGAATGATTATTAACACAAATATAATTGTCACTGTTACAGAACTTTTATCATTATTAATTATTGGGATATAACATTTTGATACAAGAATCAGGTAGTCACAATGATAAAAGAAAATATATATTTTTTCCAATAGTGTTCCTACAATTTAAAAATACTTAGGTAGAAAAATGGTTTGGAAAAGGTAGAAAAACAAGTTAGGAAAATAATTGTTAATTTACTTTTGAGAGGATGTATTCGTTAGGACTTAGGTTGAAGAAAGAAAAATGTTAGATTTTCATCATATTTATTAATGGAGGATGTTTCTGTTACTACACTATCTGCTTCTATCTCCTAGTATGAGTTGCTTGGAGGGAGACATAGACTGTTTAAAGATTCATACTTTTCTCTCCTGCCATCTCATACTGAGGCTTATATTCACAGTAAGTCAAAATGTTGGCCACTAATAAATTAAATGAAAGTTTAATATCGCTCGTTCAGCAGCCAATTATAAATTAACGACTAACCATGGACTCCCGGTACCAAATATTAATAATTTATAAAATCATACATATATGAAACTGTTGATCAGTTTGAAGAAATAAGATAAGAATAGTATGGCAAAAATTTGTTTATAAATAAAGTTAATGAAAACCTAACTCCTTTTTTTCATGAACCTAAACTGACTCTCAACAAATACATCCACTTAAGTCTATAACCACTGCTAACTATGAACGTATAGTTAGTATAACTTGTTAATGACCCACATCATTTTCTTACCTTTATGTAGAATCGTAGTATCAAATAACTATTGTATCATAGCTGTCTATCATTATTTTGTGAACCAATGTTAGTTAGTATTGATAGTAAATTTGATAAGAGAAATGAAAGGGACCTGTTGAACAAGAAGTTCTTGCAGTTCTTTGTCCAATTGGTTCTTATTAGAATTTATGTCTTCTAGATTAGCCTGTGTGTCAAATAGTGTTGCTTCAAGTGCTTCTTTATCGGCTCGCATTGATGCAATCTGCTCTTGCAGTCGTTGAATGTCCTTTTCGTTCCCTTCAAGCATAACCTATAGGAAAAAAGATAAATATTAAATTAACATAGTGCAATTTATTTGAAATGGAATACCTTTTGATTAAAAATATTAAATTTGCTACAGGGTTGAAATATTTGAAGAGTGAATATTGGGCTCTGTGTACATTCACTGAGCTGTTAACTGTCAGACCATCCTAGAAGACAGAACAAGATGGAGAATCATTAAGGAGACACTATAGGTATGTAGTCTACCACGTAAGAGATTTTAAAAAATAACATAGAATATGGTGCG
This sequence comes from Acanthosoma haemorrhoidale, assembly GCA_930367205.1. NCBI lineage: Eukaryota > Metazoa > Arthropoda > Insecta > Hemiptera > Acanthosomatidae > Acanthosoma > Acanthosoma haemorrhoidale. Next base: position 46,382,043 of record OV884013.1, read on the forward strand.
GGCAAAAAAAAAGAAAAAGTTGGCCATCAGGTTTATGAAAATTCCTTCTAGGAATCCCTGAATCAGACAGAGCAGACACCTTCAGGAGAAGTAAAAAACATAAATTCATTCAATATGGGGAGACAAGATTCTTAGGTGAAGATAACTCAGGACACTTAAAAGAATCATGTGTGTTTGAAAAATCTCATGAAGGCTCTGGCTTGTCCAGTATAGAACACAGAGAAGAAAGGGATCAAACAAAAGAATTATAAGTATCATAACTGATATAAACCGATTTAAAATATAACCTTTTTAAACAGTATTTTTATAATATATGAGTTGTGGTGCTGGTCGTGGAAGGATATAATCAAATAGTTTATTCGACTATAGTTTATTTAATAGTCATAAAGTGAACTCTTTACAAGTAACCTATCTCTTTTAATCGTCTACTACATAAAAAGTATTTTACATGTTTAAAATTTTTCAAACTATCAATTGGCAACTGAAGATAACAGCTTAGAGCTTTTGAAAACATTTCTGTTGAATTAAGTACAAAGTGTGATAAAAAAGTAACGAGAATTTTATAATCACTGTTTTTTTTCGATTTCAATGGCGTAGTACATCATGAGTTTCTACCAGAAGGTCATACAGTCAATAAAGTATATTACTTGGAAGTAATGCCCCATTTCGTGAAGCAATCTGAAGAAAACGACCAGAATTGTGACAAAACAATTCCTGAAAATGACAATGGACAATGCTTCCACTCACGCCTCACTGATTCAAGAAGCTAAGAGCTGTATCAAAAAGTGAGTTTGAAAAGTTCATTGAAGATTGAAAAAAGTGCTGGCACAAGTGTATTATAACTGAGAGGGATTACTTTGAAGGGGACAAAATTTTTATCGATGAATAAATAAAACATTTTTAAGATAAACAAAAATTCTCATTACTTTTTGATCAAACTTCATATACTGTGGAGAGACAGAAGATTTGTTATTTGAGTTTTTTTACCATTTATTAATTAAATTACATATTTTCCTTTAATTTAATAGAAGATAAATTTATAACAATCAAAGATAAATTAACAAATGTCTGTATAGCTGAGGTGTTGCTTTTCAGTACAGACCACTATTCTAGTAGGGAACAATTCACTTATCAACAATCTTAGGTAAAAGCTCTTTTACCTGTTTATTTTCACAATCTTTGACAAGATCTTCAAGACTCCTATTTATCCTTGAGTTAGTTTCATTGGCTTGCTCCAACCTCTGTTTGATCCTGCTGACTTCTTCAGCAAGTGCTTCCCTCTTCCTTCCTGCTACAGCCAGCTGATTGCTCAGTTCACTCCTCTCTCGGACTACCTGAGCAAGCTCCAGCTCTACCTAGTTATAAAACACAAATAGATTTACACAATGACAGCACAATTAAAAATTGGTTACTTTTTTTCCTGTTATTTTATAGTTATAGACAACATCATTGTATACTGGACATATACTATTAAGTTTTGACATCATCTGGACACTTGCAATTTCAAACTATTTATGTTCAATCACAGTTCCCTGAGCACTACTTCAAGCAGTGAAATAAACAATAATTTCTTCAAAAGATAAGTTATGTTGTATTGATATTTTTATAATTCAAGTATATAAAAATATATTTTTATTTTTTATTTGCATCCAAAGTTATAAATATGTTTGGCTATATATATTTTTTAGAAGTTTAGAGCAGAGAGAATTGAGCGAAGATAGATGCAGGAACACACACATTATAAACAAAAAGGTGGAGAGTAAAAATTAAGCATAAGCTGGAAAAGAACAAAGACCAAGGTAGGCAATTATTCATTCATTTTTCAGTATCGAGTTGGAAGTCTTGAATGGGACAGCATGCGAGAAGAGCAACATGTTTGATTTGAAGAGGACTGAGGTCACATGTTTCAAACATTGGTGTATGATATGGATGTTTGTAAGTTAAACTGGTTTTGTGATGGGCAGTGTGCAAATAATCGGAAAGTGAGGTATACTCATTGCTGAGTCTGAAGAAGATAAGGTAAAGTTGCTGAAAAAGCTCGCTCAATATAAAATATTTTGTGGAGGCTGGATAATATTATTCCTACACTAACCTATGTTATCGTCCTAAAGTAAAATAAACCAAGTATATTTAATAATATTATTTGTTTCAAGTCGATATTTTTTAAGTCAAGGTAGGTTGGATTTAGCATACTTTCTTAAGAGAAGATTTAATGAGGAACCAACATTTAAATTTGTTGAACCACCATTAAGGCTACTTAAATAACAATGGTCCACTGAGCTTTGATAACAAAAACATAATACCCTTCATACTAAGTGTCGAAGCTGATAGTATAGCCAGAAAATTACCTTTTCTTTTTCCATTTCAAGAAACTTGCACTTTTCATGAAGCGATACTTTCTCTGAATCTAAATCTAGCCTCATTTGTTCTCCATTAAGGATTTCTTTTCTCAAAGAGGCTAGGTCACTATCTTGATCCAAAACTTGATTTTGAAGTGTGACTTTTTCATCCTGTAACTGAAATGTTTCCAACATTTTATGAAAATTTGTTGTAAAGATGACACTGCTTTATCAAGTCAAAACATTAAAACGATTGTCCATACTTTCTTAATTTCATCAATAAGTTTTTTTCTTTCTGTTTCTAATTGCACAGCAAGAGTTTCAGCCTTTGATAAAGATTCATGCATGTCGGACTTTTCAAGAAGCACTTGCTCTAACTCCAACTCCACTTCGCCTAAGTAAAAAAAAAAAAAATTGTCATTCCTCAATTTTCAGAACATCAAAAGCTGATGATTAGCTGTTGATATTGTTGAAGAAAAAGAGCAATACTTTAAAGAGTAATGAGGAATGAATATATTGGAGATCATATCAGCATTGGAGGAATCCATGCTATAAGGAGCCTTGGGAATAGTAGATTGTTTGAGGAAGTTAGTTGTTAGGAGAGGAGAGACGCAGTTGTCAGTCCAAAGGGAGGAGGAGAAAGCAGTAGCTAGGAGTAAGCCTATTTTCAAATTAAAGTATTATTCATGACTTGTTATCTATAGAGATGTTACAGTTAAAACTACATACAAGTTAAATTAACATCAAACTATCCTGTTAGATTATAGGATTGAAACATAAACAAAAAAAAAAAATGAAATGTGTACTTGCCTCTAGATTTATCTATAAGTGTTAAGAGGCTATCAGTTTCATTCTTCTGCTGTTCGAGCAGATCTCTAGCCAACTGGGCTTTGGCCAATTCTTCTCGAAGTATGAACGTCTCCTCTTTTAATCTGCTACACCTTTCTTCTTCAGTCCTTAAATTTATCTCCCTATAAAAATGATTGTGATTGATGGTAAAATTGTCAATTATGATTTAAAAATAATAAGTTATATTCATAGGAATGGTGTTAGAAAAGCAATATACATTATACATATATATTAAAATGCATACTATTTAAATGTTAACAAACACTTCAGAATAAAGTACTCAGGCTAGCACCGGGAGCACCATACCCCTGGGTATCAGGAATACCCAATTTCATTTAGAATTGGGTATGCCCCCTCAAATCTCAATGCATAGAAGAACTTACAAAGAGATATTTTGACTGTCTATAATTATCTTCAAGAACATTTTTCCATCTAGGGCAACCTATCTAGCAGAGACTTGAGTCGAGGATGTATTAAAACCTTTTAAATTATTATTATTTCATAATTTTAAAAAAATTTGTATAAAATACTAATGTATTGGTCCAAAGAAATATATTTATTGATATTGAAATGTTAACGAGTCCATCATTAAGTGCATATATCGACAGTAGTTCATAAAATAATTACAATGGTTCATTTCGGAATAAGTCTTACAACCCCAAAAGATCACTATTAATATCATTAACTTACTAATGGAACCTTACTTCCAACAACCAAGACCAAAAACAGTTTACACACAAACAAAAAAAAAAAAAATGTACAAGGAAGAAATAAAATGTCGAAAGATACTTACAGAACTCCGAATGAGTTTGTTAAATTATTTATTTAATTTAATACTTATTGAACAGATGTGAAAAAACTTCTAGGTATGTTATTATGAGGAATTAAAAGTACTTTATTTCATTATTTAGTTAAATTATCTTGGTCACTGTAAATCAGCTTTTAAACAAATAAAAAAAATAGTAAATAGATAGAATGTTGAAAAATAAAACCTTCAAAAAGAAATCGATTTACACAATGTTGATTATTTGATTTCTACTCTTGACTCCCAAAACTTTATTTTATGGAAAATCTTTGAGTTTCTTTTTGCAATACCATTTGCGGTTCATAACTATTATGGAATAAAATCACAATTTTAAAAGTAAAATAGCTTCTGAGCTGTGAAAAATGAGTTTACTTATCGCCTACTTTTTAACCAAAATATAAGACATATAATTAAAGGTATACATCGTTAAACTGTGAAATTGATTAAATAATTTTTATAGTCATAATTGTAAAACATGATACAGTTAGATGGCTGGACAGCCGAAAGATAATTGGCCCTTTCCTGTTTGAAAGTATAGCCTTTCTCTGAAGGGCTCAGCAATTATAAATTTAACAAATAATATTTAAAAAAATACACAAACAGCAGGTAAATTTTGATTGCTTTATTTTTTTAATATTGTATTTTTTTCCTTCTGCTTCAGTTCGTAATAAAATACATTTTGAGCTGGAACAATGAGACGTTATCATAAAAATCTTTCAACACTTAGTATTATTAGATTATATTTTATAATGATAACTTTGAAAAAAGATAAATATATATTTTTACAGTAATATCTGTAACGAAAATGTTTAAGATTGAAACTAATTGAAAGCGGTGAGGCTGGAGAAGATTAAATTTAAAATATAATATTAAATTATGTGTAATTTCTTTGTAAGGGTTCATCCATTAACAAAAAAAAAAAACATGAGAGAGCCCTTGGATGTTAGCATCTAAAAGTATAGAACAGCTTATGATGTTATACTAAGGTCATTCATCTGAAATTATTTTCAGGGGCAGTCTCCTTTATCTAGGACAACCTATCAAGCCAAGAATGTGATGTATTAAGACCAATAAAATTTTAATATATTTTTTTTCAAATTATTATTAATTGTATCCTGATTTAAAATTTGAATAAAATAATAATTTATTGGTCCAAATAAATATATTTATTGATTTAATAAATAACAACATCAAAACTTGTCCAAATTATATAAAAATTAATCTCTCTGGGGTCCCTCGACCAAGTCAATACTCCCTCTCAAGAGGGAACACAGCCTCATGAATCAACTTCTGCAACAAGCTCCACCGATTTTATTTTATTTTGAATAAAAAAAAACACTCAGGCACTTGGAACCATCAGAAAAACGAAGGAAATTTTTCCTCACAATTTTTGCGAAACAACCAAATTAAATATGAAATAGTGAGCAACAATAACAAATTAATTAAGGCTATAAATTTTACCTTATATCTGCATCTTGCTTTAATCTTTCCATTTCATCTTGTAAATATTTCTGTTCTTCTTCCAGTAATTCAACTTTTTTTTGAAACTTGAAGTTTGCTTTTTTGTTTTTTTCAGATTCAATTTTTAAATCTTCGAGCTATAAAAGTGGATTACAAATTAAAAATGCTCATTACTAATATTGTAGCCATAGTATTTATATTATTGTAATTAACATTGTAATCATAATTCATAGAGTAATTTTTAATTAAAATGTACTCAATTTTATTTTGAATCCAGGATTGAAAGTATGTTTTTAAGTGAAAAGGAATTAACCATTACAAGCCATCAGGTCTTACGCAGGGAACCTCAGGTAATAACCAGACAAAGAGACGTCTTGTAGAGCGGGAGGAGACATTCATTCATGATTTTAGAGTGAAGGAAGAAAAAGGCCTGTTTAGGAGGATAGTTCAGGACACATGTTTTAAAAACAGGATCAGGATAGACTATAAAGATTATTAACATCATGTATTGAACATTATGTATTATTTGTGATTGATAAGTAATAATAAAATATTGTTATCGTACATTCAATCATTTTTTTCTTTTAGATTGATCCTATCGACCAAACTCTGCAAATAAATGGCTTCTCTCAAGACAGTACGACCCCTACATCCCAGCTTTAATTATAACAATAGAGTCATCGGGAAACTTACAAATTCTAATATTTGGGGAGGCCAAAACATGGACATTTGTTTAGTAATTTGTCGTATAGAACCTTTTTAAAAATATTAATTCAGCTGAATCCGACTTAAAATGATGGGATGTTATTTTTATAAGCAGCCCATACATAATTGTACAAATAGTGCACAAAATGTTTATACAGTGTCGAGTTGTGCAAACATTTGCTGTGAATCATTGAGTTATGCAAAACATTGTCATGTAATATTGATTAAAGTTTGTTTAAACTTTAGTTACGAATTTTAAAACAAACATGTGCTAGTGCTATTATTAAGCTGTTTGCTCTATGTGATGACGATGATAACCACAGGAAACGAAAAAGAAAACAAAGAATGACAGAAGAAGAGGGAAACTCGTACCACTCTCTGCAGTCTCATTTAAGAGCTTAAACTGCAGTCACCCTCTCTTGCTTACAAAAATTATTGAGAATGGATTCACTTACGTTTGGAGAACTTTTGCAAATGGTATCTCCTCATATATTGTCTTATTTTTCTTTTGTTTAAGAATGTTTGAGCTAAAATAAGACTTTAATTAAAAAAATTTCACGTTTGACAAAAATTTATTTATTATTTATGTATTTAAAGGTTTATATTTCAGGTCGGTTCTTTACTCTAAATTAAAAACTTGAATTTATTATAAATAAAACAATTAATTATAATAGTGTTGAGCCTTCATCCATTGTTCAATAATGGTGGGTAGATATTGCATTCACCTGATTACTGATGCTCTTCAGAATATTTTTTAATACATATGAACCTATGTAATGTACAATAATTTTTATGACTTAACATTAACAAAAAATGAAATACAATGTGATCCTTGTATGTCCCCATCGAGTATGAGGCTTAGTCACTTTGAGACCTAAGCCAAAGAGAAATCATACTGATCGTCCACTCATAGAGGCTGAGTCAGTTGGTAGAGCCCCGACTAGATATTAGGGAGATCCCGGGTTTGAGTCCCGATCCAGTATTTTTTTTTTTCTTTGGGTGTTAATTCTTAATAAACATATAATCAATTTTATGTGTTGAGCAATTTGTTCAATAATGTATGGGCTCCTTTTCAAGTCAGGTAAGACTATTTAATTTATTTTATAACTTAAACTTTGATTATCACAATATAACAAGACTTAAAACTGATAAATATAACCAGCAATACCACATCAATGGTAATATAATTAGCATTACAATTGATATAATATCCATATAATTGATTAGTATGCTGATTATGGTAATAATCAAACTCACTAATTTACCATGGCATTAAGTTCCATTTTGTTCTTTTCGAGGGCCATGCGCTCAGTTCGAAGTGATTCTAACGATTTGATAAGATTGTCTTTTTCTTGAGCTAACTGATGTGCCAATGACTTGGATCGGTCGAGGTCAGAATTTATTTCTATAACCTTAGATTCAAAAGTTTTATTGGCTTCTTCTAACACTTCTAACTGACGCTTGCTGACGATCGTTTGTTCTCGACTGTTCTCCAATTTAACCTGCAATATGTTTTGTCTCATTAAATAAATGTATTTAAAAAATAAATTGTAATAATCCAGCTTTTATCTTAATCTTCAGCAGTTTTACTAGATATTGTTTCATTAAAAATCATTTAATGCACATTAATATTATAGTGATGAAATATCCTACATAGATATATAAAAAATAATAATAATTATTGATAAAAGGGAAAAAATAGTGAAATGGGTTAGAAGTTGAACCTTCTGGTTTTCATTCAGCAACTGTTCTGCCTGATCTGTTGTCCTGTCGTCTCCAGGTCATAGACCTATTTATTTTGTTAATGAGCCTTGTTAATTCAGCCAATGTCACTATTTTTTTCTTTTCATCAATAATTATTAAAACTTTCCACCCATAAAATTAAATACCAAACAATTAATAATAATATATTTAATGTTAAAATTTTAACCTCTATTTATAAAAGAGTATGTTAGTATGAGTGATCTCTATGCCCCTTTTGACTGTGTGACGGATCGGAACCAAATTTGGCACAGTAATTAATCAGTAAAAGTGGGAGCTAACATCATCAAAATTATTTCCAAGTTGTTTTAATTAAGAGTGAAAAACAGGTGGAAATTCTCAAATGAAAGAGCTAGAATTTTCATTTGCATACCATCAAAATAATTCTTCAGCATACACTAATACACCAGTGGCTACTTATGACATAACATCAGTTAGTTTATGAGATCATTTAATCTGAAGTTGGAAATTATCCCTTCAAATCTTTGGTTTAAAATATCCCAACTGCTATAATATAAACCATAAGAAATTTAGTGTAAGTGATCATTTTTTTTTTGGAACTTTATCCTTTTTATAATGATTCATAAGCTGACACCATAGCTCTATCCATTGAAGAGTTACAATGAGAAATATACCTGAGGAAATGGGTAATGCCAGGTAATTTTGCTAGTAAATAAATAAATTGGAAATAGTTTTAAGATACTAAATGACCTTCGAGTTTTAATAAATACCAGCAGTTTTTTCTGTTTTCAAATTTTATTTTTTTGGCACAAAGTTTCGAGCATCATTTCCCAACTTCATAACCATTCACTACTGCCATCCATCTATTCAAATAGTAATTTGTTTCGAGTTCTAATAGATATTTTTTTTACTCATTTGAGTTTTTTATGGATTAGATTAAAATAGAATTTTTCATATTGCTATATACTGTATTGGTTGATAAATGGCTTTGGGATGTCACTTTCCTCTTTGACATAAATGCATATCTAAACTTTTTGAACACTCAATTGCAAGGTATTTCTAAGTATTTACCAACACTGATGTCTCATATTGAATAGTTCAAGGCAAAGCTTGCCCTTCATGTGACGATTAGTCTGAAAACCATTTCCCCTTCATGCAAGAACACGGTGGTCCAACTGAAGTGGATCCTGACTATGAATTATATCAAATTTAAAGTTTCATCTCAACTTCAATTATTCAAAACCAGATTTGCTGACTTCGAGGGAGAAAAATGCTTTTGTGGTATTTGTATCAACCCTTTTGCAATAAAGTCATGAAACTGTAGAAATACGCTCATGGGTTTCAAAGTGACCTACAAAACTACATTGCTCTTATATCAAAGTAAGCTTAGATCATAACTAAAAATGAACCACCCCGCCTGCCCGAGTTTGTGGAACCACAATTACGCCCCACCGCCGAAAAAGGTTGGCCGCCATTGTTCTATATGGTTGGTTAATTTTTTATGAAACCAGCCAAAAAATATTGAACAGAATTATTAAGGAAACATCTACCTTTCTCAAAAATGTCTTCTTTCTTATTTGAAAAGCCAAGATATACTAATACGAATAAGAATTGACATTTTAAGTTAACATTGTATAGATGCGTGCTATAATAAGTAATTACCTGTAATTCGTGAATGTGTAATTGGTACTTATGAAGGGAAGCTTGAACTGCAGATATAGTACTTTCAACAAATGCGGCCGATGTCGGAGGTCTTCCTCTTTTTGGTGATCTATCAAAAGACATAAAATAATTGATACTTATTGGTTTTTAAAAACAATAATTATTAGTTATGGTATGAGAAATAGAAAAAAAAAAATTGTATTCCGTGACAAAGTCCTCCATGAATAATATTAATGTTCAGATGAAAAAATTCACATCTTGCAAACAAAAAGAACTATTACATCATAAAAAAAATAAGAATAATAAATAATGACAATGTAAAATAAAGTGTAAACCTCTATAGGAAGATAATAAAAACTATGAAATAAAACAATCCTTTGTTTAACTGAATTAAGTAAATAGTTAAAGATGGATCCACCTATAAGAAACCATAACAAAAAAAAGTAACTATATGCAGAAGTCTGTAGAATTCAATATTAAATAAAACCATTAAATTAATACAAAAGAAAACAAAAAAAGTAATATACAAGCTGGCAGCAATCTATCTATATTGTAATGTAATTTTTAAGGGGTAATTTGAGAGAAGGATTATTTTATTAAAACATATATAAAAAATATATAAATATATTAAATGACATAAAATAAACTATAAAAAGTTTAATTTTAATTAAGTGAATGTAATAGCTTTTATAGGGAAGTTTATCAGTAATTGGAACAGCTGAGAAGAACACTGGGAGTTCAGTTGTTTAGAGATGCTTTAAAGGAGAAGTTGTCAGTAGTTTAAAATTATATGAGAAGAGAGGTGTTGACAGCGATTTGTTGCACTTTACGGATGGTCAAACCTATTTGACGTAAGTCCCCTCATACTTTGGATTTCCTCATATATCATATTTGCTTCTCCCTCTTATTTCATTTCTGCATATTTCCTAATATCCTTGTATTTACCCATACCTATATGCAAATGATTTACTCGTCAGATTGGCAGAATTTATAGAAGGCCATTGAGGCAACATTGTATTTGGAGGGTCAGGATCAACAAATCACAATACCTGGGCTGGCGCGACAAGTCGCGACGGAAACTTTTGAAGAACTTAAAGACAGCATAAGTCTTATTTTTGTATTTATTTTTTTAAAGATTAAATGTACAGTTGTCAAGGACCCTCCTGAGATATAATAAAATTGAAAATAACTTTAAAAGTTTAAGTTACATTTTTTTTATTAATAAATTAAAGAAATAATAGAATATATAGCAAACAATTAAATAAAAGTATTAAATCAACCAATGGTCTGGAACTTAAAATAGCAGAAATCAATGATTTTTGTACATATGTAGTATAAGTCAGGGTAAAAAATGGAAAATTTTCAGATTTTTCAAATTTGTAGTTTTTTAGTTATAAATTTTTAAAAATTGACTTTGAAACATTCAAATGCATGTTATTTACCCTAGAAGGCTCAAAATAGTGCCATTCTTTTCGAAATTTCAAGGGCTTTAATTTGATGTTTGTCTTGACATTACCAAACCAATTTACTATATGTATGCATAGAACATAAATACCAAGTTTCACTCATTTTAATCTTGAGTGTAAAATTAATTTTTTAATTGTTGATTTGGTGTGGAATGATCCAATGAATAAATCCTTCCCATGCTAACAAACTTGTCTCTGGATGGCGAGGAGTTGGAATAAGAAAGCTTTAAAGGATCGTGAGGATGAACTGTGGTGGATATTACAAGGTAGAGAATTCCAGAGGATATTAGAGTGAGCAAGGAAGAACCGATTGTTGTATGCTGCAGTTTTGGGGGATAACTGCCTAGTATAAAGTTAAGAGAGATGTACTTGTGTTCATGGAGTAGACTGAGGATTTGAATAGTAGAATATTGTATACATAAGGGGGGTGATGAGAATTGTTGTTTTTAAAAAGGAATGAATATTGGAAATATTGTCCACAAAAGGAGGGGAAAAGCCACCCTAGCTTGGCCTGGATGTGAGAAACATGGGAGCGCCACGAAGTCCCAAAGATAAAACTAATGAAGCAATTCATGGTTTGCTTAATCTTGTCCTCGATTCTCACCTAGTGTCCCCTATACTCCCCACAACCATAGTCAAAGTGAAGGAAAATCAGAGAGGATAGAAGGAGTTGACGTGTAGGTTGGGGGAGGAGCTAGAGATAGTGATGGAATAGTTTAAGGCTATCTATTGACCAATGAGAAATTTGGGAGATATCTTGGTTCCAAGGGAGGGTTTGGATAATAGTTATCCCTAGGTTTTTAACAGCGAAGCAGAAATTTATGGGATGGTTTAAAGGGTTAAAGCAGGAATATCGACAAAGTATCTGGGGAGGAAACTGGAGCCTATGAGAATTGCCTGTGTTTTCACTGCAGTTTATTCAGGTTTGCCCAGGCACTGATACGATCTAGGTCTGCCTGAATCTTTGCAAACACAGTTGAGAAATTGGAGGGGGGGGAGAATAAATAGATTTGGGAGTCGTCAGCCAACAGGTGATGGGAACAATGATGAATATAGTATGGGAGATCATTAATGTGACAACAAAAAAGAATGGAAGAAATGCTCGATCCCAGGTCTATGCCCATGGAGAGAGTAAGGGAAGCCATTAGGGGTTGATTAGGGATAGTAACTACTAGTGAACGACTAGAAAGAAATGATAAAGGTAATGAAAAAGATTAATGATTTTAACTTGGAAAGAAGGGCTGAATGGTCTAATGGTATTGAACACTGGAGAAATCTAGGAGAATTAGGACTGTTAATTGTTGTTGACCAATAGTGGCATGAATGTCATTAGTGGTATTATGTAATGTAGATGTATGTGGGACAGACACCAGATTGGAAAGAATTGAGAAGTTGGGAGGAGGTAGTCTTTCAAGAGATTTGAAAAGGTGGATGAAGATTAGGGGAAAGTAGTTTGGTGATGTATGGCTAGGATGTCTTTTTTAAGGGTTGGACTAAAACTTTTTTCTAAGAAGTTTAAACCATGTTTCAGAGACAGCGATAATATGAAAAAATTTGAGTGGAAGACTGATTGACATTTTGAGTACTTCAAGTATTAGGGGGACCGGAAAGTAATCTCGTTTTTTTTACCATTAAATTCAAACAGATAAATTTTTAACAAGTTTTTGATCAATGATGTAATCACCCTCATTATCAGAAACCTTTTGCCATCTAGTATGCAAATTTTCAATGCCTGATCGATCAAAATCAATTGGTTTTTGAGCAAAATATCTGAAGATGGCCTTTTGGACATCATCCAAATTTTAAAATTTTTTTCCACTTAGAAAATGTAGCGATTGGAATAAATGGAAATCCGATATTGTGCGAGTATGGTGGTTGAGGCAATACCTCCCACCCCAATTCATTAATTTTTTCCAGGGTTCTTGTGGAAAAAATAGGCGCTGTGGGGTCTTGCATTATCATGTTGCAGAATAATGGCTTTTTTATTGACAACCGCTGGGCAATTTAAGATTGATTTACTCGACCCAATTGTTCACTGTAAAGATCTGTATTCACAGTTTTTCCAGGTATCAGGGATAAACAACTCCGTGAATACTCAACTAAACACACAAAAGTGGCTTTTTGGAGTGTAAACCTGGCTTAGCTGTACTTCGTGCCGATTCATGCGGAGAGAGATTTGTGGATTATCATAGAGGACCCATTTTTCATCTTCAGCCTCACCCACCATACTCGCCTGATATTGTGCCATCGGATTTCCAATCGCTAAAAATTTGAAAATTTGGATGAGGTCCAAAATGCCATCTCCAGATATTGTGCACAAAAACCAATTGATTTTTATCGATTCGGCATTGAAAATGTGCACACTAGATGGTAAAAGGTTGCTGATAATGAGGGTGATTACATCATTGATCAAAAACAAAAACTTGTTAAAAATTTATCTGTTTGAATTTAATGTAAAAAAACGACATTACTTTCCGGTCCCCCTAATATAATGTATGTTAATGAATATAAATACCTCGGAGGAATAGGCTGCTGAGGTGTGAGATGGACATGGGACTCTCTAGTCTCAGCATCTTGAAGAACAGCATGAGCGATGTCTCTGAGTGCGGTCTGCAACAGCTCGAGCTCTGTCTGCAGTTTGTTCACCTCACCGACACCTGCTTCAGCACGACTGCATCTGTCTTCCTGTAGAAACCGAGACGGTAAAATATCTACAGCACTTATCAATACTGCAAACAAATCAGAACTGGTCTAATAACACAATCTAAATAGTCTACATAATTATATCTAAAGGCTACCAGTAGTACATTCTCTGATTTGTTTTTGCAGATTTTGTAAACTAAATAAAATATTTGAGTAGGTATTTGTTGGGAAATGGCTTGGGGGGGGGGGGCTGCCGAACAAAGGGTAACCGCATACTGAGCTGGCATTGGATACAATCATGAGGCAGATCATTGGGCCTAACCGCCCATAACTAACTATAAATAGGGGCAGATCTAACCCTGTAAATCATTCTCCCGACAACTAGCTAACTGATGACTTGCAGCTACAGTGATGTTCGAAACTTGGCCTTCTCATTTATGAAAACCTGTGGACCTGTCTTCCTAACCTCGCTATGTTTTAGCCCGGCCTTGTCAGACCCCACACTCTCCTAGTGAGATTCTTTGCCTTCGCCTCGCTAAAACTAGCAGCTACTTGGGAGAGACTTCTCCCTCGCGGACAACGGTTGTCGTGGCCCTACAAATTTATCTAGCAGTGTCTCCCACGGCAATCCAGTCTGCCTCTCTCTGGTTCACACTCGCCTTTGGGATCTGGACGGATTTCGCCTACCCTCAGATACCGAGTGTGAATTCGTGGACATTCCAAGACCACACCAACTACCTACACTACCTACCCTATACCTCTTCTGCTGAACATAGTGCATTGTCGGGGCACATACCTATCAAATAAGGAGTCAGATAGTAAGACTGTCATGAAACGATTGTTCAGGTCATAAGCCTAATCAACCCTCACTTTGTCACCAGGGCTAGGGTAACTAGGCACCCCCCTCATGACGACCCGACAGTAACATTTCGACGTATTAGGCATGTCTGCTTCAGGTCAAGATGGTTTCAGGACCAAAGCAAGATTCAAAATTCTGTTCAAATCTTTCTTCTAATTGTAATCTGGACCCATCTCATACAAATATCTATCTGATGCAGACATATATGGTATGTCCAACCTTGCATACTAATTCATTTGATTAAAAATTAACAACTTTTAGTACTAGTTAATTATAAGAGCCCCCACAGCAAATAGGATAACCTCCTAATTTTACTACTTCTTGCTGGGGCTTACTAGAGCAGTATTCCTTAACTACAGATAACTGACAAACTAACAATTACTTTGCCCATAATGCCTACATTAAAAGCTATTGTTCATCATATGATGGATGAAGAAAGTATTTTATCATTACTGCATGGAAAGGGGTTACATCAACATATTGCATTCGATCAAAATTTTAAAGAAATATTTCAATTTTGTTGAGAAACATAAAGATAAATATTTAATTTTTATAAACATAAGTTTCGGATTATTGCTCTTTTATTACACACATTACATATCACTGATATTTGCTACTGTTACCTGGGACCCCTGTAAACACTAAAACTGTAAAGAATAATATAGGATTGAGAAGAGTCAATGCACAATCCATTTGATCTGAGCTTAAGAGCACTAACTTCTTCTAAGTAACTTTGTAGATCATTTAGACAAAATTAATGAGGTTTCAGATTTAACACAGACCAGATTTTCTTGTCTAAACAGATCAATATCAATATCAGGGAGACCTGTACATATATCAGGGAATAAACGGTGGGCTCAGAACACAGACAAAAGGTCTATATAGAATATATAGTTACGTACCAGGGTTCTTAGGTCTTTCATCAGGACTTGGACTTTATCCTCTTTGGCTCTCAGTTGAAAAGCAGTTGTTTCATTTTCGGCTTTGAGATGCACTAGGGCATCTTTTAGGGCATTCACTTCTTCGGCAGTGTTGGACCTGAGATCCTCCTGTTTTAGAAAGAACTTAATATTTTAGCAACTTTATTTGCATTTAAAACTACACTGAGTGATTTTATAACAAAGGAAATATTATGTGATCTCTGGTCTTGAAACTGTTATCCTAATTGTAACACTTCCATACAAGAAAAGCCAGTTATAGTTGGTATTACCTCTAAGGAGGCTGAGAATGCTTGCCGGGTGTGCACACCAACAGTGGAATCCATGATTTCCCTAGAAGAAGTTGCAAGGTCTGACTTCATTTTGAGCAAGTCCCGGCTTGTTGCACTTTGTAAATCGGAGAAATGCCTCTTTAGATTAACGACATCCCTCCACAATGCTAACAGCCTTGCATGCTCCGCAGAATAGTAATCATGGAAACACTAAAACAAATATTGATGAATATCTTTTTCAATAATGCCCACTCTTTTGGGAATTTCACCTTTAGGATTATATATACATTATATAGAATATGTATCTTTATCTATTTACTTCATATAATAATAAGAAATATATATCTGTAGTCTAGTGGTTCAGCCTAGTTAACCATTAGGCTATGAATATTAAGGTTTGATTACCGTCTCCATAAAGGATTTTATTAGAGGTTATATCTAGAATAAGTTTCCGGGTAGAAAGTGATAGATATTGATTACATCAACGGGTAAAACATAAAAATACCTGTTCTTCTTCTTTCCATTCATTTTCTTTTATTATCATCTCATCTCTCATGTCAGCCCAATCAGTGCTAAGTTTTTGCAAATCATTCGTTAATGCTTCATTTGTTTCATGAGCATCTTCGAGCTGCTCACGAAGAGCACTGTTAATTTGCAGTAGTTTTTCATATCTACAACAAAAGAAAAAAAAAATTATAGTAAATAATCCTGAGTGTTTGTAATGTTTTTTATTTTCACAATCCAGCAAGTAATAACAATATTTTTTCTCTTGGTAATATTACTTTTTTTACAAGCCAAATTACCAGATTACCTACTTTGTGCAGTATTATATTCTGTAATGTTATTTTTAAGGTCACTGATTATTAAATAATGGTTTAAAGCCTGAAATTGGAAATTTGTTAGTTTGGAAGAAGTTTTATTTGCATAAAAATACAAGTTTGATGTGGACATTCCAATCCACATTGAACATTAAGAGTTGTGAAATTTGGAACAGCTAGTGAAAAACAAATAATTGCGGTAATGCGCGTGATATGGCAGGGACTGCTTTTCTTAAGGGAGTGGTCCTTCAGGTGGAGTAATGTTCAGACAAAGACATGCAAGGATCCCTGTTGGGAGTTCTGTTTTTGCTCCCAGAGAGTCAAGACATTGGATCATTGGAGTGGACCTGCCTATTTTAAAAGTTTGTGGATTTCAACACAATTATTATATGAAGGAAGCAGACAATTTCAAAGAAACTCATCAGGCAGCACCATTATTTGGAAACACCGTTATTTGGACGGTTTAAACTGGAACAAGTCCAAATTGCACTTCAAAAAGTAGGTTAAGTAGAAACATATGTTTAGTTTTTTGAGTGTTTGGTTGTCAGAATCCAAACCTAAAGATTTAAATAGTCAATTTAATTCAAATTCAAATAAATATAAATTGTTCACAAGTTTTTTTTTTCATATTTATAACCCTGGTTCATATTAAAATGTATTACTGTATGTGACAAAAATGTTATAATTCGTAGGAGTCATGACCTCAGAATAAATATTTGTATTCTATTTTAAGAATAGCTACAATTTTTTTATGATAATTGTCTTTGGTTTAATAAATAAATAGTTATAAAGTTTACTTTCTACGTTCTTCGATCAACAATCTGTGGGCAGTTTCTAAGTCAATTGCTCTCTCTTCTTTTGCTTCCCGTAGCTGAGCCTG
The DNA here is from genome assembly GCA_930367205.1 of Acanthosoma haemorrhoidale. Taxonomy (NCBI): domain Eukaryota; kingdom Metazoa; phylum Arthropoda; class Insecta; order Hemiptera; family Acanthosomatidae; genus Acanthosoma; species Acanthosoma haemorrhoidale. The sequence goes on from OV884013.1 coordinate 46,399,462, forward strand.
GGCAGCCTCAAGGGCAGAGGAACCGCTGGGGGCCCGTCTCTCTGGTTCGATTGTCTCCTCCATCCGACCCTCTAGTTCTTTGCATCTTTGTTTGTATTGTAATAGCTGTATTTTACAAATGGTTCTATTTAATATAACTTTCAAAAGACAAATCAAACCTGAAAAAAAATCATTACTTTTTTTTGATAACTACAGGTTAAAGAGAACTGGACTATCTGATTTCCATAAAGTTGCACTTGTCTAAATGTACCATAATAGTATTTATTCTCTTAGCGGGTCATTGAGATCTCTACAAGTATGAAGTTGTCGACTGCTAATACACAGTTAGTTGAATTATTTGAATAAAAAAAAAAGTTTTCGAAATTGCATCACCATTTCATTATCACTTTTTAAAAAAAGAAAAATGGGTAAATAAATAAGTTCCTGTTAACTAATTTGTTTTTGATTTAATTATGAACTTTTACAATAAAATTTAGCAAGAAATTTCCAAATTACTTCTATTACATTTATTAGATTCTGATAAATTTATTCCAACATAATTGTAGAGGGCTGGAAATAGTGACTAAATCATATCATGACTAGTGATTGCCGACAAACCTGCTTTAAACAAACGGACATGAAAGAAACAATTAGCTATCTTTTTCCTAGCATAATCTACTTTATAGACATTTAAAACTGGCCTTTGCTTGGAGTTTGCTAACAAGGGCAGCCTGATGTTGCTGGGCCTGCTTATATGTCTCTATCCTTCTTCTGCAACTAGCAGCTTCATCTTCAAGCATCTTCCTCAGCTCAGAGCTGTGTCGGTAGTCGGAAGGCTGAGGGTCGTCACCCATGCCGCTGCCTGTAGAGCTCCGACCACCTTCACCTCTCGTCCGATTTGGCTGTCATAAGTAAACAACATTAATCAGAAATTGGCTCCGAAAATACTTCTGTAAAATCACTTGAACAGCTACAGAAAATTTTTATGGACAACCTGGAATAATTCAAGGACATGTTGTTTCCTTAATTTTCTTAATTCTAAAGAAGAAACATTACTATGAAATGATAATGATTCAGGACAAAAACTGCTCATGGAAGTTGTATCTAACACTTTTTCCATGTCTCAAAAGTTCCAATAACAAAATAATAAATAAGTAGAATCATAATCATCACAATTTTAATATTATATCAACCTAAATTAAAACTGTTATCAATCAATAATAACATATTAAAAAAAACACATGTATTTTCCAAAAAAAAACTAAATAGTTCTCTGCCCTTACCAAATACCAAAATGCATACTGCATCTCAATTGTGTATTACATTATATTAATAGTAAAAAAATAATTGTTTAATAAGCTCCGATAGACGTTGACAGGTTAAGAGGATTGTGTTTATCTGTTGCCAAGAGACTGTTATCTTGACAACTGGTAATGCTAGTGATGCTATCTAGCTTCAAAGCTTAGCAACTACTTGCATACTAGAACTCAAGTGCTTATCTCCTTATAAATATTTAACATTAATTTAAAGATTAACTTTATTATATTTGTAGATATTTACCTCCCTCTGCTTCGTAAAGGGTGGTCTGAGGAAAGATAGTGGTCTTTTCCTTTCAAGTGTGTGTCCTTCAGATGTTGTTCCATCTTTCCTGGTAAACTGAAACCAATAAAAAATATATATTGACTGATTTTTCTTTCATTGTAATATGAAACCCACTTTATGGACTAAAAATAAAAATAAAATAAATTCAGTTCCAATAACCCTGCTACCTAACTATCCACCATTTCACCTACATACTTTACTTTATTAGTATTTCCTTTCTTTGTATCTAATTTCACTTAGATTATGAACATCACACTAATTTACATAATTTTGCTTTAAGAGTATACAATGTAAATTTGCAGCTTCAACAGGAGAAACAAGTACTCCTATGTCATGCATCCTATGTATAATTTCAAGAATTAAAATAAAAATGATTTTGATATTGAGTTAATTAGAATATTGCAATACTACAAGATATATTATATACATATATTTAAAAATTTCATGTGTTCATACATACTACTTTATCCTTTTATTCTTGAATAAAACATAATTTAATGTACATATGTTATGGATTGAAAAAGCAATACCTATGAAGAAAGTATAATAATCATAATGTATAAGAAACTTTATAATTTAAATCGGTAAATGTTTATTTTGTGTTATTAATAAATATTGAATTAATTATCATTTAGTTTAATAATGAATGTTCTTCTCGAAAGAGAAGTATTTACTGATTTCATAACGGAAATAGTTGAATGGTGTGCTACTAATTTAACAAGGTTGAGTCAGAGGTCCCATGGTGTAATGGTTAGCACTCTGGACTCTGAATCCAGCGATCCGAGTTCAAATCTCGGTGGGACCTACGGTTTTTTATGTTTCTAACTACTGATTGCACCCAATTTTTTTTTAATTGACTTACCAATCATTTAAACTAAATAAAATAACTATAAAAAATGAAAATAATTTTAGCAATGATAAACAATAAAAAATTATTTTGAATGTTTTATAGTTTTATATTAGCAGCCTTGGATTGTTAAAAAACGAAGTAGGGAAATAAAACTATCCTGATTCTTACAACTAATATAAAAACAAAATAATGTACTAAATTATAATAATTGCTTCTATTCATTCTTAATTTATGAACTATTACTAAAAAAATCGAGGTTTGTAAAAAGAGAAGATCAGCAATATTGTAGGAGAAATTATCGAAGTGGTATGTATCAAGGGTCTGGGTTTAAATCAGTTAAAATTTATTTTTATTTCATTCACCACCAATAGAAGTGGGAGCCACCCAATCCAGAATGGGTATCCCATCTTTCAGGCCTAAATAAGGGAGTACCCCTTTAGTACCCTGTACTACCCCAATTGTAGTACTCCATTATCTGGACATGTTTCAGATTCTATAATTTTTATTCAAAACCCGTACGTTTGATACAAGATCACAACCTCCTTAAAATGCATCTCTGTTTCCAGTACAATGAGCTCATTTTGTCCATATCTAGTTACGTATGTCGCTTATTTCCGGGCTCAGGAAACGAAAACATTTCAAATAAAGTACTCATTCCATGGATTAAATTCCTCATAATTGATTTTTTCAATATTTTTTAAAAATGTTCCCGTGTGGGCACCGTGGATTCCCGAAAACAAATTTAAATAAGCGGTTCATGGCTCGCTTCAACCTGTCTCCCAGTCTTACGGAGATACCCCTGTATAAGCACTCAGTCATAGTCAAAGTAAGAGAAAATAAGGCAAACCCAGGAGTTGACGTCGACTGCAATATTTTTTACGACCACAATCGTCAGACAGACAGACAAGAATTGCCCCGCATATTTTCGAAGATAAATCCTCTCCATCCCATCTGGGCTTAACGCCGAAAAACCATACCAAAAAAGAATTTATATTTTCGATAGTAAAACACAAACGTGTCTGCCCATGAACTGTTTTTTTTTTTTTTTTTCAACAGATCAAGCCCTTTTTCTCTAGGCAAAACAGATAGTTAGTAATTAGTAAAGTAAGTAAAGAGATAGAAAAATAAAAAAGATCCCATTAGAACAATAGAAGTAAACACAATTTACAATTACTAGTTTAAGTATAAACGTTTTAAACAAGTTTTAGCGTTTTCGCGTTTGTCAATGCTTCATCAATCGATGAACAGTAAATCTTAACTAAAACCGGATCTCTGATTACACCTCTATAAAATAATTTTAAGACTTCTGTGTGGATAGAAGTATAGTGAAGTCCATCAGTCATCAAAATTAATCGCAGTAAATGCACCTCGGTTTCTCTGGAATATCATACAGTATCCCCTTATGGTGCCATCTATTCTCAAATTTTTATACCCTTATATCGACAGTCTATTCCAGAAGGTGAATGGAGAGACTGCCCAGTATAAAACGAGGAACTGGGTACAAACAATTTAAATTTAATAGACACTTTTAAATAATTATATATTCTACTAATTAATTAAAAGTAATCAGTGTGTAAAATGTTAGTGGTATAAATAAATAACATGTTTTGACGTTAGGACATTATTTATGATTTTGTATATTAAATTACTGTTTACACATACTGTGTTTTTTTCCTGTTAATTATTTGTTACTGAAGATGACGCTTTGAACTGTCAAAAACGCTTGTACAGATCTACAATAAACTGAGCAGTCTCTTCTGTGTTTCATTATCAACACCGTCAACCACGATTTTCAAAGTTATCATTTCAGTTTGTCCATTACGAGAGTGCAATTCTTAAACAATCCTATATATATGTGTGTGATCTTGATACTAACTTGAAGCTGAGAAGATGAGACAGTGTGCAACAACAAACGGAAGGAGTGTAAACAAAATATCACTTACAGACAGCTGTGAGGAGAGACATAGCAGTGGACTGAAGTGGTGCCTTGCAGTGCCCCTTTACCTACATCGATCTCCGTCACCTTCTCTCTCTCTTTCACTGACTGTTCGTATTTTAGCTTTTCAACTTACAACAGGCTTATTATTTAAATGCAATATAGGGCTTGCTAACCTTTATGACGAATTAAGTAAAGTGGTAAGGATGTGGTGTTTTGACGTTACTTGAGCTCGTCAGAGTCTATTTAGAAATATAAATTTTACATAAATTATGAATTAATTTGAATTTTTTTAAATATACACAGGTAAGTCCCGATAATTTGTTAAGCCCAGCGACCTCACGATTATTTCTATTTATCGATATTTTTGAAAAAGCTGGCTTACGAATAATCAAGAGTAAAAAAAAACAACACATAACGATAGCGAACTCGAATTTCCAAAGGTTTATAATCACGAATAAGACGTCCGTTTTCGTTAACACACATCGACGCAAACCAATGACGTTGCCATTCGCTTCTTTAGTCAAAATTACTTCGTTTTTTATTACTATTTGCGTCGGCTTAGTATTATATAAATTGTATAACATGTTTCTTTTAAAGAATCTAAAGAAACACCAGCACTCATATTGCACTCAGCACGGCTGCTGAAGAAAACTTCACCAAAATGCGAAAACTATAGGCATGTCATATTTGGCTCCTAGAAAAAAAAATGTAAGCAAACCGAATTCACAGAAGCCTCTGTCTCAGAGAAACCAAGAGTGCAAAACTCCATGTAAGGGATTATTAACTTGAAATTGAACCCACCCTTGAGGAAGTAACATAAATTTGTCCGTGGGAAACATGTCTGTCTCTGCTTGCCTTTTATTTGACTAAAGTGGTCTTAAATATCACCGGGGCTGACACCGTTCAGTACAGTGATCCCGAAAGCGACGGAATTGACACAAATGGTCATTTTGGAGAATATATATTTCATCACCCATGCTGAGGGGCTGCACTGGGACTTGGACGGCATCGGGAGTGTCACTATCATCCCCTGAAAACTATGCATTCGACACTAATATCGGCCGTTCTTTCGATTATTTTTAGATGTCCCCATTTAGATAAAAACGTACCCCTATGCCTTAACACATCTCTAAAAATCTATTGAAGTGTATCTAATTTTTCGAGGTAAAATTCCAATTATTCTTTTGCTACGAATGCTAAAAAAAAACATGTTTGTAATAAATTGACTGGGATATAACCTAAACCAATTTATTAAACATCGAAGCAGCTAACACCTGTCACAATCGCAGGTGATATTTTCGTTAACAATCTCCAATCCTAACTAATGGCTAATCATTAAACACATCTAAAGATAATGTTTTTAGGAAGGAAAATTCGTACCCTGCTTAACAATATTGTTAAAAGAGACTGCATTTCGGTGTCATGGCAACCCCATGTCAAGAAAGAAAAAAAGTTTGAGAAATATGGAGGCAAGCACAATGTAGGTGCCTGAAATTTAACTTTTTTATATTAACACATTGCAGGGGTTAGGGATGGGAGGGTAAATTTTAAATGATGAGGGTGATGAAAGACCGATCCGAACAGTCTGGCAGTTTTAGAACCGATTCAATTGGTGGTTCAGACTAGCATCCAGACCCCCAAGAATACGCCTTACATGTACCACATCAATAAATGCTTTAGTCAAAACCAACAGTGTGTCATTGCTCGAAAGCGACAACCTTCTGTCAACCTTCTTCTTCATTAGATGTCATGTCAGACTTATTCTTTATCTAGCAAGTAATTTTTTGCTATTTGAAATTAGCAATTCATGTAAAATTTAATTCTCTATCTAGGGGCGCACAAATACCAGTAGAGACACACACACATGGGTTATAACATATGGCGTACCTATCTGTGGTGGATTTAAAGATATGTACTGCATGTTCTTTTGGAAGATATTCCATATTTTTTTTTTGCGTTATCGTATTTAATGAATGGCTAACCATGGGGAGATAAATCAAAACCATAATACTTAAACACCTTTAACTGATGTATAAAATGTTTAACACCCTACAGAGATTGGCTGAAAGGCATTAAAAATCCCATTTCTTTTGTTTGGTACCAAAACTTAATTTTTGGGAGTAACTTTGAAATTAATTTTGTATTACCATCTTTAATTATTAGTGGGTAAAAAAGCAGCCTCTGAGCTTAGGCTTAAAAACTAGTGAAATGTTCATGCTTTCTTCTGCCTCATAAACATAATCAGCCATATCTCGAGATGTCGTTGAATGTACTGTAAACTTAGAGATTATTAAAGGATTTTTAAAGCCACCATCGCATAACATACATACAAATAGACAAAACAAGGGGCGAAAGACTATTACCTCATACCTGAACGAAAGTAGAGCCTTCCCCTTACCGATTGGCTCGGCAATAATGCGATTTACATATATTCACAATTACATTATGTTGATCCATATTATTTAAATATCATTATCTTGTTATATTAATCAATATGATATTTATTAATTTAGCTGACAATGGTTCTCGGTATCGGCAAATCAAGGGAGCAAATGAAAGCATTACAAGATCTTTTTTTATGTATGGGGGCACCACTGTCATGGGAAGTAGTCTCAGAGGATGTAAAAAATGAAAAAGAATTTAAAAATATGGTTATGTCCATAAGAAGAAATGGTGTGGCAATAAAAGGTAACTAAAGGGATAACCAATTTATCATTATTACAATATTATATTTAAAAAAATATATAGCGACAGGGCTTGGGTATGAACTGGCAGTCATGTCCAATCGCTCTAGCTGGTCATTTCCAGCCTCAGAAAAGATAAGCAAAGCCACATCTTTCAAAGGTACTCTATTTAAATTTTCTGAGAGTTTTCTTTTTATGCCGTAATATGTATCCTTTGAAGTGTCGTCGTCATTGAAGTGTTGCTCTGGTGGTTTTCTGAAGGATAGTCATAGAGATGTGCATGGCTGTTATTTGACATGGGATAGCTCAGGTGGAAAAGTACTTGGCCTTTAAATAAATTAAATAACGTTTATCAGGCATTGAGTTTCTAAGCCTGGCCATAACATTATATTTTCCTTCAGCTAATAAATATCAAGGGAAATAATAACAATTTTTTAACAAGTTGATCGCTATTAAGTATTAATTTGATTACCTATGGTTTAATTAAATAATTCTTTCGGTGACTGGAAACATTCATTTTGTTCTTAAGGAAATTTAGACGAATTTACAAACCCGGAAATGTCGAAAGATATGGCTTTAAGAAGAATTCTAGACCTTCACGCATTCATTTCTGAATGCAAATCATTCAAAGGCCTTGCTAAAATTGTAAGTATGTAAGCTAAATGTTATGATTTATTATCATTAGATATAGTCATTTTTATAATTTGTTAAGATCGAAGAATAAACGTTAGTTTTAACACCTTCAATTGATTTTGAAATGAAATAAATGTCAGAGAAAACTTTTTTTAGATGTATAGTGTTTAGCTTTTAGCCAAAGAAAATAGGCAGTAACAAAGCCTGGCTACAAACCCAGGACCTCCTGAACTACCTCTCTCCGACCCCGAGCCTAGCCAATTCAAATCACTTGCAAAACTTACAAGAATATGGTTAGATGCAAAGTCTCATAGAGGGGACTAAAATTTACATCTTTGGTTTAAATTTTCCTATAGAGTTAGTTCACCTTTTAGAGCACAATATGTATAAAATAAGAGGTCATGGATTCAAACACCACCTCTGTCACAATCTAAATAATTATATTATATAATAATTATACTTGAAAGCTTGATAGCTTTTTTTTTGTATTGAATTAACAAAAAATTGCCTTAAATAATAAAAGGAAATTATTGCTAATTATTAGTCAAAGAAAAAATATACTAGCAGGGTCGGGACTAGAGCAACATTCGGGGCTCCATCAACTGAGTTATCTCTAGGTGAGCACAGAGAAACAGAGCATTATGTTGATAATGCTTTAGTGCTAAATAGATTATATGTAAGACGTTATCAACTAGATATTAAGCATTCTTAATGGACTTTATAATGACTTTGTTACATTTATCATATGAAAATTCAGATGGCTCGATCCTGTGTAGCTGAAGTCCATTTCCTGAACTCAAGCACACTTTTGGTATCTTTAGTAACTCAGGATAACTGGTTCAACCTGCTGGCGAAGCCTTGCAAGAGTACATTTATTGATGCGGTACATGTAAGGCGTATTCTCGGGTGTCTGAATGCTAGTCTAAACTTAGACTTAGAGAAAAAAAAGAAACCTTATTATATTATATATATAGATTCAATTTATTCCATCTAAACTGATTTAGTTGTTATACCTTGCTTAAAATTTTGGTTTATGCATAACTATTCTCCAATTTAAATATGGTCATTAGAGCATATAGAAACAATTTTTTTAGATGAAAGGAGATAAGATGATAGATGTTGTGATAGTTCGACAAAACACAGAAGGAGATTACTTGTTGCTTGAACATAGCCCTACTGACAAAGTTGTGGAGCATTTGAGAGTGACAACATTGAACAATTCCGAAAGAGTGGCCGAGTAAATTCTTCTTTTTTGCTTAATATAAAGCTATGCTTAACTTAATTTAAAAAAAAAATCCTTTAACGTTTTCAATTTTAAATAAGAAAAATATACAAAAATAATATCACAATTTTAATGTATTATTAATGTATTAATAATGAAGTATTTTTATTTATTTATTCAAAATGAGTTATTTATTATTATTTTTTTTATAAAATAATACAATGGTCCAAATAAATATATTTATTTATTGATTGAGATTTTATCAGATTTATGCTTCATGTTCTAAAATAAAAAAAATTCCCCAATAATATTTTAATTGATTACTTTTTAAATAAACTTTCTGATATAATTTACAGTAGTTGTTTATGCAGAAACATAATCATTTCCCTTGTTTAAATAATATTTGGAATGTTTAAAAAAAAAAAAGTTTATTTTAAATTACTCACTAATGAATAACTGAGAAAAATAAACTATTGGGCCGTATTTCTAATAACGGATAGGCAGGTTTGATTCCCAGCTGTGATATAAAGATTCTTACTGAGAGGGATGGATGGTCTAGTCAGGTAAAAAATAGTAGTTATTTGAATAAATAAGTTGTGAATACCATCTATAAAAGTTGAGAGTTCCAGCCACCTAGTACCAACCATGCTCTTCAGTACCATTTACCAACCTTGGGCTGCCTTATCTCTTCAAAGGTGTGCTACAGATTTAATAAAATATCAGTTGATTTAAAATAATTTTAATTATTATTATTTCTTCTAGCTTTAAATAATTGAGATGTCTTCTACTTTTCTTTAGTAATCATAGTTTACTATAAACTCATGTATTAGTTTGAATCTTTTGTTCTCTAAGGCATTCTTGATTCACACCAATGTTGTTTGAAATCTATAAAACTCCCTCTCCTTTGGCTTCCGTAAAAATAAATTAGAAGACCAAAGTTAACACTTATTAAAATAGGACCCAAACCAAAATATAAAAATTGAATTAATCTATGTGAAAAATAATAATAACTAATATGAGATGGAATTTTTTAAGGACTGCTTTCAAATATGCTGAGAAGAAGAAACGAGGTAGAGTTCAATGCCTTCACAGAAGTCATGTTTTACCCATGTCTGAGGATGTTTTTATACGTGGATTTCTTAGGGCAGCAGCAAGGTAGGTATTGATTTTCTTTCTACTATTGTGTCTTATTTGGCTGTTGGGCAATTCAAGATGTGAAATGTGACCCATTTTTGAACATATCTTGATAGCCTTAGAGAGTATTAGAGTCTTCAATGCCTCCATGATGGTTCAGTAATAAAACAATTGTTTCTCTCTTTCACCCTCAGACCATCTCATTCTAGGGCCTGATGTGTGTTGTAACACTGCCCATTAATAAATGTAATACAAATTTTTCAACTTTCTTTCAATGTATCAATATAAGCTGATTCCCAACAAATAAATCCACTTATATCTAATTTCACTGCTAACTATGAACTAAACATTGAACAATTACCGATCTTGATACTTTATAGTTAGAACCAATGTAAAGTTGAATACATTTTAAAATGTAGCATTAAAGGAAGAAAATTGGGATTTATTACTTTTTATTTTAAGGTACCCTCATATTAAATATGAAATCAAAGAGACCGGAAGTGCTATTAGAGACTTCTTCAAAGATCGTAAAGCTCTTGATGTCATTGTCAGTAATAGCCTCGAAGGGAATTTGCTTAAATATGCTGTTTACGGAATGTTAGGTAAGTTTTAGACTGTCTGTTTCCTTTTGAGTGATGCTCAATGCTGCTTAACTAAGTACATATATTTATTATTGCCTACAAAATCTAAATTTTTGATCCATTAATTAAGTGATGTGAGCCAGTAGGATAGGTAGATCCCTAAAAGTTGTGAAAAAAAAGTAAGAATAGTATGAACTATAGTCGATGATAGTAGTCGAAAAATTCATCTGAGAGTTTCAAGTTATATTTCACAATATCTTGAAATATGCTGGTTAGATGTAGTTCAACATACAATGATGGGAAAAAAAAACTAAACTAAAAAACAAAATGATCCTTGACTTCATCAGTAGATTTCACAAAATGTAGATTAGCCAGGAGAGACTGGCAAAACGGACCTGGTTTCTCAATTCGTCTATTCTATTATAGTAAATTGATATATTTTATAAGTTCTTGTTATAATTACTTGCTGCAGGCATGTATTACAACAGACTATACTAAAATTATGTTTTTTTCAAAAAATATAAAAACAGAAATATTTTAAAATTAATTCAATTAATCAAAGTGTTTCTCTTTTATAATGGATATCTGTTAATACATTAACATCATGGGTTCAAGAGAGAAATTGTGAGTATCCTGAAAGAAAGAGATTTCATCTGCTTCTATTTGGTTTGCTGCATTTACACCAACAACAGATCAACTGACTGGTGTCTTTACTCCATTATCTTAGAAGAGGTGAGTCAAGCACTGATCGATTATCAATCCAACAGGGAGGTACAAAACCAATGATCGGGACCGAGCAGAAATGGTTGAATATAATAAAAGGAATACATATGGGAAGTTTGAACCTTTTTTAAAGGAAAAATTCTATGAATCTTTTGGAAAAACAGAGTTCATCATTAGAATCAGTGGTTTGGTACTAGAACCATTTTAAAAAGTACGCGGGACCTTCTAAGGTATTGAAGCCCTACATGAAATACACTGTTGTTCTCACAGAAAGGATTTGGGAGTCATATATCATCATACGATGAGAACTAAGCTATTATTTACATTATTATTCATTTTCATGTTATTTCAAATAAATTAGTAGCCTCTGATTATATAAGCCTAATAATATAAGCATCACAACATCACCTTAAGGATTTACAATAATGATTTTTTATATATAATATTTATAGTTTATTCTATATAATAAATAATAGTTATAGTAATAGTATAATATATAAATGTCCAGGATTAATAGGTATGCAGTGCTTTACCAACCCTATATAGTTGGGGAGCACCAATTTTGTCAAATAAAGGGTTTCTATTCCCTTTTCCATATCATGTATTAAATTACTGGGACTGTATTATTAAATCATCATGAAAACAATAATATTCTTTCTTTAGCCAAAACAATTGGCCGTACCCATGTACAGAGCTTGAATCTCTTTAAAGAGATTGGAATTATATGAATCACTTCATATCTGCTCCATTACATTTTAAACTTCCTGTTGAAATAGTGGATCTATATGGTGGTTAAACCATGGAAGTTGTTCTCAATTTAAAATTTTCTTATTTCAATGTAACTGGACCTTTAATATTACTATAATTGTAATCACATTCTTTGATAGGGAGCTCTTCATTGGTAGCAGGTTCCAACATTGGAGATCAGGCTGTTGTTTTTGAGCCATCAACCAAATACAGAGATGTAGAGCTCCAGAACCCAGTAGCGTACTTCCTCTCTGGAGCCCTCCTCCTTGAGCATCTTAAACTGGATGTAAGTGTCTGCTTGCATTATTTTTTTGTATTGCAATAGCCAGGATTAGCCGAGGCTTTCAGGCGTTAGTTATTAACTGCAAAACATCATCGATAACAGTGAAAGTATCCCATCTTGGGGGCACCACCACTCTTATGCATTTCTAAATTTTATTTATACAGCAGGTTTTGTTTTATTCAATTGGATTCTATAATATTATAACTTAACTTTTCAAATTGTTTTTAGACATTGTTAAGTATTTGACAAAATTATGTCTGTGAGAATTGACAGTGGATAGATCAGGTACAATGGTTGCGAAAACCTCATTAGATGTAATGTTAGTTTTTTGTTATAAAAATTTTCCTGGTTAAATAGCTTATTGATCATTTAAATGATTTATAATTAATTTGTTGATGCTCAAATGTTTTTAATGATATAAAAACTCATTAAACTTGTAATTTGAAGTTTCCAATACAATATAAAAGTATCATTAAACTTAATATAACCAGAATTAAAATATGTAATTACTGTACATTTTTCTACATATTCACGCCATTTTAGATAGGATTTTTTAAATAAATAAACTGCGGATTTTCGTCATAAGATTTTATACATAAAAATCATTAAATTACATACAGGACAATATCATGTATAAGATGAAGGATCCAATTAAATTATTGTGCTTACCAAGGGAGTAAACACTATATTATACCTTATGAATTGTACTTCAGGAGAATCAACCAAAATGTTTTAACTATAAATTATATAAAATATTTTATTTATGATAAAATTAATATTTTATAACTAAAGTTCAATATGAGTAAGCTCTTAATATTTAGTTTTAATTTAGTTATTATATCTAAGTAAACCATTAATATTATAATATAATATTAATATTGTTTTAGGTTCAGTAAAACTAAATTTGATGAAAAAAATATAACTTTAGATAAAAAATTATTTTCTATTCGATTGCTATCATATTTGTTTACTTTAAGGCTTCATTTCTGGATCACTTCTTCTATACATTTATTTATTTTTACATTTTAGAACATGCATATCACATTATGCTAGTTTGTTACAAAAGTTCTAGTGCATAAAACTGGTTTCTTGAAAAAATTAATGTACTTAGATAGATAGATAGAAAAAACTCTTTATTCTAGGACTATGTCTCCTATAAATAACACGGTAAGAATAAAAAAATCTAACTCTGGCTAACAAAAAAAGAAAAATATATCCCATGGGGGGGGGGATAATAACATAAATAAGTAACGGGTCTAACTCAAATTAAAAAATATCCAAGAATTGTATAAATAAAAAAAAAAAAAATGAATAACACACAATTAAATTTAAAGAAAAAGAGAAAAGTAAAATAATTTATAGCTATTTTATTTTTCACTCACAAGGACTTATGTAACATTTCAACTAACAAATAATGTGATTGGATTTAAATACTGTTTTTAAAGATAAAATAATTTCATGACGCAGTTTACTTACCCTATTGAAAGCTCTTACAGCATTAATTAAGTTTATATGTTTTCAGCGCTATGGTTGGGCCATTAGACAATCGTTGGAAGAAGTTTTTTTGGATGGGACCATCCCAGTAGATCTAGGAGGGAAGGCTGACCTGTATAATTTTACAAATGCTGTAATTAAAAGACTTCAGCCGAAGATGCCTTATGTACTTTGTTCGTATAATAAGCCACCCCCGAATCCTAAAATTGATCGTAAACCTATCGAACCTTATAAGCCACCTCGAATATAATTTTATTTTGAAATCCTGTTTGGCTTATCAATTATCATAATTAAAGTCTTCATAGTAAGTTCTTGAAAAGAGGCACCAAACTCTGGTGTGTGTCATTGGATGACAATTAGCCATATTTCAGTTCATAAAAATGAGGTTTGAAGACAAATTGGTAGAACTAACCAATATAATTTGACAAAAAACTCATTTAGCTTTGATTAGTTACATAAGATAGTCTATTTCAGCCAAGGACCAATTGGGAGTTATCTATTTCCCACTAAACTTCCAAACTTCCCAGTTGTTTTTGTTTTTTCCCTGATGTACTACAAAGAGGCTATACACTTTCCTGATGGATTATTTGATTTACTGACACAGTTCTACCTAATGGTCTTGTAGGACGTCCTATTCTTAAGTTTTTTTAAAGCTGTTGAGCACAGAATAATTCATTCACCAGCAAGCCACCCACACCAAATGAACTGTTGCCAGTGGTAATGATATGCTATTGGAATAACCCATCAGGAAAGTGCTTAACCTCTTTGTAGTACATCAGGGAAAGAACAAAAACAACAGGGAGTTTTCTGTTGGGAATATATAGTCCCCAATAGTATCCCCTACTCCAACTTACCTCTCCTTTTCTTACCTTTATCACCTGGTTCTCCAAAAAGTATTTGTTATTAGTTTCTAGTTTTTTAATTTTAGTTCCTAGTTTTTATTTTCTTATTTTTACTTTCATTTTAGAATATTTTCTGTACTCCAACTATTTCACGTTACTTCCAACCACATCACACTTTGTACCTAGTCTTTTCGTTTCATCTCTCTTCGATGGTGTCTATTTTCAAACCCTTTACTTTCTGCTCCCCATTTTTCTTTTTGTTTTTGTCCTCTCTCTTCCTCATGAGTAGAGTCCTAACAACATTAACATCCAATACCTCCTTACTCATCACAGCAAATTCCTTCAATTCTATTCTTGATAATTTTCATCATATAATAGCAGTCTCCAAATCCTGGGTTGAACCAGATATCCTCTTATGTTCTGTTTTCATTCCCAACTATTACCTTCTCCAGCACGATCGGTTGGAACTGATCGGTGGTGGTTTCTGTCTCTATATCCACGGTAGCCTCAGATCCCAAATCCAACAATCCTTTCCTTCCTCCCAGAGCCCTCGTATAGTATACCTCTTCTCTAAAGTTTCCTAACACAACAAGCGGATCCGTTACGCTGTAATTCATCATCTTTCTCATGGCCCCCTTCGACTCTGTGCTTGAATCAACTCTCATCAAGCTTGTTTCTTCATTTAATTGTATCATTTTAGCAGGTGATATAAATTCCAATTTCCTTATCAATTCTTCAATCAAAAGCTTCCTTGTCAATCTTACCATTCCTTGAATCTTATTTTAGTCCCTTATTCTGCTACCCACCATATGAACATCTCGGATTCCTGGTTAAATCTTGTTATCATGGACTCCCTAGTCAATCTAATTTCCTCTTTTTCAGCTTCCAGTAACTTTCCTTTTGGCCCACGATCTCATTTCCCTATCATACAATGTGGACATTACTCTTCCTTCCCCCAGGAATATCACCTACCGTAACTTCAATTTCCTGACATTCGAAACCATCCAACCTGATCTGAAGAAAACTCAATGGGACCTATCCTTCAATTTTATCAATCGCATGCTTGATTTTTTTTACCACCAACCTCCTCACCATCCTTAAAAAGCATGCAGCTCTTAAGACTTTTCAAGCTTGCTGTCCCCCAGCTCCTTGGTTGAGTCAGGAAATTAAACACCTTGTAGCGACCGCTAACTACATAAGATAAATCACCCTATACTCTATTATATATATATATATATTGTAAATTAATTTAAACAAATGTAAATAACATAAATAAGTCATTGTAAATAATGTAAACAATAAAAAGCGCAGGTGTAAGTTAATTAGTTAGGGACTGGGAGGGTTCGCCCTCTAACCAGAAGCAGGTAGCGACCCGAACCAGGCCTGAGTCACTACAAGGACAAAGGTCCACCGCATACTGAGCTGTCATTGGGTACAATAAAACCTAATATGATTGGATACTAAGGAAGCCAGCTGGGTATATAAAGAACCAGGGTTTGGGCTGTAAATCATTCTCCTGACGACGCTCTAACTGATGACTTGCGCCTGCACTGATGTTCAAGACTTGGCCTTCTCATTTATGAAAACCTCTGGACCTCTCTCTTCCTAACCGCACTATGTTTTAGTCCGGCCTTGTCAGACCCCACACTCTCCTAGTGGGATTCTCTGCCTTCGCTTCGCTAAAACTAGCAGCTCCTTGGGAGAGACCTCTCCCTCGCGGACAACGGTTGTCGTGGCCCTACAAATTTACCGAGTAGTGTCTCCCACGGCAATCCAGTCTGCCTCTCTCTGGTTCCACTCGCCTTTGGGATCCGGACGGATTTTGCCTGCCCTCAGATACCGAGTGTGAATTCGTGGTCATTCCAAAACCACACAAGCTACCTAGACTACCTACCCTATACCTCTTCTCCTGAACATAGTGCATTGTCGGGGCACATGCCTATCAATATCGAGTCAGATAGTAAGACCCTCATGAAACGATTGTCCAGGTCATAGCCTAATCAACCCTCACTTCGTCACCAGGGCTGGGGTGACGACCCGAGGGTTTGGAATGCAGCCAGGGGGAGGTTTATCCGCACTAGGTACCCCTAAGATGCATCTATTTTTAAAACCCACCTCTATCTTACTTAGTCTAAATTCTGCCTTGCCCAATCAAAATTCTTTCATGGGTCATTATTTTCTGTCTCTCTACAATTCTTCCCCAATTGCCTCACATTTATAATTTTTCCTTTGGAAATTTCACATTTTTCTCTTCCAGGAAATGAGAAAATGTTCTTCCATTAAATAAAGTACCTAACCCCATCTCCGCCAAAGCCAAACACCACTTCTGGACTATATCTGTTCTCTCCAACCTTTCCAAACCCTTTGAAAGACTAGTTAAACCTAAAATTTCCTCATTAATATAGGGAGCCACGGGTTGTGGACTTTCTGGTGACTCGCTAGCGAGCACTTGAAATTTATTTCCAACCTTAGTCAGCTTCTTCTTTGTAGATCGCTTGACCTTTACTGTTATTTTTGGGAAAGTGAAGTCCTCTTCACTGTCCAGGGTTGGTGGAGTGGAAGCCAGCCAATTCCTGGAAGGATCCACCTCCATCTCCGTCTCCATTACTTCCGAAAAGTCCAAATTATCACGAATAACGGTAAAATTCTTTACTGGGGTACTGTCCCCCATTAGTCGCAGCACTAATTACAGTGGTACTAATAGTTAAAACAGTTACCTTATACTGGCGTCACCTAAGACACAAAACAGGCTCAACGTGGTATTGGCGTCTAGCAAGATGGTGGCTGGGTCAAAAACAGAAGATGTTCACTCAACAGACGCTAACACTGAACTCATTACAAAGAGGGAAGGTCAAATGCCTCAAATCTGGCTGCTTATATAGGCAATCCAGCGGTGTTAGGGGGTTCTCCCACCTGCGGCTATTTCGTGCACTAGTTTACCCCTCTCTTAACTGACGCCTTAAGGTTTTTTATTATTACAATATGGAAATATAGATGGATGTTTTCTGGGCCGAGAAGAGGGGAACTTCTAATTATTCGTAATAAAGAGATTGACACAACAGTTCACGTCCCCTCCTCAAAACCTAAATTGATATTCCTACCTTCACCATCGATAGTCAACCTATCCAATTCTCTACCTCAGTCAAAAATTTAGTTTTGGTTATTGACCAAACTCTATCCTGGAAAGACCACACTGCCCAAATCACCCACCGATTCATTTCCACCATTAAACTGCTCAATCGATCCCGTCATCTCCTATTACATACGCTTCAACTCCTAGTTTCCTCTCTTTTATTGACCCATTTTGATTACGGCTGCGTGGTCTCTAGGGATCTCGAGGCTTGGTTAAAGTGGCTGATGAATTGTTTTCTAAAATTTATACTCGGGATTCCTAGAGACTGCCGCAATTCACGGTACTACTCCTAGTTGAAGTGGCTGAACCCTTCTGCCCGCCACCAATACTTCCTTGGATTCCTCATCTTCAATACTATCATGACTAATTAGCCCCCTTACCTTCGCAATTATCCAATTCAAATCAGCGATCAATACTAGTCCCTACCCTTCCAACCTATATTTTCCTTCTCCCAAATCTGCTTATGTAACCGTCCTTTTCTTATCCGTACCATATACCTTTGGAACTCGATGCCCATCGATATTCGCCTTTCATCAACTCTCCAAATCGAGACTTTAGTAGTTTCTCATCTCCCTCCAATCTAACAATTGCAGCCCTCTCCTTTTAAGAAGCGAAAGAAGAAGAATGATTTCAATCGTCCTGGCTACTATCATAGTCTTCAAGGTAGGTACTAGGGGTCTCTCTCTCTTTCTCCTTTTGGTCTTTGTTATGGATGTACCATACTAAAGGTCACATTAAGGTTGCCTTGAAGGTCATGGCGATTTCTCGAGCAGTCAAGTTGGCTGGAGTACATCGTCTTCTGATAGTTAATCAGTTGGAGATTAACAATGACAAAAAATGATGTTTTTTGGGACGGAGCAGGGATGAAGTTTCTTCAGGTTGTGGGATGGTAACATAGTGTCTCAACCGCTGGTTTTAAGAATATGTTGAAGGCCACCTAGCGAATTTTCGGTTGGTTTAACTAGAAGGTTTATGCAATGGCGGTGTACTCTTGTAGGAAGCATACTCATCTGTTGGAACAATTTGTTGATATTTATATGAACATTCATAATATGAATTTGCTTCAACTTGTATTCTGGAAAATTGAAAATTTTGCCTAGTCTACTTCCATTTGTGAGGGTTTATTATCCACCGAAATTGTAACAATATATTTCCTAGGAAAATAAGTCGGTTTGTGTGAGTGGACGTGTTAAATGGCATTGCTCCTATAAGACATAGCTGCATGATCTGAGTCACTGAATCTGGATTCTTGATTTACCTGTTTGGTGTCAGCTCATTTTGCCAATATTTTGATCCAAACTTTACCAACAGGGTCCTTGGACGAACAGAACCGTAGCCGTGAAAAGTGCGAGCCGGAGCTAAGCTTCTCATAATCTGAACGCCAGGATGGTGAACTTTTTCTACTATCGCCAGTGCCAGAACTATTCCGGTTGCAGTGTGATCTTCGTCCAAGGGTAGATTCTTAGCATCAAATTTGCAGTCGTTTTCCTCTATGGGTGTTCCTTCCACATCGGAAACACGAATTCTCGATCCCCTTTGGACGGTTAAATTCCGGAGACTGACACTGGACAAAAGTGCGAGCCGGAGCTAAGCTTCTCATAATCTGAACGCCAGGATGGTGAGCTTTTTCTAACATCGCCAGTGCCAGAACTATTCCGGTTGCAGTGTGATCTTCGTCCAAGGGTAGATTCTTAGCATCAAATTTGCAGTCGTTTTCCTCTATGGGTGTTCCTTCCACATCGGAAACACGAATTCTCGATCCCCTTTGGACGGTTAAATTCCGGAGACTGACACTGGACAAAAGTGCGAGCCGGAGCTAAGCTTCTCATAATCTGAACGCCAGGATCGTGAGCTTTTTCTAACATCGCCAGCGCCAGAAATATTCCGGTTGCAGTATGATCTTCAGCCAGGACTGATTCATTCATTGGCCAATCTTCCACATCGAAGATACACACCACGTTGTGTGGGTAATTAGTATCCCTTTGCAATAAGTGTTCATTGCAGTGAAACTACTTAAATAATTGTATAATAATAATAATAATAATAATAATAATAATGGATTGCAGTGAAAATTAGCAATTATTTTATATAAATAAATGATTTCGTATCAAAATGGCTTGTCAATCAGAGACTATTCAGTGAAATAAAGCGTTTTGATACGTGAACGCTACAACATATCTTTTTGTTATAGCCAGTACAATATCATGGGAATGATACAACATGATACAGGGACATGTAATAAGAATTTATTAACAAGCTGAATTGTGAATTTTTATTTTCTTATCTCTATCTGCAAGACGTGAATTTCTCAACTGTTGAATCATTTTGTTCAAAAGGCATGACATTACTATGGCTGCTAATAATTAGAAGCTGTTCGATCAGGTGTTGTTGACTTTGGGATTGCCCCTGTGAAAAGTTCTGCAGAAAGTCCTGATCCATTGTAAAGAGAAAATAACAATACCTAAAATAATTGTTGAACAGAAGAGAGTTTGATGTAGTTAATCAGGTAAGATGAAAAAAAAGGGTTGGAGTCACTAATTAAAAAATCAAGGTTAATCACTAATTTCACTGGACTAATATAACTGAATAAAGTTTATCTTCGTCGTCAATTGTTTTATCTGGAGTCATTGAAAGAAGTACGCAATTGTAGTCTGGTTGTAATAGACCATTTATTCGAAAGTTACAATGTAAACAAAGGTCTCCCCCTTTTCTCAACTATAAAAAAAAGAAGGTGAGGAAACTTAGCTCTTTCCCAACTGGGTGAAAAACAAGCATTGCCAACCTAATCGTTAAAAGATATAAAAAGATCATACATGTATTTAATCAATAAGTATTTAGTTTATAAAATATTCCTTTTCAATAAATTTCATGCATTTTCTTTGAGGGATGACTTTCAACTGTTCTAGAGTATCTCATAGTATTTTATTAAAGGTTGTGTAATAAATAGTTTTGTAGCGATCGCTAACTACATAAGATAAATCACCCTATACTCTATTGTATATATTGTAAATTGGTTATAATATGTTGTAAATTAATTTAAACAAATGTAAATAACATTACTAAACAATAAGTCATACCAGTGTAAATATTGTAAATAATAAAAGACGCAGCTGCAAAAAACTAGTCAGAGGCCCTTGAAGGAAGAGTCAGGTAGTGGCTAGGAGGCTGATTGGGTCCCAACCTAGAACAAGCAAGCGTCTCCGCAACCCTGCGGTTTGGTTGGTCAGAATAAAACCCCAGATCATTGGTTACTGGGGGCTATATGTAGGGCCTCGTTTTGGCCTGTAAATCCTTCTAACTACGGCTCTCTGACTGGTACCTGCAGCTGCACTAAGGTTTCAAGATTTGGCCTTCTCATTTATGAAAACCTCTACATCTCTCTTCCGAACCTCGCTATGTTTTAGTCCGGCCTCGTCAGACCCCACACCTTCCTAGTGGGATTCTCTACCTTCGCCTCGCTATAACTAGCACCTCCTTGGGAGAGACCTCTCACAACGGTTGCCGTGGCCCTACAAACTTTACCTAGCAGCGCCTCCCACGGCAATCCAGTCTGCCTCTCTCCGGTTCACACTCGCCTTTGGGATCCGGACGGATTTCACCTACCTTTAGATACCAAGTATGAATTCGTGGTCATTCCAAGACCACATAAACTACCTACAATATCTACCCCATACCTCTTCTCCTGAACATAGTGCATTGTCGGGGCACATACCTATCAAATATGGAGTCAGATAGTACGGTAGTAAGACTCGTCATGAAGCAATTGCCCATGTCATAGCCTAATCAATCCTCACTTCGTCACTAGGGCTAGGGTAACTAGGCACCCCCCCTCGTGACGACCCGACAAATTTATTTAATTTTTTTTTTCCTCATAATTAAATATGGAATAAGTGGATGAAATATTCACGTTTACTGGGAAACAAAAATAAAATCGGAGATGCTGAATATTTTAATAGCCTTCGCTAGCTATGGATAGTGTTGTGCAGCAAACAATATGGTTTTTGGAGACAATAATCTTCTCAGTTTTATTCCAACAAACCACATAAGCTCATCAGTGGGTTATTCTCCTCAATAATAAGCTTGGTCCTTGTAAAATTAGCTGATCATGTGAAGAAGTTAAAGGTTTTGATAGTTCTGGATTAGTGTAGGTTAGTGAACAGAAGAATGGGCGGGGTTTATTTTTTTTTTATAGCTTTTCCTGAAAAATCAAAATAGTTCATCAGTTTCTTGTATTTCATAAGAGCAAAGATGTTCTTTTATGATCAGTTATTTGCTTGCGATCAGTTGAAGAGTTGGGAAGGGGTCGCTGCTTATGTTTGGAGTTCTTCCAAATCAAATAGTTCATCAGTTTCTTGTATTTCATAGGGCAAAGATGTTCTTTTATGATCAGTTATTTGCTTGGGATCAGTTGAAGAGTTGGGAAGGGGTAGCTGCTTATGTTTGGAGTTCTTCCAAATCAAATAGTTCATCAGTTTCTTGTATTTTATAGTGCAAAGATGTTCTTTTATGATCAGTTATTTGCTTGGGATCAGTTGAAGAGTTGGGAAGGGGTCGCTGCTTATGTTTGGAGTTCTTCCAAATCAAATAGCTCATCAGTTTCTTGTATTTCATAAGGGCAAAGATGTTCTTTTATGATCAGTTATTTGCTTGGGATCAGTTGAAGAGTTGGGAAGGGGTCTCCAAATCAAATAGTTCATCGGTGGCATGTGTTATCAAGAGTAAATCAGTCCTTCTAAAACTAAGCGATTGCTTGGCATTAGCTGAAAAATAGAGAAGGGTTTGATAGTTTGGTTTGTGACAAATAAAGGGTGTCCCAAAATTAACGCAAGATTCGATTTAAATAGAAAACACAGTTTTTAGTATTTTTGTTGTTATTTTTTTATTGAATTATAAAGTAAATAGGATAGGGTTATTTATGGAATAACACATTGGGCAAATTGCCTCTAGGACTTTGCTGGCACATACGCACTCTTTTGTCGAAATTTTCCATGACCATTTGGCATAAATGTGGTTGAATTTCGTTGATGCAGCGTTGAATTTCCTCTTTTAATGCACGGGTGGATGTGGGCTTGTTGACATACACCTTTGACTTCAAATAACCCCATAAAAAGAAATCTAAAGGTGTTAAATCGCACGATCTAAGGGGCCAATTCTGATCAACCGAAACGAGAGAGTCATGACCTGGAAGTGTCTCATCCAGTATTTGAATTGTTTCATGGGCTGTATGGCATGTGACACCATCTTGTTAAAACCACATATGGTCACATCAATATCATCCAATTTCGGCACAAAGAACTGTGTTATCATTTCGCGATATCGAGCATCAGTAACAGTCACTGCTTGACCAGCCTCACTTGACACTCTAACGTACTGCTTCGATATTGTCATTTGAACGGCTTGTTTTCGTACGACCAGTGTGTTTAGTGTCTCCAACTGATCCAGTCACCCTAAATTTTTCAATTAATCTCTTCACAGTTAATGAAGTCAAAACACTATTCCGACCATATTTTGTATGAAACTTTGGAACTGCGGCCGCCAAACCTTCATTATTTTTGAGATAATGTTCAACAATAAAGACATGTTGTTCTATCGTGTAACGCTTTATTTTTTCTAACCCTAAACTGTCAGCTGTAAAATTGTTTTTTTTTAGGGTTGCCAGCACTTTACTGCACAAATGGCGGCAAATTCTAATCTTGCGTTAATTCTGGGACACCCTTTAGAAAGTCGCCCTCTGGCTGGAGTTCCTGCAAACCAAATAAGTTCATCAGTGACTTGTATTCCTCGAGAGCAAATCAGTCCTTCAACACTCAAATGTTCGCTTTAGATCAGTTGAAGAGTTGAGAAGGCTTTTCTAGTTCTGCCTGGAAATTACAAAACGTTGTAGGAAGATAGACGTTCCTACATACAGAATGTGCCGATCGTTCTTCCTCATAATGTTCTTACTATCATTGAATCGCCTATGTCAATATAATAAAACCAATATGCCAGTCTGATGAAACCGTTGATTTACTATTATATCATTTACAATTTTAATAAGCGCCAACCTGAAAATAAGGCTCTATAAATAACATTTTATCTTGTTTACGATAACTTTAGACTTGGAGTAGGCACTCAGGTAAGTGCATGTTGAGTACTTGTTTGTGATGATACAGGAACAGCCTAAATAATTGTTTACCATTATAATTGATAAAGGCCAATGCAATGTTCGTAATGATAAGAATTTATCCAAGGATAGAGCATATATCCTTTTAAAATCCCAAAAAAAATCTACTAAGCAAATGAATATTTCCGGTTGCTTTTCTCCCTTCACATTCAACAAACTTTAGGCGAAAATTTGAACTAATTCTTAATGAATGCAATTTTTAGTAAAGGTGCTACTTTATTCATGCAATATAAATACAACATGTGATTTAAATATAGATAATAGATTAGAAAATTTATGATTTTTTATCGATAAATATCACATTAGAGACTAATTGTGGAATCCATCCACGCGTAGCGTTCAGCAACGTGGACCTAAACTCTCGGATTTATTCTAGGGTCTACTCGTCAACTCCTGGCATTATCTCTAAATTTCACTCTCTTCGGTGGAGTATTCCAATAGCACTCAAATCACAATTATTTGTATTAATTGTAATTAAAGATTCTGGAGTTTAATCTTCTATTGTAGATAATGATTTCATTATTCAATAACCGTATTATTTCATTTTATTTTTTTAAAGCTATTTTATGCCAGATATTTGGTATATTGTTGCATATCAGATGTGATTCATCTATCATTCTATTATTAAAATGTTCATAGTTTCATAAATTGATTAGACCGATTTTTTTTTTATTTCTTTATTTGAGATTTTCTATTATTACAATAATGTTAAGTCCATTGGAGAACTATTTATTATAGGCAACTTGCTTATAGTTGAAGAGCTGCCTACACTGAGCAACAAACACTCTTTTTAAACATTAAGCCAGCCAGTCTACCCCTGAAGCCACTCTTGTGTTGTACTGTTGCGTTTAAGTTGCATGATGTACTTTTTGTTAGTTCTATTAATAAATTCCTTTTTAAAAAATCCAACTGTTGATAAGGGAATTTATTTATATAAGGCTTATGCATTATTAATATTATCAGATACTTGCTCATTATTAATATTATAAACTTAGAAATAGTTTTATTTATATGTTAATTATTGTAAGCTTGTCTTTTTTTTCTGATCAGAGCTCTGAATTTTTTATTATCTATTTTTACATTTTATTAAGATTTAATTTATTTCACTAACTTAATAAATAACATGTGATCTGGATAATTTTGGGTTGTATTGTGTCTACTCATTTATCCCCGCACCTTATGGGCGTAAGGTAGCAACAATCACTATTATTATTTGCTTTTTTATTTTACTTTATATATATATTGTATTATCCTCACGATGTAAGTATGTATTAGTTTACTGAACTGTTTGTACATATTTTTTAATTGGTGAGGTATAACTTGAAAAGGCTTCATTTCTGCCATAAATCCAAAATACGCTGCGGTTTTCACATGAAACTGTACTGGTCCCACTGTTGTAAATGTCCACACGTATTTTATCACCTACGTACAAGCGACCCTGTGTTGTAATTTTTAATAATTATATGTTTAATAATAATTATGTTGTACATGTCACAGGTGCTTTATCTCGACCCAGCCTTTAAGTGATATGGCTGTGATGCTTATTGGTGATTATAGGCCCAGGACACAGAGGCAACGATGTAGTGTGAATTACCTCGTCAGTTGGCTATCTGAAGGTGCAGTGGTTCTCTCCCACGGTAGCCTATAGCTCAACTCTCCGGCTGATCCATAATTCTCCCTGACGTTCTGTCAAAACGCATACATGTATTTAAGATTTACGTTAGAACTATTAAAAATGCTTCAATCGATCTGAAAGGTTTATTCCACAACTCCAGGAAATAGGCTCATTTTGTTAAAAATACAGTGGTAAAACTAAAATAATTAAGAATATTACAAACAATAAAGTATATATATATATATTTTTTTTTAAAGGTGAGTTTCAGTAACCGAAACGGTTTGCTCAAAATATCAAATTGTTTTCCCCAGTTATTGAATAACTTTTAAGATTGAAGGGTAAGTAATGGTACGGCATTGTTATGATTTAAACTCCCCCAATGCTTTTAGTGGAAAGGACAAAGAAAACAGGAATTTCAATCATTTATTATATGTTGTAGTTGTGGCCGCTTCATGATATGAAGATTCTGTGTTCAAAATCCTAGAAGAACATAATACAAATTTCACTTTCAAATCGCCAACTCTGGTTGGCTTAAGTCGGAAGCTAAACTTAGTAATAAACTTACTTCGACTTCGCCCCTAACTGGCTTCTCTCCATATTCTTACTTCACTGTATAGGTGCTTAATATGTTTTTAAGAAAAGTATTTAGTTAATAACAAAAATATTTCATATGCTGCTAGAAAGTGAAATAACAGAAATCATTATTATATCCGTGCCAATCTGCTATACATATAGTGAAATCGAGTCTGTTCCTTTTTAATACTTCTAAACATTTCAAAATCAAAAGAAATTCTTCAAATTTTGTATAGGGGACGTTGTAGGGTAAAGCTCGTATTTCAACCAGATATATAAATATTTGTGTCGCAGGTTTAGCCGGATTTAACAATATTTACTTGTTAGCTTAAAAACTCATTTATTTTCACTTGTCTATTTATAGCGTATATTTTGTTTAAATCGGCCTTAAATCCGACAATAATTAAACTGAAGAAATAGATCACATTAGGTATGGAACTTTTGACTGCACTTCGAGGAATCGTAACTGTTGGAAATATCTGTACGAAATTCTTCATACGTGGTCTTAGGACTGGAATTGCACACTGTGAAGTGCAATGCATTGTGTATTTTTACATATTAAAATCTGTTTGTTAGAGATTTCTTTTCCTTTTCATAGATTTTCTTTATGTTGTTGTCTCCGTGGACTTTTATAGACCTGTGGTCATACCCAAAAAGCCGTAACAGGCTTAACAATCGTGGATAAGTGAGTGTATAAGTCAAATAAGATCATAAAAAGATTATCTTGCGAAAGTACCTCATTCAGCACTAGTACTGAATGAAAAGACTGAGTATAGAAGATGCCTGCAACAGGGTCGAATGGAGAGGAAAAGGAATAGTCATTAGACTCATTCAGCATCAAGATTTTTACTTTTTTGTGTACTACAAAAATAATAATTAAATGTGTAATAATGAAAATAATTTATAATACAAAAATAAATACCAAATATATGCCAATGGAATGATATAAATATTTTAAATAGTCTCCGACAAAAGCGGGGAGAGTTTCTTGGATATTTCCCATCGGTACGTGAGAAACAAGAAACAGCCTAACTGCTCTACTGAAACTAACTATTGGCGAATACCCGTAAATCTTGGCTAGGAAGGATCAGGAATGAACGTATAACGGAGCGCATATGGGTAAAACAGAACTTTCTTCTCAAAATGACCGAGAAATGAAGAGGGAATGGTGTGGCCATCCACTCAGAGTAGAGGAATGCCCGAATACCAAAAGTAAATTGATAACCAGAGAGAGGCATGAAGAAAGATAAGACGATGTACCCTACAGAAATATCTTATACTTATCATATTATCTGAACTTTTAACGATATATTCAACACCTCTAAATAAGCTAATAAGGTTTTGGTTAAAAAATTTCACGTTATTGAAATGCTCGCAAACCTTTAAGGTTCTCAAGTTACAGTTCAGGAGCTCGACTCGGGCCCGAACTCGGATATTTCTCAATATTTTTCACCACAAAGAATTTGTTTTAGAATTTTGGTCACTATTATAATTATATATTTTTTTTTTGGAAAAATGTTTTGCTGTGCTACTTGGTATATTATCAGCATGCAGTGACGAATGGTGGGGTATTCACACGTGCATGTGTGAACAGGCTACAGGATTCAGCTAAAACTTACCCTTGGCATGACAGGCAGCGACTCAGCGACGGCGGCAGCCAGCTGGGGCGGTAGTGGTGCCCTGCACCGCCCCTCGGCGCCCCACCCCGCCTCCTGCGAGCAAGGGATGAATGCATAATCATAAAGGCACAGCCATATCTAGAGGTGGATTATGTAAATATTTATAACGTCTAATATATAAAAATAAAAACGCAATTAAAAAAATCTTTATTCTGGAATTTCGTTTCCTAAGAATAACCAGAAGAATGACAGCTGTCATAAATTTACAACAAAATGTATCTTGCCTCCAGTGGTTAAGACGAAACCAAGAGCGTAATAATATACACAGAATAATAAAACCTAATAACTTACTATAATAATTGTACTGCCATAGAATAAGTTGAAGTAATAGGAATAATTACGGGAGGAATACTGGAACGGAATACTATGTGCATTGATAGATTGAATTAGAGGAAGGATAAAATTATAGAAAGAAAGATAAGGAGTATAAATTAGATTATGAATTATATATTATATTTTATGAACTGAAGAGAATTACGGTGCTGGTAAACTCTAGATTTAAAGAACTCCGGTACATAAATAGATACACCTACAAATCTATAAATTCAGGTCGGATGGGTGGGATCTGAGAGCTGATTTGATTTGGAAAAGATTGTAAAGGTAAGAGTGCATTTTAGTCATGTCGGTGCAGTAGAGAAGGGGGTCGTAATGTAATGTTGATAAACTGAAGGGTACAACCATCCCAACCCGGTGCAAAATGCGACAACCCCTAGGGATCCCGAATATGTATCTTATGAAACAAACATAAGCAGACACCTAAAAAAGTTAAAAGAGCTTAGATAAACTTCAGGTGCCATGTTAGAAGGAGAGGTTGGACGACGAATCTGAACAGTGTGGGTAGCAAACAAGATGTACAATTTTTCATCCAGTTACCAAGATTCGTATCTCAACAAAGGATGGCTTTGGGTAAAGCGAACAAACGAAAGAGATAAAGAATGCTCAATTTGGACTCTCGCCGGCAATGTACCGGCTTGCCTTGTGCTGTGGCAATTTGTGTACTGTTACTTAATGAAAGGTGTGATATTTTCAATACCCTCAGGAGTCACATAAAAACCACCCAAGCATCCTTGACCTCCTGACTCCATGTAGAACCTGCTCCCAACCGAACACTGTCTAAGAAACAAATAAGCTGCCTCGGACTATTCAACATACTTCCTCCTGATTTCAGGTAAATCAAACAGGCCTGTATGCTCTGCAGACCTCAACTCTCACCGGTCCCTACCTGCCTAGGTTTATCTTACCCAATCATCTCCTGTGAGGCTTAGCTATAAATTATGCCATTATTGTGAGTTGTTATTAATATTGTGTTTTTAATGTTATGTGTTAAGATTTTACTGTTATGAGATCGCTAATTATCCAATTTTGAAATTCATTTAGTACTAAGTTAAGTAGTTAAATGTAGGCCTGGCTTGTTGTACACCTAGAAAGGAAGCCTGCTAGGGCAAAATATTTGAGGATGGTGAAGCTCCGTGACGCGAGAATTGCGTGCTAAACTGGAGAGAAGCTGCAAGTGGCGCTGTCAATTAATTTGCAATTGTTTAATAAAGGCGCTTGGTACTATTTCTTAGTTAAATTGATTTTATTAGCCATATTGTATCTAAATAAGAAGTATATTGAATGAACAATATTTTGGTGATATTATATGAATGAACGTGAGGTTTTAGAGGGGTTACAATTTTGTGAAAGAGAAGCATGGAGGAATTGTTATTTTTTTGTTATAAAAATGAGTCTTCGAAGCTGATGTGTTAAATAAATTGGAATATGAATTCCCTTGTTATATTTGCTGTCAAGTTGTCTTGAAAAACATGAATTTTTTTTTTTTTTATTGATTGCTTGAGATGAAAGTAGTAAGTAATTATTAGTGGTAATTGTGGTGAGTAATAAATTAAGGTATAGATAGCCTTTAGTAAGTTTGCCCACAACAGGCGACCGTGACAAAACTCAAGAAGTGACTGCTTTAGTAAGCAAGTCACATTGAAACTTTGTAGTAAGGAATTAATTCAGCTCGTAAAGAACTAATGGTAATATTCAACCACTGAGCTATCTGAGGGCTAAGTGGCGACAACTACCTGGCATTTGCGCTGACTATTATCTGTCGTACAGCCATTAAGTTGATAGCGTTTGTTGATATTTCAAATGAGTCTCGTAAAGTTAAAAGAGGTTGTAAATACCTCCCTGCTGTTCGCCATTAGAGTCCTCCCCCCCCCCACTCAAACGAGGCACGCGAATTCGGTGCTGCGGTGCCGTCGTCCCATCTCGTCGTTCTCATCAATAGCAATGCCTTACTCATTTCTTACCCTCCGCTTTTAGCCACTTCATTAGTCGCGAAACTTTCTCCCTTAAGCTTCCTGTCGCCCCACCTAACACAGGCTGATAAATGCATTCGCTATAGTAAAGCACGTTTAGTTCACAGAAGAGGAAAAAAACTATATATTTTGTTGTCATTTTCGGACTCTGTTCTGTGACTCAGAACTGTTAATTGTTATCTTCGAGTGGGCGTATTTGTTTTGGAATTGGCTTAGGTTTATATGTATGTTGAGATTTTCGTATATTTTTTTTCTATCGTTGGTGTTCAGAAACACTGTATATGTCTGTATTTCTTAAGTGAAATAAACAGTTTCACACATACTGGGGGACGGGAACTTCTGGAACGCAATAAGGACTTGATGCAGACATACCTAGAATATCCAAACGTCATAAATACATCAATTTTGACAAACATCTAACATATTTTTTCTAATTTTATTTTCTTAATTGTAATCTCTTAACTTTTTTAAATTTTATCGTGAAGGCTAATTTGTTAAAAAATCACGAAATTAAATCCATAGATGATGGTGCACAGGTAGGTGACTACGAGGTAGTCATTGCTATTTGCGACCTTTACTTTAGTTTTCTAGACTGGATTCGCTACTTATTTTTCAAGAAGCCCAGGGTTGGGTAACCTCCTTGTAGCGACTGCTAAGTACATAAGATAAATCACGCTATACTCTATTGTATATATATTGTAAACAAATGTAAATAACATTACCAAAATATAAATAATTGTAAATATGGTAAACAATAAAAAATGCTTAGGAGCCAATTAGTTATATGAGCTGGGTCACCAGCTGCCAGGGCAGGTATAGACCCAAGCCGCCGAGAGACCCTTCACGGCTCTGTCAGAGGACAAAGGGAACCGTACACTCAAACATCATTGGGTACTACAAAAGCGATCCTTATTGGCTACTGACAAGACCGGATGGGTATTTAAGGCCGGCGTATCATCTCTTTCCAGCATGGGAAAAGAAAGCGTCCACCCAGCTTCACCATAGACGGGACTTAATGCAAACTTGCCAACAGCATCTGCTACCTAGCCATCAACCTAGGCAGACACATGACGTTCGGCACACACTTGCAGAAGAAATTGAAACGAGTACGCAGAACTTACTACTCTCTCCAGCATCTCATCACAGGCCAGGCCTTATCCCTTCAGCTGAAACTCTTAATATACAAGAGCGTCCTGAGGCCAACTCTACTATTTGGGACACCACTCTTTAGATTCCTACATGCCAGCACCATAATTCGACTCCAGAGCTTCCAGAACAACATCCGGCGAACGGCACTATGGCATACTCCTTTTCGTGAAATGAAGGCTTCCTACATGCCCGAAAAGTTCGAGCTCCCTACCATCACCGAAGCCATCAAAAGAAGACACATCAAGTGCTTCGACTCGATGAAACACAGTCTAAACAGATGGCAACTCACATGATCGAGTAAAGCAGACAAAATGGTGGACATCACGGCGCTTGGCCCACCAATAACAAACCTCTAAGGGGCACCCATCACTGATATCAGACTAAATAAGAATACACTACATGCCTAGAGAGACTCTAGGCCCAGCCACCAGTGGACTCTCCACTGTACCGAAACAACCAAACTCCACCGAGGCCTCCCACAATCCTTAATCCTCTCACACCACCTTCAAGCAGGTACTCCTAGTACAAGGATCCGATCAACAAAAATATTCCTTATTTTTTCCCTCATCCTGAATTTCTAACTAGAGAGCTTAAGGAAAAAAAAAACAAAAAACCTGTATATCATTCTCTTGACAACTAAACTGGCTCGTGGCTGCTCTGCTTGAAACTCTGAAACTTGGCTGCGCTTCTTCACGAAAAACCTCTGCATCTCTTTCTCTCCTCACCTCGCTACGTTTTAGTCCGGCGTCGTCAGACCCCACACCTTCCTAGTGGGAATCTCTGCCTTTCTTCTCGCTAAATCTAGCACCTCCTTGGGAGAGACCTCTCCCTAGTGGACAACGGTTGTCGTGGCCCTGCAAACTTACCAAGCAGTGTTCCCCACGGCGATTCAGTCTGCCTCTCTCCGGTTTACACTCACCTTTGGGATCCGGACGGATTTCGCCTACCCTCAGATACCGAGTGTGAATTAGTGGTCATTCCAAGACCACACAAACTACCTACCCTATACCTCTTCTCCTGAACATAGTGTATTGTCGGGGCACATACCAATAAAAAAATGGAGTCAGATAGTAAAGCCGTCATGAAACAATTGTCCAGGTTATAAACTCAAGCAACCCTCACTTCGTCACCAGGGATAGGGTAACTAGGGACCCCCCTCGGGACGACCCGACACTCCTAAAAAAATTGGGGAACTGAGCACGGGTAACTGCCCCTAGGAATACCAACTATGGAGATAGCATTTGAAATATCAGCGTTATTTAACCTTGAAAATGGTCAATTTATCATTACATTTTCATTCTACTGAATGACTTACTATGAAACCATTCGTGTCGTTTCTTTTATTTATTTATTTTTTTTTTTTGCGCTACCGCATTTGGTTTGTTCTAAACGTTGATGGAAAAACATTTGATTATCATTTGAGCTGAGATTTGAGAGAGATCATAAATAAAATAAATTTATCCTGAATTTTCGATGTTTGTTAATTCCTAATAATCCCTGTTCTTGTGTCCAATCAGCCCAATCCAATGTATTATAGAGAACGATTGGTTAAAGTTCAAGTTGTTCTTCTGGAGCACCGCAGGCTTCTTATTAAAGTTGTTGTGAGTCTAATGCCATGGTGTAATTGACAAGCTAAACACAACATGTTGGTCACTAAGCTGACCGGCTACCTTTGGAGAGGATGTCAATTTGATGATTCAGCACCTACCAAGAATACCCTATGGATTTTGGTAAAGCGAAGAGACTGCTCCGAGTAAAGTTGTGGAAAGGAAACCTCTGAAACAAAGTGATGGGACAAAATTAAGGGAGAAATGATACCTCACAACTTATCGAGAAAGAATCAAGCTACCCAAAGGACATGATTACCTCGAAGCACACCTGCTTCAAATAGGGTTTATAAATTATAGTAGCTCAGGTAAGATATTACTGTTAGTTATTTTCACCGGACGTGAACATCCCATGATCCTGTATATGTCGGATTACAAAGAGAAATAAAGACAGTCTATGTCGAGAACTGAAGTTAGTCTTACGTTCCCGTTTTCCTTCTCTTTATCACATTTTACCCGGTGGTGAATAACTTATGTATATATATATGTTTAAGTTATCGTCTATTGGCTATAGACGATTAAAAAAAAGAGAACGAGAGTAAAGGGAACTGATATTTGAACAACGGCTAGGTTTAAATTGTCTTTATTCCGCTTCTAATCTCTGTTTACAGCCTTTGTTTACATGGGGCTATATGGAATTTACTTATATATATATATTTATTATTTTATAGTTTTTTCCCTCTTTTGGAGGGAGAAGATTACGTAGTTGGTCCTTCCGGCGTTCAAGTTGATATTTAACCTACCCAGTCTGTCACTGATTACGCTACAAACTGCCTCGGCCTGTTCAAGAGCTCTTTGATCACTCGTGCTGCTGCATAGAACCGCAATATGGTCGGCGAAAGCGATTACCACAGCTTTTTTATAGTTTGTCCCAACAATGTGAGATGTGTATATTCTAAAAAGAACCGGAGACAAAACCGCTCCTTGAGGAACTCCAGTAGTCAGAGGAAATGGGTTCAAGAGGCAATCACGCACCCGTACCCTCACCGTTCTGTCTTTCAGGAAGGAAACCAACATAGTATATAACTGTTTCGGGCATTCACAAACGCAAAGCTGTCGGTACAGCATTCCTGGGACATAGAGTCGAGAGCCTGCGTGCAGTCCAACGAGATCATAGCAGTTCCTCTTAATAATGAGGGTGGCTTCCGTTAATATAAGTTAATGTTCTGTCCTCAAATGAACCTGAAAACCTACCTGCTCGTGCGGAATGATAGAATTTTCCAAAAAGAACTCTTCAGGTAGTTCAGTATTATCTTTTCGAGAATCTTCCGGAGGCCCCTTGATTGGAGCTACTTTTAGACGTATGACAACTAATTTATGCGTTTAACAAAAGATTAAAACTTTATTTTACTGTTAAAAAGTCGAATAGCTGAACGCAAAAACAACAACAGGAGATTGGCAAGTTCAGTCAAATTGGTAACGGATGTTGACTGTATGTAAAAACGTGTTCAGGCACCCAAAGACCTAATGCACAGTAACCGATTTGCTTACGACCTGATGAGCAACAGGCAAACATGCTACATGAACGAATAACCCATTTAGGTTGGATGGAATTGATCATTTCACATAGTTCTCAAAAGATGATCTACCCGAATCCCCTGACAGTCCGGGTAATTAATGTCCACTTGAGTAAAGCCGTCTCTTCAGACGGAGCAACCTTTCTGTTTTACGCGAGGAACAGATTTAAAAAGGGAAGAGACTCGGATGGCCCGGTGCGTTGGCACGGGCGGGTCCAAACCATTATTTCCCAGCACGCGACAGAGGAGCACGCATCGGCGGTGCCCTGTCTTCCATCTACCACATGTACGCAGCACTTGTTGCTGAAGGCTTTGATGTTTTTGATATTTTAGTCCTTCTAGTTATTCCACACTGACGGTTGTAAGCATGGTACAATTTACATAAAAGTAGCGTTATCCATGAATCGACCAAATTGACAGTTTTGGGAGGTTTCTACGAGGGCTGGCCTGCAACAGATCGCATTATTGGTTTTTTAAACAATAAGTGTGCCTACATAATTATATCAATACAGTATACACAGCATACTTATCAGTCAATATTGTTTCTCTTAGGCAGGCTTGGATAAGTTTAAAATGATGCACGAAAATCTACAGATGGCCCGAGTAAAAACTTACAAGAAATGTTGAGATATAAGATAAAATAAATAAATTGTGGAAGAATTGAGGTGAGTTAAATTAAGTGTTTTGGGGGATTAATACCAATGATGGGCATCTTAGATGAAACCGGTTGTTTCATTCGGAAGCTCTCTTACTCCACCAACCAAATTCCTTTCACTTCGAATTTCCTCGTCTGAACTCGTTCAAAAATTTGAACATGAAAAACGTAAAAACGTATTCCCTTATATATATTATATAATTTCCCGACGGTCAATAGGTAGCCTTTACTATTCAATCGACATCATCTTCTGCTTCCCCAGCCTACACGTCATTTCCTGATATTCTTCTTACGGCAGGTTAAAGCGAGTCAAAGGCTGTTTAGTTAGATTTGTCTAAGAAACTCGACGGTCCTCCCACTGTAAACAATACTTCCTTGGTGCATATCTTTTTTCAAACTCTTCAGTCTCATAACCCCTCTTATATATATGCAATATATCCTACAGTTTGAATCCTCCTGGGACACAAAATCCGCCTTTCAGACTTTTATATCTCTTCTTACAGGACTTCCTGCAGCATTCGACCACTCCTTTCTTGCCCACTTTCTGGAATTATCTCCAAACATTCTTTAAACAAATCCTTCATTGATATGTTTTTAATTTGAATTATACCTTTTAGTTTTTTCATAAATATTTTATTTTCTCCCCCTGTGTGATGTATTGTTTCTTTTTGTTGGCCAGAGATGTATTTATTTATTTGTGCATTGTTATCATTTGTAGTGGAAACGATTTCAGAATAAATAATAGTTTTATTCTATTCTATAAAAGATCTGTGGCCAATGAGTTGTGACTAGTAACCGTGCGGTGAGGTTACTATTAGGTGTGTTTGTCCTGATGAACCCCACTTATATCAGTTATTTTCTTTTAATTAATGTATTTGTGTATATATCTCTTCTATCTAATATATGTAACACACCGGGTATATATTGAACCCACTCCAAGTATGAGGAGCAGTTAAATTTTATTCATCTGTTTCATCTGTTCACACTTCAGGGATGGGTTTATTTTTGTAGCTATTATTGGTGGTCACGATTATAAATCGTTGAAATGAGACATTCCTCCTTTGTTTTCCCACAGACGTATTATTCTTCGTTTGGAATTGAATTATGTTGTTGTATTAGTGTATTAAATTCGTAATTATTTTGTAATATTGATGATATTATTTAATAGGTTTCATTCATATGAAAATGAAGATAGTGGATACCTGGGTGAGTTTGCTCAGCCTACAGTGTTGTTTCTGGGTTGTTGTCCATGAGCAGTGGATTAGAGCGAAGAATCAGCTGCGTCCTGGTGTCCAACAGATGCCCTGCAATGTTTACGTCCAGTCTCGCTGCAACGTCGAAGAGAGTAAGTTAAAGTACGACACGTACCCAAGAGCCAGGTCAGCGATACAATTTATTTCCCCATTGCCAAATTTAACTGGGGTATGGATGCATGGGCATTTGTTGGTTCCTGACAATTAGTGCCACTGAGAACATACACAAAATCTTAAAATTAATTCACTGATAGTTTTCATTTTTTAAAAGTTTATTTGCTTTTTTTTCTGACTATTATATTTTTATTTTGTTTAATATGTTTAATTAGTTTGTAAATTCCAGTATTAACCCCTTAGTAATTTACCTTCATTAAAATTTTTTTAATGTTTTCTTTCATTTCCAATGTTTATGTAAATGAAAATTTCAATTTTTTATTTAATTATATTTTTGAAACCTCCGCGGCTGTTACATGTTATTCTACAAAACGCACAAATACAGTATTAATAAGCCCCAACTAACAAGCATCTATAAACAATGAAAATAATAAAAAGCTTTATGAAACCCTAGAAATATACAAAACAAATGATCAGTAGTAAACTAAATTGAAATAAACAAATGAGTTCTAATCTAAAATCTGTTGAAATATTAAAAATATTTATATAAGCAGTAAAAAGTTTAGTGTATATATTAAAAATTGTCAAATCAAAAACATAAATAATGACAATTAGAATATAAAAGCTGTGAAATAATAAAAATGAAAAATAAATATGTAAAAGTTTGATAAAAACGTTCTAATCTAGACAATAAATAAATTGGCCATAACCGTTAAAAATATTTAATTTTAACTGCATATAATAGTATATTTTTTTGGCTGGAATACTGCCGATTAATCAAAACTTTACCAAAATTCGTAAAATATTAAAGGGCCTAAGATTCATTCATATATTTTCTGATGTCGGTGGAATAGAGGATACCCTGTATCAAAAACCTATATAAAGAAATACGAACAAAGTTTAGTACAGGCTCAGTTGGTGTAAAATAGCCAAAGAAAAAAAAATATGATAATAATCATTCTAATAGGTTGGCAAGAAAGTAATTTCGGTTTTTTAGTGTGGAATAAAACTTAATTTTTTCTATACAAAAAATGTACTCTAATCAGTCAAATATCTTCCATTCTGTTCGATGATCGTTTGTCCTCTTTCTGGTAACTTCACAATCCCGCGCTCATAGAACTTCTGGTGCTTAGCACCAAAAAACTCAACCAAGTGGGATTTGAGGTCGTCCTTTTTACTGAAATTTTTACCATTTAAGATGTTTTGTAAACTTCAAAATAAATGATTATCCGATCTTGCAATGTTGGGGCTGTATAGGGGATGTGACAATACTTCCCAACCAAGCTCCAATAGTTTTGTACGTGTTGCTAAAGATGTGAGAGGCCTCGCATTGTCTTGGCGGAACCCAAATACCGATATTCTTATCAAGCCCAAGACGTCTAATATAATTTTCAATTGTTTTGTGTGATAAATTTACCTATTTACAATCTCTCGCACAGTTATATGACGATTCGATTCAATTATGGCTTTATTTTGTCATCATCAACTTCAGAAGGTCGACCAGAACGTTGGTCATCTTTCCCCAAGATCATCCAATCTCCTGAACGAATTTTTTAAAACCAATTCTGACACGTGCATTCTGTTAAACAATCAACACCATAAACCTCACATATCTCTTTGTGAGCCTCAACCGCTTTCTTGCCTCTATGAAAATAAAAATGTAAAATGTGTCGAAAATACTTATTTTTGCACTCCATGTTAAAACTGACAGTTGTAAGCAAGACTTCGTTCTATAGCAACCTGAAGGTATCGACTACCAAATCTCAAAAGAAAAAAATTCTAGCATTGACAAAAGAATAACGAAACATAACGCTAACTACTGGTGCAAACCGAAATCACTTTCTTGCCAACCCAATAAAACAGAAAATAAAGTTCTATGGTTAGGGTGTCCCTCGGAGAAGTAAGGAGGTGTTGGAGTAGTAAGTTTTTATAAATACGTACGAATGAAGCATGACGGATATTGAGAGGGAGAGAATTCCAGGGAGCGATCAAGAAAGGCATGGTGCAGTCCTGTGGGCAGAGGTATAAGAGGCAGAAAGGCGGAATGGTTTGTCCCGGCAAGGATTTAAAATGTAGGATATTGTAAATATAAGAGGGGTTATGAGACTGAAATAGATAGTTTGGAAAAGTGATGGGCCAAGGAATTTTGTATACATTGGGAGGACCGCGGAGTTTCTTAGACAAATTTAACAGTTTTTGATCTGTCCATCCGTTAATGTAAAGATATATCAACATGTCAATCACAACGCAAACTGAAGGGTGTCTATAAATTACATAAACATTCCAAATTTGTCGTCACCTCTTATTTATCTGTCGCAGATATGACAGGGTGATTGAAGCAACATCCCACTTAGTAAGTGTCACTACATGCTTCTCATTACACTCCATGATACATAGAAGGAAATAATAGAGAAGCTTAATACACAATATTTTCATGCAATGAAGAAGCCTAACCTCCGACGGCTCAATTCTCCGCCAAGAGACATATAAAAATAGGTCTTGACACTGGACAGTCAGAACAAATTTACAAAGTCAATGCTAGAAAAATTTAATGTTTTGTATGGAATGAAACATACGAGTTTTTGGATCTACGAATTGGAGTTTGAGGCACCATTCCGAAGAAAACTCAATTATTTCCTAGAAGTTAGGATGGACCGTATAAAGCTCTATCTTCTGATAGAGGATATTACTGTTGACTCTATCGGAATCATCAAACATGAAATATATGACTCAAAACCAGATGCGGTATTCATGAACCCCGCCTAATTGTTTTGTGAAAAATACATACATACTCTTCTTTTATGCGGAAATGTATTTATATATATTAGATACAAGGACACGGGAACTCGTGATCAAACAATACCAAGTAAATTTCTAAAAGTGTTGACAGGCACAATGATCACAAAAGCAATGACAAATGGAATTCAACAATACGGAGATTCACCCATGACTAAATTTTTGTAATATTGTAG
The DNA here is from genome assembly GCA_930367205.1 of Acanthosoma haemorrhoidale. Taxonomy (NCBI): domain Eukaryota; kingdom Metazoa; phylum Arthropoda; class Insecta; order Hemiptera; family Acanthosomatidae; genus Acanthosoma; species Acanthosoma haemorrhoidale. The sequence goes on from OV884013.1 coordinate 46,438,911, forward strand.
CAGATTTAACTAGTTATGTTTTAGTCTCTTGTTTGAACCCAATATATGGCCAAATCTAGATTAAAATAATAAGTTGGATCCTTTGTATAAATTAAATATTTTATTGATTTATGTTTATCGATTATCGGCGACCCATTTGAACGACAGTTTTTGAAGGAGTGGACATACTGAACCCTGTACCCAGATATCAAGGGTGTCTCAACCTTGCCCCTGGCGCTATCTATGGGATCTTCGATAAACTGTCCCAATACTTTTAATGTGAGGGGTCCAAAAAAATGTATCCACTGGTTAACAGTCCATAACTTGTAAACTAATTGACGGAGTTGTCTCATTTTTTGTGAAAGTGTAGCTTAAAGTCCAACTTAAAGATATCAAAATTCGCCGAACACTTGAGCGACTCACTCCAGTTTCACGGGCACACTGTCTCACAGACTTCTGTGGTGAGCGAGTGAATTGTTGTAACCCAAGATGGGAGTTTAATGGACTTGTTACTGTTACAGGTCGTCCAGATCGTTGTTTGTGTACATCTTTAACACAGTCTTCGGCTTCAAATTTTGTCTCGAATGCGACGAATCGTTAAACGTGTCGGTGGCTCTGTTTGATACACATTTCGCCATTGCCGTTGAACCTCATTAATGTTTTCGTACTTAAAATACCACTTTAAAACAGACTTCCTTTCATCAAATGTAAGCCTTACGCCAGCCATGTTTACTCGAGTAACAAGGTACAACTAACAATAAAACACTAACTATCTGGCGACTGTCATCTGACAAAACAAAACAACGCAATACAACGCTTGTATGGCGATTGTCGGAACTACAAACTATTACACTACCAAAAATGAGACTACTCCGTCAATTAGTTTGCAAGTTATGGACTTTTAAACCGTGGATACATTTTTTTGGACCCCTCTGTATTGAGACTTAAGAAAATCTAAACATATCTCGGTAAAACCTCTGTACCTTCTACCTCCTCGAGGTAAGCATTAATTATCTGCCTAACATTTACCAGTTGAATTTTACAATGTATCATATGTAATGTAATATGACCAATGAATTATGCTTAGTCATGCATGGTTATGCTTGTGGAATGCAAGCGGAGTAATAGTGTTCAAGAGATCTACACAGCCTTATTCTGTTTACTCAAAGCTTCCTGCATTGTAATGTTATGAGACTGCTTGATATGTTATTATTATTAGATTGTGCCACATATCTTCCAGTCTTCTCTAAGCACAATCGGTCACAGCTCTGCTTGTGCATCCATATTTACCTGTGCGCTATTCTTTCCTTCGATCTGGTACTGTCTGAAGGTTTCTTTTTGGACATTTGGTCTTTGGACGTGTCAGGAAAGGTTTTTGCACCACATAACATAGAGAATATTGATCTCCTGTTTTAGTTTTAGGGTCGTAATCCAGACGCCTCACTTTTTCGTCTTCCATCTCCTTGGGCGTCTGTTTCTTCGCCTCTCTTTTTTTAAATATCCATATTTCCTAACAATACAAGTGAATATTCTGAATTAGTGATGGTAGATTCCTTTTCTTCGGCAAGACTCTCGGACTTCACTACATAATATGCCATTGGACATTTTCTAATACATACTAACAAACTTCCAAAAATCGATACCCCAAAGTATTTAAATTGCTATTATCCTAAGATTATTTGTTTCCGGCGTTAACTATATCAGATCCTACCTTAAACCCAAAAAAGGCTGTAAGTATAATTGGGTCTGAAATAATTGTGGGATGACCATCAAAGCCTTCTAAATCCACAGGCTGCTTTATTTTAGACAGTTATCCCTTATGTTTTTAGATAGTTTGCAATATTTCTGGAATATGAATTTAAAATCCACTTTCTTCTAGTATCAGTCAAACAAATGGTGTTAATCTGTCGTAGCATTCTATAAAGTAAAAGGGATATTCTTGTCTGTACCATGTCTGACACCATTTCACTGCCCATTTCTTATACGATTCTGAATCAGTGATAGTGCAAACTTCTTAGTCATCTAAATAATCACAAAAGATTTGAAGCCTCGTTTCCTGGATATAATTGAGCCTGAAGGAGAGTGGTCTGTTAGGGTATGTTCAGGATCCCCCTTATCATATAGGCTGGATCAAATCCAGAGCTCGCACGGGCCTGGTAGCTGAATCACTACAGTAGACCTGTTCCTTATTGGGATCTTATAATCTTTATTATTTTGATTGTAAATAGCTTCAGTAATTATCCTATACGAGCTCTTTGATCCTTCTGATTTGATGAATGACTCCACAGATTTAGTCATGAGTGGAACACTTCATTCTCTACATCGGGGAAATTGATGATGAATGCACACTTAAAACCGAGCTTCCGTCACTTTCCGCGTTCTCTAAACGGGGGCATGTCATATAACATTCATAAGGCATGGGGACTGTTTATTAGAAACATAATTAATTTCGAGAATCAATTTGTGGTGAGAATTTGGGGTTACAGTGATGAGAGTGTTCTGAGAATCTTTCTGCAGGACCGATATTCAGAGGATTAGGCCTTGTAACCTATATTACTTATCTTAAGGGTCGACAAATCACATCGTTAAAGAAGCTATCGGAGTCGTTAGGGTTTTTGAGATATAGCATGTAGGGTTTTCCAAGGAGGTAGGCACATGTTAAAAATACCTAGCCCAAAGGAAGAGGTTTTACTTTCAAAGAGGTATGGACTAGCTAGTTATGTTTGTTATACATGAGCGGCCATGCAAATTATTTAATCGACTTCAATTTACAGCTATTCGTTTTGTATCAGCTTTTTTGTCAATATATCATTTAAACCAAATTTGTCGTCAGTGACTGAGATGTTTTATGAAATAGAGACTCATTGATAAAAGTAATATGGATTTTTTCCCAATTCTTTAATACGTATTTAGGGAATTCACGTGGAGTAAGTTCTCTATAATATTTCTTCAGTTTGTACTTCCTTTACTACTTTTATGCGCAGAATGAATTCCTTTTAAAAAGTTAGTCGGGTGAACGTGAGTAACACATAATTAGGGAGAAACGGCACGTCATATAATATGTGACTGTGATAACCTAGCTAGAAGGCGATACCTTCACTTTGGTAGTGATCGCATTGTAGACCCCAAACTATGTGAACTGATCGATCCATTCGGTATCCTCAGATTTGCAAGGGCCGTGGGCCTGTCACATATATAGGACAGGGACATGGACGGCGCACAATAGGTCTCACTGAGGCCGCGGTGCACAAATGCCGGAACAAAATAATAATAATAATAACACATAATTAGAAGGGTTTCGATAAACTAATCCTTTTAATTGTTCTAATTTTCAATAAATTTTTTTTTTTAACAAACATGCAATTAGTACCCCTAAGGCCTATTGATTTAAACTGTACCTCTGTTTTTCACAACAGCTACATCTGTTTTATATAAATACAAGGAGTAAGCCCGTTTGTGTTTTACGCATGGTCTAGGGGTAGTAATAAATAGGCACTAATAAATAGTAAATAAAAGTTATTATTATAGCGTGTTTAAGTTAGGAAATAGTAAAGTACAGGCTAAACAGAAACGAAAAGTGAAATATCTAGCCAAGATTACTGAAAAATAACTAAGACATAATTTACAGAGAAGTAGAAAGAGAAATAATGAAAATGAAAGTAAATGTCTACCAAATAGCTTTTAGTACATAAAAATGAACTGGACAGAGTCTAAGGTGGAAAAAAAGTCTAAAGTGGTGTTTTTATGAAGAAAAAGCGAGCTTTATATAAACAGGAGACACTTGTATTAGTTATAGTCTCAATAGAAGAGCACATATGATGAACTTAGTGACGATATTTTCAAGATTTGTGTTTGTTTAACATCCAGTCAAAACTTTGATGGCCTTATTACAACTCTTATAGTCGATTTAAACAAAGCAGTGCAGAGCAGAGTCTAAAAGTGACCAGTAATCAGCCTGATTACGTCCTGGACCTGTAACCAACCATTAGGGGTTACCTATGCAAACTGTGAATAATTTATTATTATTCTTTTTTTTAATGAACTATTTTTATTTTTTAAGTTTGATGAGACTTACTAAGCGAAATATTGAAAAGAGACTGACTAGAAGATCTTCATCTTACTACACCGTACTTATTACAGCAGTATTGTTTTTTGTTTTATTAATTTTATTTTTTCATTGATGATTTTGTTGAAGATAATATTTTAGATACTATTGATTAGGACGTGAACATTTGGTATCCTACACAATAGAATAAGCAAAACATGTTTTTATTACACATCAATTAATTATATGATAATTATTTATTATTTTTCTTTATCCCCGGGACATCAAATAGCTACTGTAATCAAGTACTGTCAACTGCCTTATAAAATGCCTCCTTGTTCAACAAGGATTCCCTTAAAGTTGTGAACACGATTTTAATGACAGTTTTTTATGACATAATTATAGTCAACTAAACCCCCATGACATCAAACAAAATTTCAATCTGAACTTTCACAATTAGATACACAAATCTATAGAGAAATATACCTTTTTTATTGCTTATTCATTCGATTCTTTTATTTCTGAATAATTAATACTCTTATGGAGTTAAATATATTGTTTATTTTGGTGGGCAGTGATTGGAGAATTTCATGTCGGGCCGAACAGAGACCCAGGTGAATGATTTCTGGTGTTCAAAAACGAAACCAGAAAAAAAAATGCCAAGCTGCTGATGGTTGGATCTAGCAGTAATTTTGAAATCCTGCATAGTAAATATTTCCGGAAAAGTCATTTTTGTTGTCCCAGCAGCCATTTCGTTGGTCATTCCTAGGCCCGACAAAAGGATTCAAGTCGACCTCACTACCTAGGACCGGAGGTTCCCTTCTAAGGCATTGGAAGTCATGGGACAAGTCACAGAGGATGCATCGGAGAAGAGACGAGGTAACAGAGCACAACTGATCAATAGGCGGCCACGCACGCCGTGGCACTGCGTGTCTTCGGGCAGTTCTGGCGGGAGACATCCACGTCGAAGGATCCTCTCCAGTTTATCTCGTCCTCCCACCCCACACCCCTAGGGGGGTAAACAAACCGTCGATACATCACGGAATACAACAGTACACCCGCTATATTTTCACTTCGTGCATCTTTTTCTCGTATTCAACAAATTAGTCACAAATCTTAAACTCATTTACTTAAGTATTGAGGCTTATATTCATCAATAACAGTGTTTGTCCACAGACCATTGTATTTATTTATATTCGACTTACATGGAACCTACATACGAGCCTAAAAATACAATAACTAAACAAACGCTTTAGACAACTGTACATACTTCGAATGACAACCCATCTCTCAATAGGAAATGAATTACTAATTTACAAATACAGTATTTCATTAGGGTCAAGTTATACAAAACTTGCTAAAAAATATTCAATTAATTTACGTTTTGTCCAAATGGTCTCTAAACTCAAAGTAATTCACTTAAATAAATTAACATGGGGGTCAAGGAAGGAATATATTATATATATATATATATATAAGAATAAGGAAAGAGGGAAATGCAACGACACACTCCGACTCCAGTAAAAGACTGCTTTATTGTTGATGATAATTCGACATACATAGGATCATGGGTTGTTTACATCCTATGATCGTATTAATATTCAACATAGTCGTGCCTTTGGCTTTAACACACACACACACATATATATAGAATGGGATTTTTGCAATGTGCTTTATTAAGAATGTTTGAAATTGTTTTTAAGAAAAATTATTAAATTTAGTATGAATAAAATAATGAACATCATATAGAGATCTTACTAGCTACTTATTAAAATCCTCTTACTATTGTACATCGATTTCTTCAATCTGAAGATGGTGCAACCTCAATATCTTCAGCTAGCATCTCCAACCAGTCCTCCTCGTCACTCCAGAGAAACGTGAGCCCTCCAGAGTGACTGCCAAAGAAGTATGCAGATGCCCAAAACGAAGTCCTTTTGCTGTCTCGACCCTAAGTTTATATCTTGTACTCTGGAACCGAGTCTCTTTATTATTCTTAAGCGCTTAATTCTTATCTTTAATGTAACAGTAATTGACGTATGTATTTCTGATGACTGTAGTTGTAGGAATCGGCAATGACAATGGGAGTGTGAGCAAATGACAGAGGTACGTACGTAGTAATTTAAAATTGTTATTGACAAATTACATACTTACGATGAATCTGGAATGAAGAGAAAAAAAAATCTGAATGAAGATACACTGGAACGTAGAAAATATCATCCAGCTTTGGGAATGAAAATACAATTTAAAGTTTAAATATGGTCCCTAAAGGCTGTAGTACTGATATGTAACGAAAATGGCCCCCTATTCAAAATATGATAATAGCAAGTCAACGTTACATAAGACGAAAAGGATGATTTCAACATTTTTCAGAACTAAAAAAAATCATCTTGAGACGAAATAACTCGTCTTGTCTCATAACTGAGGCCAACGTTCAACTATACCTTATATAAAGATATAATTTATAAAATGCTTGTCAGACCTCTGTTAACCTATGCATCCTGGAGCATGGCCCTATGGTAGCAACTTAAAAGCAGAGGACTCTATGTCTTATGATTTATTCTAGTAGAGGAAATCTACTAAACTGCAGAGAATAAAGAATTAATTTCTTAGAACTATAACAAATTACCTAGGTGTAGGACTACATGATACCAGTGACACGTACTTTATTTATAACACAGTGAAGAGAGAACACAGAGGATTTTTGAAAAAATTGCAGCATTATTAATTTAGTAAAAAGAACTGGCCATAATTTGAAAGATGATACATAAAGACATGCATTTTATTTTAAAGGACAACTAAACATTAGTATTTTAGTTGCAGTTTTTTTTTTTTGTTTCCGTTTTCCTACATATAAACAATTAGAAAATTACATTTTAGTCATATGTATTAATTTTATTATAGTTATAATTTAGAAGCACTAATCATGATCTTAGTCAAGCAACTACATGTGTATAGTAACATGAAACAGAACAAATAATTCAGAAAATATTCACTGTCAGCTAATGATTTTTGCCAAACCTCTTAGATCTTGAGTAACACACAATGGGTAAAGACAACATGGTTACCAAGTAGGATGGGCCATGCAATGGATGTTCGCTGTGATTTTACGTGAAGATTGCGAACAAACTGTAGCAGTGAAGATATTGTCCTCACGATCAGGGCGATCGTGATCCTCACTGTTCAGTCCCTGCCTTCATAAATTCGTTCAAGGGTGCCGTTACCTCTACATGTCATCCGGCGAATTCAAGGGGAAAAAAAGAAGCTAATGCATTCCTGATATAAGTATTCATTGAGTCACTAGTTTGAAAGAAGACAAACACCTACATCAAAGTATTTATTGTTTGATAAAGCGATAGGTAGTGTCGCAATTGCCTGCCCCAGACAGTGATATCATTGTATTAGTATTAACGTCTACTCCAACAGACTGTTGACATCCAGACATTTTCTCGAAAGTCTCGAGCAACATCCAACATCACCGCAGATAGTAGTGGAGACCGATTGATGGTGGTTACAATGGCCCAGAGGTTGAGCACCCAATCGGAGCTCTAGGAGGTTCGAGCCTTTGTCGGTATATATTTAACCCCAGTATGGACACATTTATTCCTCAAAGAAATTATGTACCTTTCCTTGATTAACATAAAACAAAAAAACTTTTTTGTGATGTTTGTTATATGCAATTATAATAACAACGGGATGTACACAAATACTGTCTTGCTACAGCTACTTTCGGTCGGGGTCTATGTATTTTTGATCCAAAAAAAATACCAATATACATGTAATGTATGTAAATATATCCTAATATAGGAAGATATATATTTAATGTATCTATCAATCGATACATATATGATTTCACCTACCTTACCTGCAGACCGACGCATCGAATAATTTAATTAAAAAATTTTATTTGATGGGATCCCATTTGATTGTTCAAACTACTATATTTTGTTATTCTTTCAAAGTCTGAGCGTACAGCATTATAATAAAAGATTGCTTAATATTGATTTAGATGATGGATGATTACCATTGACTTATATTTCAAATATTAAAATCTATGCTAACAATTACAGTGGTGTCTTCCCTATATTGCCCAACCAAAGTCCCAATATTCGAGCCCTTAGCCTTCATCCTCCCTAAAAGGAAGCCTTCCTTTCTCTCCCTCGGTCCAGTAAGAAGTCCTGTCACTCCACCAAAAGAGAGCTCGTTTTCTCTCCCTGCTAATGTTTAAATGGTGTTTCCACTTGATCCTCACTTCTCCTAGTAAACCTACTGATCTGCCTTCTAAGTGGTCTCTACTTTTATCTCCTCGAAACAAAAAGGGTTTAACATCTCCCTTAACCAAGCGAGCTTGTGAAACTGCAAGGGTCATTTTCAGCACCTAATGTTTTGACTTGAAGCTCGAATCGGTGTTATCTTTGATCTCACTCTCCGCTGTTTCAAAGGGTTTGTCCTGATTTCAAAGTTTAGTCACAATCCTCGATGAAACAGAAGGTTATTGCCTGTCCGTCAAACCCCCATTTGATAGCCACCGGCAAAGACATATACACTGACACACATATAAAAATATCCAATTCATATTTATATTATTTTACATATTATAAAACTACGTGGTGGGTTACGCACAACACTACTGGCAAAGTGTTTTCCATTAGGATATACACATTTTAAGTTCCTTAAGTGCTCATTACATTAAGCGTTCTCAAGAACACAACTGAATCAGAAAGATAGCGAGACCTGCCTTACTACGATTGTAGCATATAAGTACTACCAAGTCCTATAATAGATGTTCCTGAGTATTCAATATCTTGCAATTCTTATCAAGAATAATTTCTGTAGTGTGGCAGTCATTGATCTCATTTATAAATGTTGCTTTTGTTATTTTCATGTTCTTTTTCTCACCGTTGAAATGATAAATTTTCTTTTTACAAATGATAAGTCCTTTTAGGACATTTTCCTTTTGATTGGTTACACATTATTATCAGCTAATGACGCTAGTTATAATAACATTGATTAAATTCTTCTTATATCCATTGGTTGATCCTTTCAATCAAAAGTCCTAAGAACAATAGTAAATGCCCCTTATTATGTCAGCAACAAAACCCTTCATAACGATCTTAATATACCTTACATTCTCGAGCTCATCCCTTCCAAGTTCATGAAATTCCATAGCAACCACCCTAATCCCCTTGCACATTCACTGCACCACTCATCCCTATAATCCGCCTCGGAGACTAAAACGGCAGTGGCCTCGTGACCTGCAATAAATGTGTAACAGTGGCAGGACTCCCACTGGCCACTTTATCAACTTATGTCCTGAGCGTATGAGGCTCTCCCGCTCATGGTCAGCCTCCGCTAGCTCGTATCCGGTGACGCGGCTGACGGAGGAGCGTGGGGGACTTCCCCAGATTCCGCTTCCTCTCTCGCATGCGAGGGAGGTGACAACCATGTGGATTTGGGACGTCTCTGCGCTGTTTGTAAATACTGTATGAATGAGTGAATAAATGAAAAATTGTAAATATGGTATGAATGAGATCATTTATCACAATTACTTACTGCCCAATAAGGCAGATTGTAATTTTATCATAATAAAGCTGTTTTAATAAAATAAATCCGTTGGTTGAGAAACGATCTGTTGACTTCAGGTCCAAAGGATTTATAAAGAGAGTGTTTGTTAAAAGTCGTAGTGAAACTAGTAGTCAATTACTATGAAGCTGTAGGAACAGCATGGATTGGGATCAAGGAGAACATTAAAAATAGTGGCAATGATGAGAGAATCGGGGGGGGGGGTGGACGGAATAAAGGAGGGACTTCGACAGCCCTTTTAAGGAATTTGAGCCTAGAATGTTTTTATCATAATGAAGTTGGATTAGCCACTAACCTATTACAAGCTATAACGAAGTATGTCTGTCTCAAACGAATATCTATCCAACCAAGGTTGATTCATATCAGTTTTAAAATTCAAAATAACAAAAACCCGTAAAACTGTGCAAAACACAACAATGCATATGTAAGTAGGTTGCTTTACATAAGTAGTTTGTTCGGTCGTCACAAGTGAATGCGCGAGTATAATCAGCAATTATAAGATAGTATTGTTTACCTGAGCTAGAGCTTTTCTATTAACAAATCTCTTAAACTTTGACCATTTCCATATTTAGCTACGACACCGTCTGGCTGATAAGATCCAGTTGTTTTACACTCCTTACAAGTTGCGTGTCACGTAGAGTGTTTGTTTGTTTCTTTTGCTCTGCCTACGCCACATACCCTTTGAGGGTACTTGACCAGTCGCACCTAACGCCACATGCTCTGACATAATGAACACGCATCATTTGTCTTCGCGTACTTCTATGCGTGGAGTAAAAGTAAATCCTACCCACGTGAGATCTTGATTTCCCCATTTCTTATTACTAAACAGGAGTCATATTACTATTCCAACATTAACCTTGCTTTATCTAGCCACTGACCACCTCAGTCGGCCATACACAAACAAGCCTGGTGTTGTGTACTAGTATAAAATATAATTAGTAACTATGCACCTTATGTATTGAAACATATTCTTGTATCCACATCTGCCGTTGTTAAACGTGTGAGGAGCTTGGCTTAATAATCCACTAAACCTTCCCGAGGTATCTTTGACCTTCCTCTGCATCATTTTGCGTGCGAAGGCCGAAAGCGGAGTTGGAACCAATGGTCTATCCCACCAGGCTTAGTTTCTACCTTTATAAGTTATCATCTCCATTGGCTAGATTTTGTTTTTGTATTCTTCGTTAGATTATTCAATACTCACCGTTTACAGGCTTTAGAAACCCCTATTCTACTTCCTGCTCGTGAACTACCACCCAACACGTTACTCAACGATATCTGTATCTTCACAGATACAATCATCATTTTCATTCAAATATAGTTTGGCGCGGATACATATATTCTAACATATCTCGTTTCCTTTTTTTTCTTATCTGGTCGTTGGTTTTTCCAATGATTCATCAAAGTCGTTGTTTTTTCTCGAAGCGGCCCACACCACTATGTTAATAGTGTAGCAGTTATTTTTTAGTAGGTTTTTTTTTTTTTTTTTTTTTTTTTTTTTCCTTAGCTCTCAAACTTATAAAATAGGATGTGGGGGGAAAATTACTTTGGGCTAATGAGTGCCTTTCACTAAGGGGAGTCCCCCATTTGAAGGGTGTATGAGAAGGATATAGGGTGGGGTATGCCTAAAGGAGGTGGGTGGAATCAGGAAGGTAGTGAGAGTCTACCGAGGGTTTTAGTAGCGTTGTTCTTTGGTTACTTTATAATAACCGATCACTATGAACGGGAGTACGTCTTCCACTCAAGGCAAGGCGTGAACTAACCTTTCCCTCCTCAACGCCACCTGGCTCACTCTCATTGGTCAAAGGAGAGGTCACGTATTCAGTATTTTGAATTAATCAACATTAAAAATATCAGGTGGTGGATTATGGAAAATCAAAAATCCATAATATCTTAATATATACATACATATACTCTCTGGGTTCTTTGTAAGTACTCTATGTAAGAGCGAGTGAATGAAGATTATAAATATCGTATAAATGAAAACATTTATCACAATTACTTATTGCCCTATAAGGCAGATTGTAATTTTATCATAATAAAGTGTATATATCTAATTTGTACTTAATATATTTTAGTCTTTCTTAAATTGGGATTTTATTTTATTGTTTTTTATATATAGTATTTTATGTTCTGTTTATTAACGTCCAGAGAAAGTTACGGTAAAGTCTTGTTATTACTGGTTAGCAGTTTTTATTAGTTTTAATTTGATAATAATATTATATACATGTGTGTGTGTGTGTATTTTCACTGTTGTGCGTTGAATAAAACTCGAATCTCTTAGTAATACTTTTATTGGCAACTATATCACAAACCATGTATTGCATGGATACCATGAAAGTATTACAAAGGGATTCGAAATTAATTTAACAACCCAGAGAAATATTGCAGAGAAACAAATACACATGCAAATTTCTCTTACTAAACATCAACACCCTGGGAAATAATATTGTATATATATGTTTAAAGATACTTTTGACCACCAAAAAAATTTAATGTAGTTCTGCTGATTTTTTTTTTTTTTTGTAGCTTTAGCACTTGCTGAGAATAGCAGCAGTGTGAGGTGTTAAACTTGCGCATATTAATACTTACTGCATGTTAATTTGTGAACAAACATTGTTATGGATGAGTAAATGCTTAACCCTGCACACAGCTTGAATTAAGGGCGTCATTATGACTGAGAACAATGGTTCGATAACAGTTTTAATGACTTTTTCTTATTATAGTTCACTGAAATGCCAACAAGTATTGTATACTGCCAGTCAACGACGAAGTCGAAAGTCTCTATTTCATAGCAACTACATGTAATGATCCTTATTTTTCAACGGTGATTTTATTTTTAGAGTCATCGTAACAACAAAAATAAATAATGTGAAACACAGGTTATGACACATATAACATATTAATAATCGAGACGATGATACCCTTTAAGTTGATACCATACGTAATAAGATAGAAGCGCATTACAAAGAAATTAATTAATGACAAATGCTTCATGGAGTTAGGAGTATCATAAAAAAATGTTCACCTGAACTCGAATGAACGCCATGAGTTATTAATAATGTGAAATAAATGGAATCAACTATTGGTTTTATGGTTTCAGATTTTTTCACTTTTCAACCTTCATTTTAAAATTAAATCAATAACTGGCCGTGATACACGCTATATTTAAAAAACAAAACAAAAAGGGACAATGAAAAACAGAACACTTTTTCCATTGTTCGAATGGTTTGTATAAGTTTGAAAGTACAACCTCCACCATCAGGCTCGAAAATAAATGAGACCTACTCTCGTTCCCCCTGCGCCAGTCCAAAGTGAAACCTCGCTCTCAACTATTGATGGAAGTTTTACTATCACGCAAGGATTGAATGACACCACTGTTCCGTTGCTTCCGATAAATATGAGATTATTAATTATCCATATTATGTAGATAAGCAATTGCCTATCAAATTGGTTTCTTTTATAATAATCTTGTGTAATATTAATTGTTAATGAGTACACTTTGTACTCGATACGAAATTTCTATGGTGGCTTTTGGCCCCCATTAGCGGACCAATCCTGAGGTTATCCGAAGATATTGGTGAAAAAATAAATATGCCATTGCTTATTGAGCATATTCTGTTAATTATGAGGTAAAGTCAAAGTTTATTGTGAGTTGTAAATGGAGGGAAATAGACTTACATTTATTACTAACTTTATTAGAAATTAAAAAAAAAATTTAACAAATTATAAAAAATGTTACTGTTATTCTTGATCATTAAATTTTATATTTGGTAAATAGCAAATTTATATTAATTGTCTACTTAAATAAATGACCAAGTTTTTTATTTCCTAAAAAATAGATATATGTTACTAATTATAACTTCCTCGCCTGAGTTATGAAACCTTTCAATAATGGCTTGTTTGTTTTTTTCCAACATTTTTATACTTTTTCCAAACTTTCTGAGTAAGTATATATAAATCAAATTTATTTACTAGTTTTTATTTTAATTACTATTCAATTATATCTAACATAACCTTTAGCTTATAATTTTAACATTTTTTACGGTTATGGTACCGATGCTGCAAGGATAATAGTAATAAAGTAATAAATGTCAATCATAAACGTTATAAGCATATAGCTCAGGTTTTTTAATTTTCTTAGTAAATTGTTTTTATTAATCTAATAATATAAATCTTGTTTTTCATTCCTTGATGAAACTTTGTCAGTTCATATGAGGGTCAAGCTTTATTAAACAAACCAAATTTAAAATCATTGTTTTTTCTCGCGTGTCTACCTGACAGTCATTGATGGTCCTCTGTTCAAGTTGGAAACATGAAATTTGATATTAGGGTTTCACTAGAAGGAAAAGCCGGCGAAATAAAAATATTCTCAAATCCATTAAACAGCATAAATAATTAATTGGTAATAAAAAATTAAATATTTTTCTATTGTACAGAATAGAGTATAAAATTGAAAATATCGGTATCGCGATTAATAATATGTAATTTATGTTCTGTAATTATAACAATTAAGTTCATTATTACAATGTCAGTTACAAATCATATTCGCATTGTAACTCGAGTTATTTTTATCTAAAGTCAGTAGTACAATATATTCCAACACTACAACAATTTACATTGATGTTTAAAAGTACTATACGAGTTTATACAAAGTACAATACAAAATTACTCTGAGCCTTGAACATTTATGTTTCGTAAGCTAAACCCCTGAAATATTTTTAACAGACTGTCAAAAGGTGTCTGGTTAGGTTCATGATATGATTCTCCTGGGGTCAAATCACGCGATTTTTCTAAAGGTCACGAATTAAAAAAAAAAACTTTTAGACGTCGAAAAAAACTTTTGTTTTGTTTTCTAATCATAATATTCCAAAGAAGTTGTTGTGGCCACCTCTTAATTAAAAATAATTATAAGTCACCCTCTACTTGATCAGATCATATCTATCACTGTTTCCATATGTTTAATAAAGCTTATGACGTCAGTCGGAGTGGGGGAGAAGATAGTGGGGAGAACAGCCGCTGGTGGGGATGGCTCCCCATCACGACTGGCTGGCTATAAAAACCACGCGTCCTCAGACAGACGCAGTTCTGAAAGTATTATATTTTATGCACTCCTTAATACGCATCTGCGAATGCAGCACGAGGAGACAACTGTAATTCCAAATTTATTTATTTATTTTTGTCATTGTATATATATTATCAATAAAGAGGTTTTGAAAGGAAAAAAAAACAGACGCAGAACACTTTTGCTTATCCGAAGCTGTGCCACTGACCTGTGGAGTACCCCAATGAGCCGTCTTATCCCCTGTACTATTCAACGTATACACATCTGAAATTGTAGTAGCCCGATATAAAAACAAAACAGTTACTGCATTCGCTGATGACATAGCGGTGTACAGTAGCAGCATGAGCACCAAGGTAGCTCTTAGACAGACTGAAGTAGCCTGTAACCAGATCAGTAAGAGATTGGGGAGACTCAATATCTCGGTAAACGTGGGTAAGACTGACTGCGTAATTTTCTCTTTTCAAAAGGGAAAAAGTCCGCTACCTACTAGTTACAAAGTAGGAACGGAGGAAAATTCCCCAACAACCTAGTATATATGGGGTTTAAAATGGACAGACACTTCCATTTTAGTAACCATTTTGCGAAGAAGTTGAAGCAAACACGCACGAAGTCTTACCGGTTTACACATTTATTGACTTCCCCCAATCTATCACTGCGCCTGAAACTACTGATCTATCTTTTTCGTTATCTGACGTATACGACAGCTCAGCGACTCCAACAATTTCAAAACTGAATACTGATGAAAGTGGTTAGAAATACTTCATTCGAGCAGCGGATCAACAGTGAGCTTCACGAGATCTTTGAGCTGCCTATGGTGGATGAATTCATCCAACGTAGACATATCAAATTTTTCGACTCCTTGCAATACCTGACAAACCCGGTGTTTAACACAATAACCCCC